>VDFB02075321.1:223511788-223873802 GCA_007258455.2 Sequoia sempervirens | reverse complement strand
CGAGCAAGTTCTAGAACTAGTACTTTTTTCGACTGAAAAATCTCTGCATGCCTTGCTAAAACTCAATTTTTCGAATTTTTATTGATTTGGGTTGTCTTGGAATTTGATTTTGCACAAAACCCATGTTTAAGAAAAATTCTGATTTTTTTCCCGCCATAAGCTATTTTTAGCCTTGTCTAGAGATTTTCAGCCTTTTCGGAAAGTTGTCCGAATATATTCAACTTCACAGTCAATGGTCCTCATTTTCAAAATGCAGTTCAATCTCATAGATTATAAAACCAAATCAGTCCTTATGCATGATTTTGTTAAAACTTCAGACACAGACTTAGGTCATGTCTATCCGGTGGTTAACTTGAGTAGTTTGGAGAGCGCTAGCAACAATACATTGAAGAATCTTGAACGTTCCGGGTTGCTGGCAGCAGCATCTATTCCCGTCACCGCTTTCGATCTCCAGTTTGTTCTTGCTTGCATCAAGCATTACGACTCGTCTTCACGACATATCAAATCAGCTGATGGGAGAGTCATCTGCAGTCTTAAGCCAAAGGATGTAGAGAAATGCTTTGCTATTCCTCCTCGTTCAGATAATTTCACTGTGGTTATTGAGGCCTGTGAGAAGATATGGGATGGAAATCAAGAACGTTCATAGAGAAAGGTTGCTCAGAGATGGTTGAAGGTTCAAAAGACTAACATGCCTAAAAAGGTTGGTCGTGGTGAATTCAAGGACGAGGTTGCTGTTTTGATAACTCTACTCAATCGAGTAACAGGTCAAGAAGATGCTAGTACTTTCCGACTATGGATGTTTTACATCATTTCCAGGATCCTTGATGGTACAAAACATTTTGACTGGGCCATGTTGATCAACGATTGCCTACATCAGCAGATTACCAAATTTCTCAAGTTTCATGAGTTTCACATGGTGTCTACTTGGTCTACCTAGTTGCATCTCAAGGCAGTTATAGATACCTAAAAACTAACGGAACTCTTGGTGTTCAGTGTGTTCACGAGTACTACTCTCAGTTGGAATTTTCTAAAGCTGAACAGGATTTCTGAGCAGTGAATGATCACTTTTCCATGAAGACAGTCAAAGATCTTGACAATGAAATGCACATCCGGATTTCTGCGGAGGCAAAATCAGCAATGGAGACTTGGGCGGATTGGTTTATCGAATTCCCTACTTTTACATACATTCGGGTTTAAGGATACGTTGGAGAGCCTCTAATGTTACCAAGGTACCCTTCAAACAAGATCCTTTTCATGGAATTTCTTAGACAAGTTCAACACGTTCACTCCTTTCTTCGTAGTTGTCATAAGTCTGCAGTTTCCTTTCCGTTTGGATTGGGTATTTTCACATGTAGAACTATAGCAGATGCCAGGTATATGTCAACCGAGATGGAGAAATTCAAACTCAAGTCTCATACTGAGAGGCGTTCCTATGATCCTTTGGGTCAATATGCAGCCAGGTTGGAGCGAGGGATTGCACATAAGCCAGCACTTGAAGACTTCTGGGCTAATTGCGAGGATGAATTCGAGGTTCGTCGTCATCACTATTGTAGACTCACTATTACTCAACTCTCTGATTACCTATTAGAGGATGTTGACGGTCTATCAGATGATGATGGAGAGGTTTTGTTCAATTCATATTTCCAGGATCAAGTTGCTTGACAGCCACTTCGCTCACCAAATTGGTATGCTAAGGAGAATACTTCTATTGAAGACGTGTCTAGATTAGTTATCAAGACCAGTAGGCAGTTCTTGGAGAGTAAACGAAGGCGAAAGTTAGTTCCTATTACAGAGCCACCAGTGGGTTTTTCTTCATTGCCTTCTACTTCGAGGTCAAGGCCTCGGGTCAAGGTTATCCTGATGCCACTTGAAGGGGTTAGACTCAGTGGAAACACGAGAGGGAGGACTACTTATAAAAGGAAGCAGAAGCAAGTAGAGAATGCGCCTAAGATCCCAGTGGAGACAGTCATTCAAGCTGAGCCACGTATTTCGCCTCCTAGTTCACCGCGTGTGCATCTTATTGATATAGATTGAGAGCCTGAGATACCAGTTCGAGTAGAATTAGAGACAATCGACCCACCACAGGTTGATACATCAGGGACACTCTCTCCTCGAATTGATAATATTGCTCAGTCTTGTTGGCTCGAGAGAACTTTGGGAAGACAGAGGCAAGAACCCTCATATAACCTTGATTTATCTGAGTTCCGTGAACCTTATCAGAAGAGGTCAAACAAGAAAATCAAGAAGCAGGTGCATATTGAGAAGACTTGAGGTAGAGGGTATTTATAAGTTGCCTATAGGGGTGAGAACTGGTGGGACAGTGGGTTTTGCTTCCGCAAGACAAATCTTAGGGGACCTGAGAAAGCAGGGCCATGACGCTGGCAGGGTTGTCCACCAATAATAATCTTGAAAAGAGCATCCACCAGTAGGAGAAGATAAATTTTCTTAGAACAATCAACCGACAATATATCCTCTGACGGAAATTCAAAGTAGGGTGCTGGTTCTAGGAGTACACTGCTGAAATTTGGATTTGTTAGTGGTCATGCAGTGACTTGGACAATTAAGGTTGAAGCTTTGTTTGAACTACAGGTCGACATCTTCTTATGGATTTATATCAATTGAGGAGTGACGCACATAAACTTCGTCAAGGGATCTAGTTGCTCGAGATTTCAGTTGCAGAGAGTATAGCCAAGGGTCAAATTCTTATATCTCAGTTGTTTGTTGCATATGATGCTTTGGAGATTGATGAAGATAGAGAGAAGGTTTTCACTTGGAAAGAGCAACACCTTTTCAAAATGGAGACATGTGAAAAGATCTCTACCAAGTTATATTCACTAAAGGATAACGTTGTCGGAGCTCTTGCACTCGTTAGTGGCTTTGTTGTTCAGATCCGGTGTCATTACCTTCTTGAGGATGGCACGTATATTGGACTGAATGTAGTGCAAGTTGAGTTTGAAAAGCTGATTCGTGATAATCTTGAAGGAGATCCTGTGGCGTCTAAACTGGAGAACATTTCAGTAATTTCAGCTAGTTTCAAGAAGGCGGCTAAGGATGTCAGAGAATGCATGGATATGATAAAGGAGGGTGACAAGGAATTGAAGAAACAGATTATTGTTTTGGACAGCGTTAAAGTGCCAGAGGACAGAGTGATTGATGAATTCTTGGTCGAGGTGTTGGACCGAAATGACTTGGAGCGATTTGCCAGTTGGGATCTGCAGTTAGTTTTGAGGTTAGAGTCAGGAGCAACAGTTAACTCGACTTTCAGTCTTGAGTTCACTCGCTGATTTCATACATGCATATCTCTTCCTTGGAATTATCTTCGCAGGAGTTAGGATTAGGGTTTTTAGTTAACTGAGGGTAGTGTTCCTGTTAACTTTGCTTTGAATAAGGACGTGTATGCTTGCACATTGTCCATTTAGATTAGATGTACTAATTAACTGATGGTAATTTTCCAGTTAACTGTATAGTTTGCTTTGTTAGGGTTTAACAATAAAATATTGCATGCTTGCAAGATTGTAGTTGACTCAAGGTGATTTTAGGGTTCCCTACACCTTTTGATGTCTATAAATAAGAGCTTTTGCTCATTTGTACATAAATTTTGCATGAGAGAAATATATGCTGTGCCTACCTTGCCTTCAATATTGCTCATTCTGTATCTGTTCATTAGTATTTACTGTTATGATGAATTGTTATGCCACTTGGGTTTCATGCAATTATGATGGTGGATTCTTTCCTTAGTTAGATTGATGATGTTTTGTGTTCAATAAACTTGTTCAGATTGAGCTGATAGATTTGCTACCTTGCCTTGAGAATCTGTACTTGTTTATCGTATGATGTGTGTGTGAATAATAAACTTGTTCAGATTGAGCTGATAGATGTGCCACCTTGCCTTCAAGTTGAGAATCTGTATTTGTTTATCGTCAAATAATCATTCCTGCTCCATTTCCTCATGCTTTGTTTTCTTGAGGAAACTGGATAGATTTAAAGTAGTTAGCTTAATTGTAGTTAATAATCTGCGAAATCAGAAAATACTTAGCTGCAATGTATAGAGTTTTCATGAAAGCCTTGTACCTCTTATAGCTGAGACAAAAAGACAGGATATAGTTTAGTTTATTTCCCTTTTCAAGCACTTTTGTCAGGCACAACGAGGGAGCTTCCCCTCCTAATTTGAAGAGCACTCATTGCGTAGTGTGCATAGCTGTCCGTACCAACTTGCACTCCAGAGGTGTTAGTTGTTACGCCAACACAATAATAAAGCAATAATACCCAATCTCTATTTCATAATTGAATCACCTCCATTGCTCTTCTCAATTTCACTTTATTTGTTCTCAGATATGTAGTATGCAATATACTCAATGAGCTTGATGTTGACAATTGATAGCTTGTTCTCTTGATAGCAATAGCAAAAATATTGAAGATTGTGGTTAAAAGACAAATGACTTGAAGGCTTGCTTTTATAGAAATACCAATTGAAATGAAGGGCTAGGATTAGATGATGAGGTATGGTGATCAATGGACAAAGTTAATTGAGACAAGGATAGGGATGAATGGCCCGAAACTCAAGAAAGTGGTTGAGATTTAGGGCTTAGCTAAGAAGAAATTCAAATTAAATAATATCATTATTTTATTTAAATGAGGGAAAATGAATAATTAAATAATTGAAAATAATTATTTAATTATAGAAGAAAGGTGGATTGTTAAATATTAAATAATTAAAAATAATTATTTAATAGATGAATGGAGAGAAATGACAAATAATTAAATAACTGAAATTAATTATTTAATTATGGAGATAAGAATATGATAAATAATTAAATAAATCTTATTTATTTAATTATGAAAAGAAAGGCTAATGAATAATTAAATAATTAGGGGAAAATGGAAATAAATAATTTAATAAATAAAATTCATTTAATTATGAGAAGACCAAGGGGTTGTTAGTGACTTAATTTAAATAAAATTAATATTTATTTAAATTAATCAAAGGAAGAATAGGCTAACGTGAATTAATCAAATAATTAAGAATTATTTAATTCATAGAGGAAAATGACATCAGGAAATAATTAAATAATTAACATTATTTAATTATGCAAGGACAAAGGCGAATTAGTGATAAAATGTTGCTTGCAGGCTCGGGACGTTTTTCCGGTGTCTACAAAAACTAAAATAAAAGTAGTTATAAAATAAGAGTAAGATTAAGATTAAGGTAACAATGATTAAGGGAAGAGTGTAAGGATAGGGGTAGGGGTGGAGTTAAGAGCAAGGGTGAGGGAAAGAGATACATGCAGGGGTGAAGGCAAGGGCAAGGGAAATATCTGCCAATTAGTTTTTATGGCAGGTAAGAAATTTATTTACCATGGGGCTAGATGGAATAACATTTGTTTTAAGAGGAGGACAATCAAGGAAATTTATGTTCGAAATATTCCACGAAAAGGTTGCTTACAGTAGGGGAGAAGGAAGAACCCTTAGTAATTCCATTTGTTATGATGCCTACATTTTCCTTAAAATCTCTTAGGATTCCTTGATTTTCTTAAGGTTTTTGGTTTATAATCTCTATATCAACCAATGGATGGCTTAGTATCGTTAAACTGAATTTGGTGGACCATTTTTTATTAAAGTTATAGTTTTACGTCCTAGTAATTTAGAATACATTTGAGTACTCTTGGAAACAAAGCTGTTTTTTATGCTTCTTAGATTCCCTCTTGACATTAAAATGTTCTTAGTGAGTTATGTTTGCAATCCAGCCATCCCTTTGTCCTCATCCTAATGATGGATCATGGAGAGTGATCCTAAACATTGATACAAAGTACAAACCAAACTTGCACAGTTTTTTCCAGAAGCATCTCACTCTTTTTCATGGACTGTGAAAAATCTCTGTCTAGTAACAAAGTTGTTTTTCAAATAGTTGCCAGTAGCTTAGGCCTGCCATTACAAATGTCAATAATAATAATGAAACATTTATTGCTTTCTCTGGATAATAATTTTAGTTGAAAATTGCAATACTGTTGAGGGTTTGAATTAACATCAGTCTTTTCAATAAAAAAAAAAAAAACTTATGCATATTTTTCTGTTCATTTGTCCATCTATGATATGAGCTTCCATGGAAGATATACAACAAAAGATAAATGCATCATAAGGAGGAAGTGCAATACATGGAGAAGTTGGAAGATAAAAGGTTAAAAAGATTCATTTGCTGCACTGCATGGAAGATAATACAAAATGAGTTTGGAATTTATCAGAGCAGGGAGGAACGGAGTCTCTTCCCATGTACATAATGTTTAATAATTTAAAAGCAGTGTACTGATGTGAACCTCATCCTGGTTTGATGTTGACAGTTGGTCAATCCATGCTTTTGAACATCATTACTACTTCATCGTGAGTTTACTTCATCTTTGAAGTCGGGGATTTACCACACTTACAGATTTTTTCAGCATCTCTGCCTTGCATGAATCCAAACAAGCAATAAGTACTCTTTTTCATTGATCTGATAAAACGTTAGCCAAATACAAAAATGTTAACATTGATCATAGAGTTTCATTATCTGTCTCGTGCAAACATTAGTTGCAGCTGAAGTCAGTAAAAAAAGATTTATAAAAGCAGCAAAATGCTAGGCTTTTCTGTAGCATGAGGGTACGTGAAGCATTCTTATGCTGTTTGACCACTTGCTTTTTGGGTGCAATTTCCTTGTTTCCATTTCCAATGTAATTCACATGCATTATAAGACACCAATATTGCAGGAAATGGAACATGTTTTTGTATGGGGTATGGTATCCTCTTTGTGATGATTTGATTGTCCTTATTTTCCTTCAATTGCATTGGCATTCTTAAAATTAATTTTTAAAAAACCACTTAAACATAAATATCATATAGAATGAGGAAAAATATTTGGAAGTAATTCTTTTCTCAAGCAAATATTTTCAGAATAATTAAAATTGCTATACTGGTATTTTGCTTTTTGCAGCTAAAGAAATATATGATTTATGGAATGAGTATGAAAATAATTCTTCTCCAGAAGCAAAAATTGTTAAGGATTTTGACAAGGTATGCAATTCTTTATTTACCTATTTTTTAAATTTCCTATTTTTCTTTGCATTTTGTTAATTAATGCTATGATATGGTTCCTAGTACACATATATGAGATTACAGGAACTGTGGAAAATAATTGAAATATTCCAAGATTTAAGATTTAAAGGATTTTGTTGATTTTTACCTCCAAAAAAGGTTCTTAAATAAACAACTGTCTAATGTGGAATTAGGTTCAACAAAAAGTTTTTGACTTGGGCAAACTACCAATGTTCACCTTTTTATAAATGATTAATGCCTGTAATGTTATGTATCACAGTCCAATGGTTAAGTTATGTTTAATTATGACATGCATGTTTGAGGCTTGAAAGACTGCCTTCTAATCCAAATAATTCTTCACAAAAAATTAATCATTATTGCATTTGTGACCCATGGTGATATTTAAAGTATGTAGGGAAGATGCCATATCAATTTAGGAAGGTGCTTGTTTGATGGTAAAAGTGTTACAAATATTGTCATTGATGTCAAAGGGAATCACAATAAATTAATGTCATTACTGTTGAGGCAGAAAATTGTTGATTGTTGTTATTACCAAAGATCACTAATCGACTTTCCTTACATGGCAGCGCTCAAATCTTACCTTACATCCTTGCTATATGCTGGCCAACCTTATTGTTTTGGCGCCACATTTAAAACGGAAATTAAGTTTAAATTATTATATTATTCATGGCCAACCATATATGCTGGCCAACCATACATAGATTAATGAAATCACCCAAAATTACATATAAAAAAGTGTGATTAAAAGCAGCGAATTATATATTCAATAAGGCAGCGATTCCATTTATAAAAATGAGCAGCAATTATGTGTTAATAGAAGGCAGTGATTAAAGTGGAAAAGCAGTGATTAAAGAAAGGTGGCGATCAGTCTTCAAAGGGTGCGATGGAATAAGAAGAGGACATGTCTACTTGGAGGGTCATCACTTTACAAAAGGATGCCTCCCTTCACTCAGCCATGAAGATATAAAAGCAATCAGATTTGTGTGGACAAGGAAGTGTGAGTGTAGAGTCAAAAAGAATATATCATACAAACACAAGAAGAGTGTATGAAGAAGACGTAAAAGATCATTGAAGGCAGATTTGTGAAGGAGAATAAGAGTGTGTATTAGTGTATGAGAAGTTGCATAATTCAGATTTGAAGAGAAAAGTCTCTCAAATATACAAAAGTTCTTTTTGCAGGAGGTTGGTGCCTCAAGTTTGACAAGGTTGGTGCCTTTGTATTGAGATATTGGTGTCTCTCACTGAGTTGGTGGTTTTGGGAGATTCACTCTTTCTAGATGCTTATTCAAATTTGGAATCATGTGGCTCAGGGATCTAAATATAGAGACTCTTCTTAGAAAATGGTGGTTTTGGGACCCCAATTTCCAAAGGTACTAAGATGTTTGCTTTGGCTTATAAATTGAAATACATCAAGGTTTATCTCAGATACTGGAACTGCTTGAATTTCAAGAACATTTTCAAAGAAATTGAGAGTTCATTTTGATCTAAAATTTAGGAGAGCTGGTCCAAATAGCGAGTGTGGACAAAAGTCTTTATGCTTTGGAGAAATCACTTTTAACAAAACTAAGTAAACAACAACAATTAAAGAAATCTTCTGGAAGTATAAATCTAGAGAGCTGTAGTTAAAGGAGGATATTGATTAGATCTCCTCCATTTAGTTTGTGGACAACAGACTTTTGGAAACTACCTTTGAGATATAATTAGAAGGTATACTTTTTTCAAGATGCTAATGGCCCCTTTCTTGGAGGAGAAAGTAAATTTGGCTTTGTTTCAAACACATTTGGACAATGCTTCATGTCTAGATGATTTTCTAACGACTTTCTTTCAGCACTTATAACACATTGTGGCTAAAGAGGTATGAGAGATGGTTGGTTGAAGCATCTAGGAAATCAAGAAAGATCCTTAGAGAATTTAATAACAAATTCTTGGCACATATCCCCATGTTAGAAGTCTCCAAGTTATTTGCATATTTCAAGCCTATTTTCAGTTTCAACACCATTTACAAGATCATCTCCAAGGCAATGGCATAACGATTGGGTTTGATTCCACCCTCAATTATCTCCCTTGAGCAAGGGGTTTTGTTCTTGATAGGGCCATCACGAAGAGCATCATTATTTGACATGAAATTTTGCACTGTCACCAACAATAAATTGAAAAATATGCTAATCAAATTAGATATTAGCAAGACTTATGACAAAGTTGATTGGTGATTTTATATTGGCATAACGATGGCGTTTGATTTTACCCTCAATTATCTCCCTTGAGCAAGGGGTTTTGTTCTTGATAGGGCTATCACAAAGAGCATCATTATTTGACATGAAATTTTGCACTTAGTCACCAACAATAAATTGAAAAGTATGCTAATCAAATTAGATATTAGCAAGGCTTATGAAAAAGTTGATTGGTGATTTCATATGCTCATTCTGGGCAATTTTGGGTTTTCCTTGGACTGGAGAGAATGCATTATGAGTCCTAGATAAATTGTGCTAATCGATTTTAGTTCTTGTTTTCTGGCGGGTATTGAAGAATCAAAGGCTCTCATTTAAATCTAATAACTGTTACTTTACTAAGTCTTTCCTTTGACGAGAAGTTTGACAGTCATCTGTTATGTAGATGTTTTGTAAAGGAAAAGATGAATGGTTACCCTTATGGGGCCAAAAATTGAAGAAAAACATTCTATTTTTGAAAGGTTTTTGAATTCCAATGGTCAGGTGTTTTGTATTGGAGTTTGATATGTATTTGGCAATCTTGGTGAGTATGTTTTTTGGTGTGATGGCACGATGGTTGAAGGAATGATGCCAGGACATTGAGCAGGTTTTCAACTGTGGTTTGATTTGATGAGACTGGATTGATGTCAATGATATCATTTTTATGTTGATAGCATGCATTATGAGGAAGATTGGAAGAGCAGTGTGTAACAGTGCTCTATGATTGTATTCATGGAGTTTGTCTTCTTTGCTCATATAAGTATGATTAGAACATGAATACTAATGATTGCCAATGGTTTGAATGAATTCTAATGGTCTGAGTTCTATGAGAATATGTCGAAAGCTATGGTACCTTGTTATTGCAAAAGTTATACATAGTGAAGGAGGTTTGAATAACAGAGTTATATAGTGTCACTGCATCATTGTATTCAAGGTGTGTTGTTGTGTGGAGTGAAGGTAGTTTTCAGAACTGTAATTTTTGATTGATGGATTAGTGTTGATGTATGTGTGAATAAGGGAGATGGAGTTTTTGGTGGTGCAAAGATAGAGCAGTGGTTTTTATTGAAACAGAGTAACCCTCGGTTTTTCATTCATTTTCTTTTGATGTTTGCCAGTGAGGCATGTTGTAGCCAGTGAGGCAGGTTTTAGCCAATGAGGCATGTTGTAGCTAGTGAGGCATATTGTGTAGCCAGTGAGGCTTAATGAAACTTATTTTAAGAGTGGTTTTTCACCCTTTAGGGTTTTCCACTCAGAAAACTTGTGTTATGTCTCCTCTTGGTGGTTTGTCATATTGTGTTTGATTGGTCATCTTTGTTCAAGTATTATGTTCTGATTTGCATATCATTGTGACTCCTTCAACATTCAATACCTATAATGTTATAATGTTTGAAGTGTGTTCAATGGGTCTCTTTGCATAATACAAGTGAGTTAAGTTTTGAAATTTGATTTCTCATTAGACCACTAATTCACACACCCCTCCCCCCCCACTCTCAGTGGTCCTGTACTCCAACAGCCTTGCCCTTAACAAGACAATTATGATCCTTACTATATGCTGATTTCTTTTTCTGATCTGCAACTTGATGATGGCTTTCATCCTTTGGAGGAGTCAAGGTTTTTGGGCAAAGTGCTTTTTTGGGGTAGCGAGCTCCATGCTTTTTGCCTTTTTCATTGCATCCTGTAGAGTGGGTGGGTCAAATGCCTTGATCCAACCTTGCAATGGCTCAAGCAATCCCTTACTAAATAGAATAACCAATCTCCTCTCTGAGATACTAGGCACTATCACTGATAATCTTTGAAACTCACCAATGTAAGATTCCAAAGTGCCTACCTACTTAAGCCGAGCTAGCTCCCTAAAATATAACTTTGGATCCTTACGATCAAACCTCTCAATGAGTCTGTTAGTGAACTCATGATAGGTAGTAATAAGATGGTGTTGTAATCATGCCGTGATACCACCACTCGTGTGCTAATCCATCCAAGTGCAGTGTAGCGAACTTAATCGCTTCATCCTTAGGCATTGGTCTCAGAGACAAATGGTTGTCCAATTTTTGGACCCATGATCTTACAATGCATTTATCACTGTTGTCAAAGTGTGGCAAGGTAACCTTGCTCACAGCCTGCTGCAAATCATGAGTGCCCTGTGGTGCCTGGGGTGCCCTGTGCTCTGTCCTAATTGCTCCTGCCCCTCTAGGCATCTTTAGATCTAGGGACTGATTTAGAGTCAACAATTCCTTGACCTCAGCTGGTAGGGTCATAGACTCGGCATAATGGCGTGTAATATCATTAGCTGTGATAACATGTGGCTCCTGCACAGGAACCTCTGGTGCCTATGCCACCTCCCTAGGAGTGAAGGTAGGCTGCATGGGTCTAAGTACTAAACTAGCAAAAGTAGTAGACCCTGTAACTGGCACATTAGGCTGACCAACTCCACTAGTTTCACTAGGATGATTGGGTTGTTGAGGTCGGGTAAATTGTCTCATAGTCCCCAACATCTGTGACATCATATCCATCATATTATCCATCAGCCTCTTAGCGTTGGATTGACGACTAAATGAACCTGCTCATCCCTTATCCCTCTTTCCCATGGCACTTATCACACTGTCACTGTCACTGTCACTGTCACTATCAATATTATGAATATCCAAAATACTTGAAGCTATTTCACCTTTCGGTACTAGAGGTGGTTCCCACTATGCTGCACCTCTGGTGTACTTGTAGATAGCATAGCTTACTTTTGTGTTAGTCGGCCTTGGTCGTAGTCGGCCAATTGCTAATAAAGCTATAGATTAGTAAGAATAATACATGTCATGTACTTTCGAGTAATCATGTTCAGATTAATGTTAATGTTAATGTTGTTATGAAACGTCGTGTCGGTTGGTTATCTAACCACCGCCGAACGTTATATGTAGTCTGTTGGGATAGCCGAAAGTTGTGTGCCTGTTGGTGAGTGTTTTATCATCCACCGAACACACAGAATAAAATGTCCAAAGACACTTTATCCTCTCTTGAAAAACCACCGCGTATGCTAAGATTGCGAGAAGATCATAAGGCGATTCCAAGGTTTCTTTAGTCGGGTCTCGACGTGTGGATAAGCTCAATGGTCGTTGTGATAATGCTGGTAATAAACAAGGGGACTTACGTAGAAAGTCTGCACAAGTTCGGGGCTTAGGAAATTTATCTTTAAAGGTTCTCAATTAGGACTATCAATTGTGGATCTCAAAAAAAATGGCAAAAAGAATAGGGTTTAGGAAATCTAGTCTAAGCCTAAGAACTCAAGAGACAGTAAGGACTCGGTGAAGAGAAATAAACCACACTTTGTTTCGCCTCCTGCAGGACAACATACGCAAAATGGGTGCAATCTTCAAGGGGTTTGTGAGAATAATTTTCACACCTCGAATGAGGTTGAAGTTAAGCTTCCACGTTTAAGAGCTCAGGCTAACTTTACAAATCGAATGCAAATCATCCATTCGAAAAAAGTATGAGCTACACTTCACCATCGAATCAATACGATCAATCTCTCATTCAATTTAACAACTTTTCAAAGCAAATTCTATTTAATCTAACTTTAACTCTAATCTATGGCGGAAGGCAATATGTAACCTCGCTTACTATTCAACAATAAGAAGTGATTCAAGGCAAATCATGCTCAAGAGCTTTTATCATTCAAAATAGTCTCAATGCGACAATATACATAATCTGTCTCCACCCTTTACAAATGAGGGGGCGAGCTCAATTTATAGGCTCCCCAATTACAATTCAATGGCCAAGATAGATTTCAAATCAACGGCCGAGATTACAAAATAAAACCCTAATTAGGGTTTGTCACTTTCGACCAATGAGAAAATTTCATTTGAGGACACTTGTCCTTTTTGCTAAATATAAACCAAGAATAAAATAGAAAGTTGTTGCATGTTGATTTGGAACAATTTGATTGGTTGGAAGATGATGAGGCGCCACCTCAGCGTGCTGGATGCCTTCCTTGGTTGCTTCGTTTTTCTTCCACGCTTTTGCCTTAGAATATTTTCCTTGCCGATGACTCTGTCCGTTGTGCTTGTTCCTTCCTAGCTTTGACCTTGGATTCCTTTTGAGACTTTGATTTCTTCTTTGCACCTGTACTGGAATCTTTGAGGTCTGGACGTCTCCCCTTGGAGCAGGTGTCTGGACTTGGAGTTGGTTACTTCGAAATTCCTCCTGCTTGAACTGGGTTGATGCTATTCCTTGGGATCTCTTCTCTGAATTCTCCAATTTGTGCCGAGAAATTGCCTAAGTATGGAGATATGTTTGGAACACTCTTCTTGTCACCATCTGATTCTGATTGGAAGCTTGTCTTTAATTCTTCAGGAGATGAAACCCTCAAGAAGTTGTCCGGATTGCTTCAATAGGTCTAGGATTATAGATGAAATCCTTCCAAGACGTCTGGATATCCACTCAAGTGTCTTGAATTTGGAGAAGAATGACCCTGTGCTTTAGCCATGATAGAGAAATTGGAATTTCCTCTATGAAGTATTTCCCATACTTAGCCAAATTTTGGCTATTCAAGTTCATTTTGTACCACCTTCACACGGACTATTCAACATTTAGCCAAGGTTTTGGATGAACTTTGCCTGTGGATTTTTCTTCAATTTTGGATTTGGCTTGTGCTATGTAGGACAAATTCCATCCTTGGACAAGAATTTTATTCACTTCCTCTTTATTTTCCTCTTCATCCTTCCTGTTTTCTGTCCAACACTTAGTGAATTCTTCTAGCCAATTTTCTCATCCTCTCCTTGGGTGGACTTCACATGAGCTCGAACGTTTTCTCTCTCGGCCTAAGTCAGACTCCAAGCCACTTTGGACAAACATCTCTGGGGAGAAGTCAAACTTTCTCTAGTGCCTACCATCTTTTCTCTTCACACTGGGGCGAACTTTCTCAACACTTTGACATTTCTTTTCTTGGTCTAGGTCGGACTTTGCATCATGTTTGCCATTGTACTTAGCGGATCTTATGGATGTCTGGACATACTTTCTCCAAGCAAAGTCGGACTTCATGATGCTCAAGACATTTTCTTATCCAGGTCGGACTTTATTTTGCCTTGAACATGCCCTACAAAGGTTTGGACATGCTGTGCTTAGGCAAGGTTGGACTTTCTCATGCTTGTCCCATCCTTTTTCCCTCACTCCATTTGTCCTGAAGCAGACTTGCCATCATTCCACGCCATTGCTTCTTCTTTGAAGACTGGCCTCGCGTCGTCATCCACTTGCAAGAAATAAAATAAACAAATTCAGATTTTTTTTTTTCCTGAATTCTAGCTCTGAAGTTAAATTTTAAACATTCTCTCTCTTGAAGTCACGGCGAATTTAATTTTGCCCATCAGACTCTATCTCTGGCCGACACAAATTATTTTCCTCCAAAACATCTCTGGCAAACTTCATTTTGTCCAAAGTATTTTAAATTTCCAAGCAGCTAAGAATAAATTATTAAAATATTAAAAAATATTTTAATTTATTCCAACCCGTTCGTTTTGGACCCATGGCTATTTTGATTTTTCCTTTGTTTTTCTTGGCTAAGAGTTTATTTTCCAATTTTATCCTCAATTTCGTCTAGCCAAACCAAAATTCAAGCCATTCCGTCGAAAATTTCATTGCCAGATCCCTATTTTTCTTTGCCGAGGCGAGATTTTCCTTTGCAAGCCTAATTTGTTCTGCCAAAGTCAAATATTTCCTTGCTCGGTCGAATTTTTTCTAGGCAAAATCGCAATGGGATGTCTTCGTTGGGTGAATTTCCTCGATGCCTGACATATTCTCCCTCCTCGGCCAAGGACGATCCTTCCTTTCTCCCTTTGCGCATTTTTCTTGGGTCAAAGTTGACAATTTCTCGACATTTTCTCCATACTTAGGCAAATTTTATCTCTTTTCCTTCATCGAGTTGGGCACATTCCGTTTTATTCTTTGCCACATCCTGATAATCTTTAGCACATGTCCTTTCAATCTTGGCATTTGTCCTCTCGAAAGTGTCACAATACTTGGCCAACGTCTTCATTTTTCATTCCTTAGCCTCTTCACTTAGGCAAATATTCGAACCTCTTCTTAGACTTGGCATTAACACTTAGCCAAAAATCTTACCATCTTATCATCTTGGGCGGACTTCCTTGGCTTCTTGGACAAGATCATGGATGTCTTTGATACTTTGCTAGCTCCTTCCAAGTGTATGGCGGACTTTGTAGATCTTTTGGACGGACACCATGGATGTCCCTCTTTCCTAGGGCGTACTTCCTCAACACTTTAGCTTTTATCTCAACAGTTTATCCCTTTTAGAAATGATTCTCCACCCTTCACACTTAGCAGATTTCGAAATTTCCTTCTTGGTAGGCATCAACACTTAGAAACTTTTGATTTTTTTCGCCACTTTATATGTCTAGGCGGACTTTTCATAACCTTCAGCCAAGTCCCACCTTTTAAGGGCGGACTTCCTTAGTATTTTGGACGAGTCTTCAAGCATATGGCGGACTTCTAAGGCCTTTTGGACGTCCTTTAGAGTAAATGGCGGACTTTGGGGGGTCTTTAGCATATCAAGGGCGGACTTTGAATGGCATTAGGATATCCCTCTTTGGCAGATGGCGGACTTCTAAACTCTTTGGCACTTCCTCTAAAGTGGATGGCGGACTTCTAAACTCTTTGGCACTTCCTTCCTTGCACATGGCGGACTTCATCAACCTTTTGGACATGCAGGGCGGACTTTGGAGGATGCAAGGATATGCCTTCAAGATGCATGGCGGACTTTCTAAGATGCAAGGATGGGCATGCTATATGCTGGGCGGACTTTAGAGCATGCAAGGATGTTCCTTTAAGATGCAGGGATATGCTTCCTAAGAGCTGGGCGGACTTCAAGACTTTTTTGGACATCCTCAACTACTGGGCGAATTCCATGACCTTTCAGACCTTCACATACCTTTCTCCATCCTTCTTTCATGGCGAATTTTCCAGACTTGAGCAGATTTTTCACAAATTTCACCATTTTAGAGCCGATTTTTATGATTTCACCCTCAGATCTGATCGATCTTGAACTGGTTTTTCCAGATTTTTTGAACATTTTGGTCTGATTTTCATGCTTTTTGAACTTTTTTTGCAAATTTTTTCAAAAATTTTCAATTTTCATTTTGATTTTCTGAGAGTTCTATCAAGTTTTTAGAACTTCTAAGTGCGTTTTTGAAACTCGGGACCCTTCTAAATATAGAAACTTTCCAAAAATAGAAACCTTCCAAAAATAGAAACTTTCTAAAAATAGAAAAAGCAAACCCTAAAAAATAGGGACCTGGTTTGGTCCGAAAATGCCAAAAATGAAAAATCGAAAAAGCAACTTTTCCTAAAAAATAGGAAGTTTCAGAATTGGCCGAATTCACAGTCGATCTTCGTTTCTTGGGCCTTCTGAGTGCTTCCATGACGTCTACGCATAGATTCAAGCATGAATTACTGACTTGGCTCGGATGACTTGCAAAAAAAACTGACTTGGAATCCTCAAAATGATGACCTCATTGTAAAAAGACAAGCGATAAGCAGTTGCAACATCGAGGCAAAAAGCGAAAACAGGGGGTCCCCATTTGCAATGGGGCGATGTGTGAAATGGTCACAACAGTGCCGATGGTTATATTGTTAAGCACTGCTGATACTCTTTGATTGTACATGATATTTCTGAAAATGAATAAAGTTTCTGGCATTCAAACATGATATCTTTCTGGTTACTGTTTTATTCTATGTTCTGCACATGACTAGTTTGCCAGTAGTACGTAAGATTTGAATAACATTAACATTCCGTAGGCAAACATTTGGCGTCGTTGCTTGAACGGACTAGGGCATCACCTGCCATGGCAGTGTAATGGGTCAGCCGGCGGAAGAACCTGTAAATGCTAATGAGGAACGGGAAGACTCATTGACAGAAGATCTGGTAAATTTGTGGAAAATATCGTTACGTGACCATGTGCGTAGGGAATCCCACATTCGGGAGATCCCTGAGGAAGTCATCTGGGATCGGTTGGAAGTAAACGACGAGGTGAACCACCTCTTGAATCGCATGCCTAGGTTACTGGCCCACCATTTCATTATCCTGCAGGATTTGCGCGAAGAAGAGGATCGAGAGTGCCGAAGACAGCAAATTGTGCAACGTTGCGAAGACAGAACCAAACGTGAAGAGGAAGAACAAAATACTAGCCGGCGTCGTACTTCTGGCAACCAGCAATGATTGCTTGAACAACTAATAAATGCCTGTACGGTTGAACAAAGACAAGCATCGAGTACCTGACGGGCACAGGACTTCGGAAGCGCAAGTTCGGCGATCACTCAGGCTGCAAGAACAAGAAAACCGGCGAAGAAGACTAACGCAAGTCGGTAAGGAATTGGATGAGGACTTAATTGAAATAAATCGAGAACATAAAAAAAGAGAACATATATGAAAATCACGACAAGAATAGGTACATCCATTGGACGAAGCGCCGCAAAGTTTCTGAAGGACGGAAAAACCCTTATTTCCGTGCTATAGGAAGATATGATCCGATGAAGCGAAGATAGATTGAGTAAATTAACATCCGGCCGTTTTCGGGAGTTGTCCTTGTCAGACAACGACGAACGCCTAATGAGTGGAAGATTAGAGCCCAGTACCCCGAGGCGGAGAGAGTACCAAAGGGAACCCCAGGAGACTCAAGGTGTCGTGGACGCTGAGGAACGACGTGGGAGTGACTCGTACGTGGTTGAGAGTGCAAGTGACGCACCGGAACGTAGCGAGGAAACCAGTTTAATCGGGTCCAACACACAAGGAGGACAACGGGGAACGATGGCTCATCCGGAGCGGCAAAAGCTGCCGAAGTTCATGGGGAATGGGTCTGAAGATCCCGTACGGCACTGTAAGACATGTGAGACTATTTGGATAGCCAGTGGACAGGATGATCCCGACCAGTGGCTGAAAGCATTTCCAGTGACACTCAGAGAGAGTGCCATTGATTGGTACTCTGAATTGGATCAAGCACAGAAAGCTACATGGAGGTTATTGAAGAAAGCTTTCCAGGAGGAGTTCAAACTTCTTAGAGATGACAGCGAGATTGTTGCGGAGATATACAATACCAAGCAAGGAAAGCACGAGAGTGTGCGGACCTACAACCGAAGACTCAAAGATTTACTGGGGAAATTGGAGGCACAACCGGCCGATGGGTTGAAGAAAAGATGGTTCATCGAGGGCTTGCTTCCGTCATTAAGGAAGAAAATGAAAGTCGTACCTCCTTCGTCATATGCCGAAGCATACAATATGGCAATGGACATAGAAAGTGAAAATAAAACATCCTCCCTAGGGAAAAAGAAGACAGACGACAAGGAGAGTACGGACGACAGCGACGGTGAATCCAAAACAGTAAAAGCACTCAGGAAAGATATGATGTGAATGATGAAAGAATTGAAGGCCGGCAAGGAGAATACGAGAGAAGCCAGAGAACTGTGGTGTACGAACTGCAATGCGGAAGGTCACACAAAGGCGAACTGTCCCAAGAACTTATTTTGCGATATCTGCCAAGTGATGGGACATTCCGTCAAGGAATGCCCATACAACTTAAAATCCAAAAGTGCACAAGTACTCTTCACTCATGGAGAGCCGTCAACACCGCCGAACACACCACCAAAGCCCCAGTACAATAGCAATGCATCCCCTGGAGGTTACCGAAGCAATAGAAGTCCGAGAAACATGATACAGTACGATGCAAAAGGAAGGCCTATGATCCAATGCAGGAAGTGCAACGAATGGGGCCACTTCACCAGGGACTGCCAGAACGGTCAAGGTTCGGGAGGGAGATTGTGTAAGTGGTGTGGACCAGGCGATCATGAAGATAACGAATGCCCTAAGCAAAAGGGTATCCACATGCTGAAAGTAGAAGAACAAGAGGTACTGGCGATCACCAAAGCACAAGTAAAAAAGGCCACTTACCCAGATCCATGTATGGAGAAACAAAGGATGAAGGAAGCAAAAACCGAAGTGGAACTGGTGATGGCGAAGGAAAACAAAGTACCTTTGGAGAAGCCAGGAGCCTCTCGGCGGTCGGAGGCGAAAACCAACATTGTACGGCAGGTACTGCAGACCACCATACCGATCAAAGTAACTGACCTTCTCCAGACTATGCCGCAGTTGGGACTGGCGATTACAAACATCGTCGGGGATGGCAAGCAACCGCAATCGGAGGAATGAAGGCAAGAATGGATGCGAGAGGCTGCCGCGATACGGTGAACAAATCGAGCGATTATTGCTCACACACGGTGAACATCGGAAGATGCCGGTGATGGAGTGCATATATATATATATGGAAGTCAAAGATAATGTGACCAAAATACTATAGATAGATGGAGGGATCGAGTCCAGCATTACTACGAAGAAGACACATGGAAGAGTCACCGGGAAGCCTACACTCTGGCCACCGACATTCGAACCGGTTGGTGTTGATCAACATGGTATCAAGCCGTTGGGAACACTAATGGTGCAGAAGGTGACGATTGGGACACAATAGTTTTTGCTAAATTTTGTCGTCATCCCATTACAGAGGAAAGCGTACGATGCACTACTTGGGAGAGGATGGGCGTGCTTGGCGAGCAAATCATAATTGGAAGAGGAACACACTCTCGATCGAGAACAACGGGCGGAAGTATGTCATCGACTTGAAGAACCAGGCCGTGAGCGAAGAATTGGCTTCCTCCGGATCTGAATCGGATGGAGGTGAGTCAGATGTGGACAAAGGAAGGAAAGCTATGGAACCGAACACCGAAGGCATACTTGAACTCGAGAATTGTTCGGAGGATGAGACAAGCTCGCTAAATGGCTTATTTCATTGGCGGATGGAAGACTATTAACTGTTCCACTGACAGTGTAACATGCTACAAATCGGGGAAATCAAGGAAGAAGAGAAACAGGGAAGGCCCAGCCAAGCACTTTCGGCCGAGTATGGAGAGTATAAAGAAAGAGTATCAAAACTGGACAATACGCCAACCCACAAGTCCGAGCAGGTACGAGATGAAAAAATTGTGTTGGGGTTAAAAAATGAAAAGTATGAAAAAATTAAAAAATTAGAAAAAAAGAAAAGAGATGAAGAGATAGGAGATGAGAGAGAAAATAAACAAAATTTTAAAAAATTGAAAATAGAAAAGAAACAAGTTACAAGAAATCAAAAAATGAAGGAGAATAAAAGAATATATGAAGAAAAACAAGGCAAATGGAGGAGAGAGGAGAGAGAAGATAAAAATAAAAGAAATATGGAAAGGAAATTAAGAGAAATTGAAGAGAGGAAAAATAAAATAGGGCAAAAATAAAAGAATTAAAAAAATAAAAGTATTGCATGGAGTTGGGAAAAATAAAAGAAGTGGAGAAATAGAAAAACTACAAGTGAGTAACGGAAGGCAAAATAAAGTGAGAAAAATAAAATTGAGGACTAAATGTGTCATGTCCCCTTCTCAGTGACATCTCTCAGAGGACAGGATTGGCCTATCACACGACCCTCGTAGGCTGATAGATTGGATAGAGGGTCACTTCGGAGCTTGGCTCAGCTTCAGTTAGCAGAGATTGATCAGTGGTCTTTCGTTCTGGCTCGATCGGAGGCTTTTTGCAGAATTGCTATTTTTAGCAATTCCTGGCAGGCAGTGTGGGACCCCTGCTATTTTTAGCAGTATGGCTTTGGCGGCATCCGGAATCACTTCAGAGTTCGTCAGCATCAGACGGAACAGGAAACGGATAAGTAACGGGAGAAATATTAATATTTAATACATTGATTAAATATTAATTAATTAAGGATTATAATATAAAGTTATAATTTAAAATTATAACTTAAGTGATTTGCCTTGAGGGGTGCGCCATCATTAAAGGGGGCCAGTTTGACATTTGATTTATATTAAAATATTCAGCAGGAGACCATTGAAATATTAAAATATTAAAATGTGAATATTTTATCAAAACCCTATTCTTAAGGAAATCGCACTTTTCAGCCTTAAGAGGATTTTGCCTTGGGTTTTGGGCCATTATGTGATTATTGGATTTTGAGAATTGATCAAATTGATCTGAGCACAGACTTTAGGGTTTGAACTCGACTTCCTTGGGGAACGAGCCATCTCCAGCGGAAAGCAATTCAGAGAGTGTGAAATATCACTTGATCTATTGCCAGCAGAGGTTTTCTCATACAGAGGAAATCACAGAACTTCAGAGGATCGATCATTTACAGAGTTTTCTACAGTGTTTTGCATCCAGAGTCATCTATTTACTTGGGCGCCCATTACAGAGACACAAGCATTGATTTTTGTGGAAGCCGTACCGCATTAATTGCTGTTCCTGACAGGCCGTACTTTCCTGTCAGGCCGTACCTTCTCAGAAACACGTGTTTATCACTTTTGAGAGAAACGCCTCTCATACTTGCTTTGAACTTGCATCAAAGGAGGTGCCAACATTACTGGAGTCATCTGCAGACATCACACAGAAGGAGAAGAGGATTATTCATTGCAGCCGTACATTTCTGTACTTCAGTAGCAGCAAATACCAGGTTCTTTAAATATTAAAAATTCATTGTTTTGTTCATTGCATGTATCTGGGTATTTTTGTAATCAGTAGAGAAGATCAAATAAAGATACTGGCATCCATATTCTACAGTTTCCAGAGTTATTTTATTTTTATTGAATTTATCTCAATTTATTGCAAAAATCGTACCTTTCATTTATTGCATCAAAAACACAAAATTTGCAAAAAAACCAAAAACCTTCAAAAAACTTAAAACTCAGTCAGAAGCAGTGTCAGGGGGAAATTAGGGTTTCTACAGTGGTATCAGAGCTAAATCCTGCCATCCTTAGGGTTTAGCCATCACATGTAGCCAGAGGAATTTGATACATACAGGTATTATACACGCAGACGTGCCTTGATTGAAAGGCAACGCAAGTAGCTTTGAGCAGCAGCCGTAAATCATGGCTTCCATTGTGAACATAGGGCCGACAAGATTTATATACCGAGGACGTATATCCGCATCAACAGGGATCAGATGATGCCGAGGTCTGCTTGCACTCAGGACATAATGCGCAGGCCCAAAATGACACGAATCGAGGTATTGCAGCAGTTGACAGTGGCACTACAGAGATTGGGTACTCCGAGGAGACCGTCACCACATCGTGACGATGACAGGAGTGAGGCAGGGTCACGGAGAGCTCCCAGGACGGTGTCACGGACAGCAGATAGGCCTACTAGGCCTACTTTCACGAGACAGGAGCCCGATGAGGCTTTACCAGGTGATGATCACGAGGATTTATTTGCTGATAACCTTATGGCAGCAAACGAGGAGTGGGAGTTGATACCTCCTGCAGTCAGAGAACGGATCTCTTTTGACCGTTTTGTTACACAGAGGCGAGAACACAACAGGGCTCGACAGGATTGGAGACCACGACAGCAGAATAATGATCTCAAACATGCAACCAACAGGCTTAATCTGGTAATGTTTGATGGTAGTGGGAAGATGACAGCCCAAGCTTGGATTAGCAAGCTTGATACATTCCTCATTTTGCGTCCGATGGCGGAGAGACGCTATTAGATATGCTACACTGCACCTCGAGGGAGTAGCATACGACTGGTGGCACCACGGCATGGTGACCTTACAGCACGACAGGATTACTACCTACCAGGAGTTCGTGGATAGATTGGTAGAGAGGTTTGACCGGAAGGATCCGGAAACCTACTTCAGAGACTTAGCACAGTTGAGGCAGAGTGGCAGTCTCGAGGCTTATATCAGTGACTTTCAGAGGCTATCCGTCATGGTTCCGAGCATATCTGAGAGGAGATTGGTAGTACTCTTTATGGAGGGTTTGACCGAGCCACTGAGAGGCTGGATCAAAGCCTTTGATCCTCCATCATTACAGGAGGCGATGAAGAAAGCACGTAACATGGAGTTCGCAGCCCCGTCAAATAAATTCAACTCCAGAGGTTCTTCATCGTTCAGAGATAACAAGGGCTTCAATAAAAACAGGGATAAATCTGATTATAACAAAGACAAATCAGATTATAAAAACGATTCGAAAGGTAAATCAGCGTTCCCACCTTTGGATCGTGAGGCCCTGAATGACCTTCGCAGGAAGAAGCTTTGCTTCTACTGCAAGGGACCATATGATGCCAGTCACGATTGTCCTCTAAGACCTAAGGGCAAGGCAAATCGTGTGATGTGGGCATACTATGAGGACTCAGAATCAGAAAATTCTGATCAGCCAGAGCATACAGATGATTCAGAGTCAGAGGCTCCAGAGCCGAGAGCAGAGATAGAGCCCGAGCTTCAGGTACAGGAGGCCCGTTTGTCTAGCATCCAGCAGGAGGGTTCTTTCAGGCTTCGTGGTGTATTAGCAGGTCAGAGGGTCATTACCCTATTGGATACAGGAGCCACGCATAACTTTATAGATGCTAGATTCGTTGAGAAACGAGGACTCATCACTGAGGATTTCGAGGGCATCAGAGTCAAAGTGGCAGATGGATACACTTTGAGATGTGAGCGCATGATTAGAGATCTCCCTTTACGCTTGAACAACTATGAGTTCAAGGCAGATTATTATGTTGTTAATATGGGAGACATTGATTTAGTCTTGGGAATGAAGTGGTTACACTCATTGGAGGAGGTCACACTTCGTCTCAAGGACATGGAGATTCGTTTTGAGGTCGATGGGAAGACACATATACTTAAGGCAATACGGGACAGCGACCTTAAAACAATTTCCTTTCGCCGAATGGAGCGGCTAATGCGTCATGACATGGTAGAGTGGGCTGCAGAGTGTCATCTAGCACCTTTACAGGAGGGACAGCAAAAGACAGAATATCATCCGGACATTCAGGAGTTGAGAGTCAAGCATGACAAGGTGTTCAGTGATATTCTGCCAGGTAGACCTCCAGACAGAGGGATAGAGCACATCATTGAGCTCGAGGAGGGTGCGAAACCCGTTATGATAACTCCTTACAGGCATCCTAAAAGATTAAAGGATGAGATCGAGAAAACAATAAAGGAGTTACTTGCTATGGGTCACATTAGACCAAGCAAATCACCGTTCGCTTCTTCTGTTGTATTGGTGAAGAAGAAGGATGGAACGTTGCGCATGTGCATTGATTACAGGGTCCTGAATAAGAGGACAATAAAGAACCGATACCCGATACCGAGGATTGATGAGCTTATTGATGAGCTCCATGGTGCCTGTTACTTCACAAAAATTGATTTACGGTCGGGTTATCATCAGATCAGAGTCCGTGAGCAGGACATAGAGAAGACAGCCTTCAGATGTCATTGTGGGCACTTCGAGTTCGTAGTGATGCCATTTGGGCTCACTAACGCACCAGCCACTTTTCAGTCTACGATGAACAGGGTTTTTCATTCACAGCTGAGGAGGTTCGTCTTGGTATTCTTCGATGATATTCTCATATATAGCAGGACTTGGCAGGAGCACTTGGCTCATCTGGAGACAGTGTTGAGCATCTTGGAGAGGGAGTCCTTGTACGCCAAGGAATCCAAGTGTGACTTGGGAATGACCGAATTGCTATATCTTGGTCATATTATCAGTGCAGATGGAGTGCGCATGGAGCCTGAAAAGATCCGCGCCATTATTGATTGGCCCACACCGGCAAACCTGACACAGTTGAGAGGGTTTCTCGGTTTGTGTGGATTCTACCGTAGGTTTGTGAATGGGTATTCACGACATGCAGCCCCGATGACAGATTTGATGAAAAAGGGGGCATTTGTTTGGACTTCTAAGGCACAGGAGTGTTTTGTGAAGTTTAAGGAGTTGATGACCACATGCCCTGTTTTGGCACTACTGGACTTTGCGAAGCCGTTTGAGCTTCAATGTGATGCATCAGGTGAGGGCATTGGTGCGGTGCTTATGCAGGACAAGCACCCGATAGTATATGAGAGCCGCAAGCTCAGAGGACCCGAGAGATTGTACAGTATATATGATAAGGAGATGCTCGCGATTATGCATGCCTTAGCAAAATTTAGACAATACCTTGTTGGCAGCAAATTTTGCATTAAGACTGATCATAACAGTCTGAGACACTTCTTGGGGCAGCGAGATCTCAATGACAGACAGCAGAAGTGGGTCAGTAAGCTGCAGGCTTATGACTTTGATATTTCATATATCAAAGGGGGACACAGAACGTAGTGGCAGATGCACTTTCACATAGACCGTACTTGAGCACTATGGTTCGTGATCTCTCGAGGATTGAGGCATATGATAGTGGCAGAAAGTACGCCGGGGGACAAATTGGCCTCCAAAGATTGTTGAGGGATCAGGCAGCTGATACCAGTACAATAATTTGTGAATGACTTGATCATTTACAAGCACGATATTTCTGATCTCGTTCGAGGTGGAAGAACATATTATGCGAGCCTTCATGACACATCCCTATAGCAGACATCCCGATAATTTCCAAGACTTACGTGCAGATAATGGAGAGGTTCACATGGAAAGGACCTCAAGAGAGATGTTCCCCAAGATAGTGTGAGTGCCCTCGCTTGTCAGAATCAAGGTGAGAACACGCATCTCTGTGCTTGGCTACAGCCACTTCCATTCCCATGAAGTGGAATGCTCACGATGGACTTTATCACTCTGCCACTAAAAGCCCAAGGCTTGATTGTATTTATGTAGTTGTGAACGGCTTTAAGTATGCCCACTTTTCCCGATCACCACGACTTCACACGCTACACAGTAGCGCAGGGTGTTCTTCGCGGAGATATCCGTATCTCCCGCGGCCGTTCTGCTAACGGAGTGACAGAGATAGTCGGTTCCCCGAAAACTTCCTCGCGTGAGGTCTTCAGGCTTTGCGGGACCGAGCTTACACCGAGCACCAGTTACCATCCACAGACAGATGGGCAGACGGAGATAGTGAATAAGTGGGTGGAAGGATATCTCAGGAATTATATCGCAGGGCATCAGAAGGCGTGGGTCAAATGGATACACTTGTGTGAGTATTGCTATAACTCGACATTCCATATGACTATTCAGATGTCACCCTTCATGGCTTTATACGGGTATGAGGCGCCGAGTTTCCTTGATTTGCTACTGAGCGACAGTAGAGTGCCGAGTGCAGGAGGATGGTTGCAGGAGAGTTAGGACACTATGAGGGCTCTCAAGGAGAATATTGCAAAGGCACAAAATCAGCAGAAGCAGTATGCAGATCAGAAGAGGACGGAGAGGCATTTCGAGGTTGGTGACATGGTTTACCTCATGCTGCAGCCCTGTCACACCACTCTAGGGGAAGAGTGGGTCGAGAAGCTCAAGCCACGCATACGGTCCTTTCTCGTAGATCCTCGGTGAGAAGCTGGCGCAGGTGGTTTACGAGCTTGAGCTTCAACAGAGCGTGGTACACAACGATTATGTATCACGCCAAGAAGGCGCGGTCATCGCGGTGGTACCATCTGCGCCTACCTTTAGATGACAGAGGGTGCCGGATCTTTAGTACCGGAAGTCCATCCCTGAGCGGTGGATACGGGCCAGGCCAAGGGACTATCGGGAATATTCCGCAGTCGGAGAGATTTTCCGTTGGAGGATGCTACATGGGAGAGTTGTAGGAGGACTCTCGCCAAAGACCGCATTGAGATTGCTTTGAGGACAAGCAATTTCAGAGGGGCTGACCGGCCATGTCCCCTCTCGACATCTCTCGAGGACAGATTGGCCTATCACACCACCCTCGTAGGGCCGATTGATTGGATAGAGGGGTCACCGGAGCTGGCCTGTTCTCTCGCTAGCGCAGATTGATCGCTGGTCTTTCGGCTCGGCTCGATCGGGAGGCTTTTGCGTAATTGCTATTATTTTAGCGTGCTTCCTCGGCAAAAGGTGGGAACCCTGCTATTTTTAGCAGTATGGCTTTGGTGGCATCCGGAATCACTTCAGAGTTCGTCAGCATCAGACGGAACAGGAAACGGATAAGTAACGGGAGAAATATTAATATTTAATTACATTGATTAAATATTAATTAATTAAGGATTATAATATAAAGTTATAATTTAAAATTATAACTTAAGTGATTTGCCTTGAGGGGTGCGCCATCATTAAAGGGGGCCAGTTTGACATTTGATTTATATTAAAATTTAGGAGATATTGAAATATTAAAATATTAAAATGTGAATATTTTATCAAAACCCTATTCTTAAGGAAATTGCACTTTTCAGCATAAAGAGGATTTGCCTTGGGTTTTGGGGCCATTATGTGATTATTGGATTTTGAGAACTGATCAAATTGATCTGAGCACAGACTTTAGGGTTTGAACTCGACTTCCTTGGGGAACGAGCCATCTCCAGCAGAAAGCAATTCAGAGCGTGAAATATCACTTGATCTATTGCCAGCAGAGGTTTTCTCATACAGAGGAAATCACAGAACTTCAGAGGATCGATCATTTACAGAGTTTTCTACAGTGTTTTGCATCCAGAGTCATCTATTTACCTGGGCGCCCATTACAGAGACACAAGCATTGATTTTTGTGGAAGCCGTACAGCATTAATTGCTGTTCCTGACAGGCCGTACTTTCTGTCAGGCCGTACCTTCTCAGAAACACGTGTTTATCACTTTTGAGAGAAACGCCTCTCATACTTGCTTTGAACTTGCATCAAAGGAGGCGCCAACATTACTGGAGTCATCTGCAGACATCACACAGAAGGAGAAGAGGATTATTCATTGCAGCCGTACATTTCTGTACTTCAGTAGCAGCAAATACCAGGTTCTTTAAATATTAAAAATTCATTGTTTTGTTCATTGCATGTATCTGGGTATTTTTGTAATCAGTAGAGAAGATCAAATAAAGATACTGGCATCCATATTCTACAGTTTCCAGAGTTATTTTATTTTTATTGAATTTATCTCAATTTATTGCAAAAATCGTACCTTTCATTTATTGCATCAAAAACACAAAATTTGCAAAAAAACCAAAAACCTTCAAAAAACTTAAAACTCAGTCAGAAGCAGTGTCAGGGGGAAACTAGGGTTTCTACAAAATGTCGTACGACAAAGGAAGGAGGAGTTCAGCGAAACTTAAAAGATATAAATAAGGAAGGACGAAAAATCCAAATTAGTGGAGTACGAACGAGTAAAGCAATTGCCGAGAGAATAAAAGTTCGGCAAGAGAGCATAATCGCACAACCATCCTCAAGCAGCCAGAGTTTGCCAGCAATCTGAAACTGTCGAGAATCCAGAAAGGAGAGAGAAATCGTATGACGCCTAAAGGGTCTGGGTAAGGCACCAGAGTCGTACGGACTTCCATACGGAAATACAGAGAGCACATTTCAACAAGTGGATGTACGACACTGTAGAACACAAGGTCGAACTCCTAAAAACGGCGAAGGCAGTGAGAAGATATATATCGTACGACATCCACAAGGTTTCTACATCGTACGGACTTCACAAATTATCCAGGCCGTACGGCATCCTTACATCGTACGGCATTTACAAGAGATCTCCATCATACGGCATTCACAGAGTTTGCAAATCGTACGGACTTCACAAGTTACTCAAGTTGTACAGCACCCAGAAGTTATTGAAATCATACGACATCAGTTGGCAATTTCTAGTCACAAAGTATGGCATCAAGCATTGCCTGGACCAGTCGTATGGAATTGTAGTCCATAGGTCGTATGGGATTTGAACCTGGCCAGTAATATTAAGTGGCACTTACCAACTCTCCAGATCGTACAGCGTACAAAGGCTTTCTTGATCGTATGGCATTTCAGGTATATTCAAATTATACGGCATTCCAAGTACATTCAAATTGTACAGCATTCCAAGTACATTCAATTTGTACGGCATTCAAGGTCTATTCAATTCGTACGGCCTTCACAGTCAGAGGTCTCCCAGGTCGTACGGCATCCACTACCAAGGTTCAACGTACATGTTCTGAGTCTATATTTGTACGAAAATTGGAGTGTCATACCATCCATTGCCGCACCAAGCATCGACTGGGAGAAAGCAAAGTCTAAGAAAAACAATGCAAAGTTTGTATTTTTTGGCTTCATCAGCACTGTTCAGAACCTGTGGAAAAATCATGAAAATGAGGCGCACGATGCAGTTTCAAGTGGTTTCAAAAGTGTTAAATTGGTCTTGGCAGCGGCGGCGCTGCCCCTCGACCCCGCCCTGTACCACGACTAGGAGCGCGCCAAGGGCGCTGCCCCCAAACCCCCGCAAGGGGCGCTGCCCCCAAACCCCCACGAGGGGCGCTGCCCCTCAACCCCCCTCGGGGCGTTGCCCCCAGACCCCCATCAAATTTATTGGAATTGTCCAATTGCAATACAACCAACCATCATAGTACAGTTACAAAAGCCATTGGCAGCTGACAAAACGAGAGTGGTAGCTCTCGAGGAGAAATTGGCAGAGAGGGACAGAGTATTGGGTCAATTGATAGAGAAGTATACCTAGGTGGCCGATGCACAACGACTTTCAGCACAAAAGGAGAATCAATTACAGGAAAAGGACGAGGAGTTGGCATTTTATGTTTTCAGTCATCTGGAAGACGACTACTTTGTTGGGGGGGGATGATGTAGACGGCCATGTTAGTAAATAATTATATTGTGACCGGCCATACTAATTAAATAAGTATTGTAGTCGGTCGTAATGGGAATAGATAATAATAGTTTAAATAATACATGCACAGTTTAAAGTAAAAGTTGGATTAGTTGTCGGGCAGGTAGTTACGAAGAGTTGCCAACGGTTGATATCTCAACCAACCTCGGCCATCTATATATGTATCATGTCATTTGTAGTTGGGGGAACAATTGCTATGTATTGTTGAGATACTTCATGAAATCAATCAATCCATTGTGCTGTGCAATTACTCTTACGATTGTTCTGTGATTCAAATGTGATTCATATTCTAGTACGTGCATTATGTTTGTGAATTATTCTCGTTTACTGTAATGTCCCCATTTTCGTGAGCATCAGAGTTCGTAAGGATTAGCCTATCATTTGACCCTCGTAGGCTAACAATTTTAGATAGAGGGTATCGTGTGGCAGTTACTCGGTGATTAGAGACATTACTCTTCAGCTGGATTCAGGTTTTGGCCTTTGCACAGGTTATTTGACTCAGATTGGCACACTTACTATTTATAGTAAGTTACTATTTTGGGAGAGTCAGGGTTCCTATTAATAAAAAGACCTTTGAGCAGAGCATATTGGCAGTGTCGACCTTGATTGGGCCTTTGCAACTATTTCTAGACTCAGTTTCACATACTTACTATTTATAGTAAGTCACTATTCAGGGTTTCTATTTTTAGACAGGCATCCAATCACATGGAGAACAGGTAGAGTTGACTCCTGGCTCAAACGGCTTAGCAATCAGACAAGTACATCAAGAGATATTAAAGTTTAAGTGACTTAAGTGATTTATTTAATATTTTAATATTATTATAAAGTTATAAAGTAACTTTATAATTATAAAGTCACTTTAATATAATAAAGTGTGTTAAGTGAATAATTTAATGTGGGAATAAATCTTTTATCCCACATTGGCCAGGAAGGTGTTTGAGCTCTCTTAAGGAAAGAATAAAAGGAGAGGCAAGAGCTCATTCTCAGATCGAGTTGATGAATATTATTTTGATTGATTTTTATTGTTAAGCCTAGGGTTTTCGCAGTTTTCTTCTTTGATCATAGGAAACGAAAACTTCCTATTGATAGCATAACTGAAGGAGTGAAAGATCTCTTGAAGGGTTGCATTGAGGAGAGGATAATTCAGTCCTTTCAATTGTGCTTTATCAGCGAAGAATCATAGAAGTTTTTACAGGAGTTTACATTGCAAATCAAAAGTTAATGCACTGCTGCTACAGTGGCGTGAACAGTGCCGCTACAGTATAATTCAGATTTGCAAGGGTTTGGAGGCATCACTGGAGCATTGGAGAAATTATTGCAGGTTGTGATTACATCAATTTGTGGCATTGAAGGTATTTTTGAAGGAGGATTAAGGTCTGATAATAAACTGCTAAGTTCTGATTTCATTTACAGTCATTTCTGGCAGCATACAGGAGGCACGACTTGGCATCATCTTCAGTTGATCTTGCATAGGTTTCATTGAATACAATGGTGCTTTGCATTTAGAATTGGTAGCACATCTCTTGGCACCAATTCCTTCATAATTCCATGGTGGTTTGGAGGACAGATTCATTGAGTAAGTTCTGTTATAAATTACATCAGGTAATTGCAGTCAAGAGAAAGCCACGATTTAGCTTATAGTACCTTCCTTTGGCATCGATTCTTTCTTTCAACCTCAGCACTTCATGAGAAGGTAGATTGGGGCTAGATCTGAAGCATCTCGGACTCATGTAGTGGCTTGATTTATTTTCCGTTCTTGGTCTGAGTTCAAGAACAGGGGCGAACCCTAGAGTGATTTGATTTTCAGCAAGGGAGCTTTCAAAAAATCATATAAATTCAGTGTGGCTTCCACAGCACATAAGGAAGCAGGGCACTCAAGGTTTGGACACAAAACTACTGTCTTCAAGAAGAATCGAGCTCTTCATAACTGCCATTGCATCTCCAGGTTCTTTTTCATACATTGTATTGCACTCAGTTAGGCCTTTAACAGCAACATTACATTGTAAATTTTCAGTTCATTATAGTGTAATCAGCATGGTCATTAGTTACAGCTGTAAGAAGTTCACTAGAGTCTGATTTGGCAATATTGCATTTTCATTTGTAAGCCAAGAATAAGTTGCTGGCTGTAGATGCATATCAATATCAGATTTGATATTCGCATTGGATGTAAGTGCCAAGAGTCTTGGCCATTTTATGAATGCATTGTAATAATCTCTCATTTGGCAATTAAGGAGAAATAAGGAGTTGCATAATCATTGCTTTCTTCAAGCATTTTGTATGCCAACTATTTGACATAATATCAGTTGGCTGTAGGTGGATATTTCACATGTAGAATTCATATGTGAGCATTGTAAATGATGAAATTAAGTCATTGATGCATCTAAGATATTGTTTATGCATTGTAATTTTGATTTCCAAGCATTTAGAGTACTTTGATATCATCTTCAAGCAATTATATCAGACTGATAACTCAGACCTGCAAGCTGGGAAGTTTGCATTGGAATTGTTTGACAAAATTTCAAGGGAACAAAGAAGAGTTTTTGAGTCAGCTCAGGCTAGGCTCTTCACATTTACTCTTGTAGTACATTGAACACTACCCAGTAAGTAAACAACTATGATTATGACTATCAACACAAAGTAGACCAAAGAAAATCCCATATCATCTTGAATTACTTATAGTTAGGCAAATGCTGTGCAATGAAATCTAAAATTTTTGTGGAAATCTGAATCTAAATAAATAATGTAAGAAAACTTCAAATATTCAAAACTGAAATGCTATAAATTGTGAAATAGTGAAACTAATGTAATGTCTGCGATCTAAAATCTGTGATACATGTAAATCTGATACTGCTAAAAAATATTGAACTTTTGGTTTTAAAAGTAGAAAGTGAACAAACTCTAACGTTGGTTGAAAATGAATGTTCACAAGAAAAGGAAATAAATTTCCTAAGACTCGGGCTATAATATCCACCATGGTATAGATGTTGTCCTTGGCTCAGAATACAGTAGTTGTAGACATGTGCATTACATCCATCAAAAAAATATAAAGACACTTCTAAGGTCTAAGGCCCTAATTGTAACTATTTTCCCTTCATAACTTGTTGATGCAATCAAGATCGGGGTACTCTATCGAACAGCCCAATCACGCAGCCAAATACATTTATTCAATGCAAAATTAACATTTACAAAATAATTGAATACAAATCCTAAAGTCTGGTAGCAGAATTCTATTACGTTTTGATCTCTATCACCCTTCTACAACTTCCCCAAGATTGCAAAATGCATTCACTGATCTTCATTTCATCCATTGGAGGCCAAGAAGTCAAATCGGAATCGAACTAGGCTGTTACAACCATCATTCGCACATCATTGGAGGTAATTTCTCTTGGTGGATTGTTGACAATTTGCCTAGGGTTCAACCCTATTCTTGAGCGCCACCTCTGGGAGAGATGTTCATGGATATTTGTTGGCTTTTGTGGTGAATTTGACATCATTTTTTGGAGCAGAAGACAATTCAAACCTGACTGCATCCTTGTGACTGGATTTCCATTGTGTTTCAAGGATTGAAGACCTAGGGTTTCAAGCCCTAGTTGGAGCGCAGCCCTTGGAGATCTTTCCTATCATTTTCTAAGGTCATTTTGCTACTGTTTTGCCATGTGTCAACCTACTATTAGGTCTTATTGGTAACAGCAGAGATCTGACATATTTTTGGGCCTGATTGGCCTATGTTTTGAATATAACTTGCAAAATTCAGAATTCTGATTTATAGCAGCAGTTGTTCAGATTTTGGTTCCATGTTTATACTTGCAAATTGACGATATGATTGGTTGGATAAGTTCATGTTTAAAGATATAATCATAAGGATTTGTAATTGCTTTGTTATTGGATCATTTGGTTTCTTTTGTGTTTGCTGTCCTTGTTCGATTGCAATCAGGAAATTAGATCAGAATCTAGGGTTTTGAGCAGAAAACAAAAATGCAGAAAATGAGGGCAGAAGTCAGAAGTTGGAAATCAGAAATTTAGGCCAATATCCTATGTGGGATATTACAGTAGCCAATGTGGAAAAGAGTATAAGAGTACACTCAAATAAAATCTCACTTCTACACTATTCCTTTATAGGGAATAAAAGTTTGCCCTAGGCCAAATAAAGAAAAGGTTGTCAAACCAACAAATATTGGCTTATATTAAAGAACAAGAGGATGTTGACATAGCAAGTAATAAATCAAAGGAAAGAGCACATCCTCTTGCCAAGAAAATCTTGCACAAATGTCCTAGTGGTTTATCACAACCAGCTAGTCCACATCCTTTCATGCCAATGCCACCATCTTTTGGAGAAGAGAATGTTTCAGCTTTGCGAAAAACAGGCCCATTGGAGAAGGCCATCAGGTATGAAGCGAGATAGACTGCAGATCAAAGCATTGCTCATCACATTATGGCAATGAGCTTCCTTTCAACCTTGTTAGATCACCTTATTGGTGGGATACAGTGACTGCCCTTTCCAATACACCTTTTGATTATGTTAGTCCTCGGTATCAAAAAGTGTGAACCACCTTATTGGTGAAGGAGAAAGCTTCAGAGGCATCATTGCGAGCAATCAATGATACATGGCCCAAAACAAGTATGTCCATCATTTTTGATGGATGGAAAGATTGCAAAAATAGACCATTGATCAATGTTACAGCAGTGTCCCCTAAAGGGGCAATGTTTTAGAAGGGAGTGGATTATGAGGGGCAAGTGAAAGATGCAACTTTTATTGCCAATATCCTCATAGAATCCATTGAAATGGTGGGCCTGTTGTACCCCAAAATTAAAATTTTTGTTACACTTAGACATTTTGAAGAAATGAGTAAAGTCTTGTCAAATCAGTCAAAAAGGTCAAAATTTGGGTGTGCATGTCTTGCATGAGGGGTTAAAACACAAAATTTTCAAACTCTGACAATCTAGGTCTGCTCAGAGCAGCTTAACCTACAAAACCCAGATCTCAGTTTTTCATCCCTAAATTTTAGGAAAACTGCTATTTTTAGAAATTTTCTAAATTTAGTAATGTTTTCTGGGTTTTTCTGGGTTTCTTTGGAAATGGATACTAGCAAAACTTTCTAAAAATAGAAAGTTGGTCTGATAGGGTCCAAACTGATTTTGATTGGCTCAAAATACGTCCATACCAGGCTGGTGCAGTCGGAATCTAAAAATAATCAGTTTTTCCCTACTGGGTCCATTCTGCTTTTTCAGAAGCATATCAGGAGCTCTGAGGTCATCAATGGAGGTCAGTCGGCTGCCAGGTGTCAGATTCAACATTCAAAGCATTTGAAAGAAGGCAAGGTGGTGAGCTAACACGAGGAACGGAGAAGAAGTTGAAAATGATGAAAATTTTCTAACACTGGTGACTTTGGCCGCCCCTGGTGAAGAAGGGCACCCATCTTTTTAGGGCACCAAATGTTGAAATTAGGGTTTGCGCCTCTAGTCAAAGTTGCTAAATTCTCTGCCAGCTTCGCAATGAGTCTAACGGTGTAGTCAACGGATCATCCAATCATCCAGAATTCGAGGCCGAACAGGGGTATCCAAACTGATGTCAGAACGAGAGAAAATGAAAAATATCAAAATTTGGCTAAGTCTAGGTAAAGAGGGAGCCCCTAGTGAAGAAGGGCGCCCAACTTTTTGAAGCATCTAACTCAGCTTTTAGGGTTTGAAAATACGCTCGATCTCTTTAGCGTGCAGCCAACTTCGACACACCTACCTCCGTCAAATCATCCGATTGTCCAATCTCCAGAAAATTCAGATCGAAGTCAAGGATACAGAATGCAAGATTCAAACTCTGAAGAAAATCAAATGAAATTTGAGTCTGGAAGGTTTGAGCGCCCCAGGTGAAGAAGGGCGCCCAAGTTTTCAGGGGCTCAAACAGATGAATCCGGGGAAGTGTGTCTAACGTGATCTCTTCGCAGTCGATCTGGCTTTCCAACGAGATATCCAACACGTCGATCATAGTTCGTAGTCACTAGATACAAGGAGCTAAAAGTAGGGTCCGACGAAGGCTGAAAACCAAGATTCAAAAGCAAACAGAAAAAAAGTTGACAAAAAGTCTAACTCTGGAGAACATGGGCACCCCCAGCCAAGATGGGCGCCCAAGCTTTTGAGGGACTTAAATTCACTTTTTGGCGAAATCTCTTCCAGAAGACCCCTCCTTATTCTTCGTCAGCTCCGCGATGAGCATAATCATCAGTCGATCCGACACCCGAGTCACCAGATTCCAAGAGATCATCCGTAGAAGAGGTGTCAATGAAGAAACTGAAGATCATAAAAATGGCTAACTCTGGGTAAAATGGGCGCCCGTGGAAGGAAAAGGCTCCCATGAATTCGAAGGCCGAGACGAAGTTTTTAGCCAGAGACTCCTCCAGAACATCCTTCTCAGAATCAATCTAGCCCCGCGATGGATCTTTCAGCTTGCCTATCGGATCATTCTGCAAACGGGAAATCAGAGGCGAAGTAGGAGGTCAAAATGAAGAAAAGTTGAAAATGTCAAAAATTTGACTAACACTGCTTAAAGAGGGCGCCCCTGGTGAAGAAGGGCGCCCATCTTCTCATGCCTTAGAAAATTTTTCAAGATTTTCAAGAAGTTTCAAAATTGCAAGTGAAGGAAGGCATCCAAGTTCAATGAAGCTCAAATTTTAGGGTCTTGTAAATAAAAGCAAAAGAAAGCAAAGCAAAAACAAAACCCTAAGTCTATTTAACATCTTTCTTTTATGTAATTTTTATTATTTTTGCAGGTAGCATTCAGAGGAGAAAGTTGGAGCAGCAAGTTTGAAGAATTTTCATGATCCAAGAATTCATATTTGCTGGTTTTTCATCAGATTTTTCAGATCAGCAAGCATAAACCCTTGCTTTTTCAAGCTTTTTTTTCCAGAAGATCGAATTTTTCAACGAGAAGGCCAAGGTTTTCAAATTTTCAATCATCTGGGTCTTTTCACTTCAATCTTCTGAAGAATTTTTCAAGAACTTCATCAAGTTGCAGCAGCTGCTTTTATTTTGCATGTCAGTGAAATCCTCAGTGCATTCAGTTTTCGACCATCTGGGTCCTCTCCAATCAGTTTTCTGAAGAAAACCCATATCAAAGCTTTTTTCAAGAAAGTTTCAAATTCTAGGGTTGGCTGCTTTTTCGATCAACCATCAAGGTTTTGTAAATCTAATAAACTGGGTCCATTTCTAATCATATTCTGAACAAAACCCAGGTGCCAGCTTTTTTCGGGAAAAATTGAAGAAATTAGGGTTTGCTGCTTTTTTAGGCAAAATTCAAAATTTTCAAAAACGGACGATCTGGGTTGCCTTGTATCGAAATTCTGAGCAAAACCCATATCTCAGAATAATTTTCAAAAATTTTGTCCGTTGGAGCAAGAAAATCAACATTCTAAAAATAGAAATTGCTCAAAACTTGTCAGAACTAGGGCAAGTTTACAGTCATTCTTCAAGTTTTCTGAAATGGAGTAGACTCCCAATGTTTTCAAGACTGAATCAGCACTTTATCATGATTACATCAAAACCGCTGAGACAAACTTGCATCATATCAAGCCGGTGTTCGATCTACATGCCTTGGAGAGCGCAGGCAACACCTCAATCAGAAACCTGGGACATTCTGGACTCCTCATAGTAGCGTCAATTCCTATATCAATTCAGAGTCTTGAGTTCGTAATCGCTTGCATTAAGCATTACAACCCAGCCACAAGGGAGATTCAGTCAGTCGATGGCAGATTGATTTGCAGTCTGAAGCCTGACATGATCGAGAAGTGCTTTTTCATTCCCCCATGGCCTGAAAGCGTTACTATCTCAAAGGGTGAATGTGAAAGAATATGGGACATGCACAAAGAAAATACAACAAGAAGATTGCACTGAAGTGAATGAAAGAAAAACATAAGACTCTGCCAAGTCACACTTTCAATGATGTCAGCAAAGTTCGAGAAAGCAGCCAATGAGAATGAAGATTTCCTTAGGTCAATTGCAGATGTTGAAGATATTCTAGAAAAGCGGTGTTTTGCTATTGATGGCATAGATGCACCGAACCAGGACACAATTTCTAACTTCCTAGCGGATGTGATCGAGCTTTAAAGCAGCTTTCTTCTAGAAGCTTTCTTTCCCGCTTTCTTTCTATTCTTGGAATAAATCTTATCCATTCTTTGAGAAGAGAAAGAAGATAAAATGTAATAGTTGGCGTTTTCCGCTTTTTCTGCTTTCTAGGGTTTTAGAGGTTATCTTCTTTCTAGATTTAGTAATAAAGCTTGCTTGTTGAGCAAGCCCTAGATTGTGAAAGCAAGTAGATTTTAGGGTTCCCTACTCCTCTGCTTCTCTATAAATAAGAGTCTTTGCTCATTAGTTTCTTTAACCGTGCTAGTGAGAACAAAACGCTGAGCCTATTGTGCCTTCTATTTGTTACTCAAGTATTGTTCAATTGTGTTGTGATAACAAATTGTTGAGCCTCTTTAGCCAACAAGGAGTTAGAGTAATTGCTATTTCTATTGTGTGAAGAGCAAGATTGCAAGCCTCTTTAGCTGCAATTTCTTGTTCCAGGCATGTTAGAAGTGAGTTTGTTCTAGAGATTTGAGTAATAAAATCACGAGCCTCCTTTGCCTTGATATAAAATCTCAGGTTTCCATTATTTATGTTTTACTTTTATGATCTTGATTTCAACTTGCATTGAAGTGTGTAGGTGTTTGTTGAGAGATAGTTCATTGAAGTATTTTGTCAGAAAATCTACCTTGTCCATTTCTAGTTTCTCTTGCTCTGCTATTACTTGAGAAGCCAGAAACGTCTTTAGTTTAAGTTAGTCGTAGTTGAAGTCCTTAAAATTGGAAAATCTTAGCTGTGGCGTTTGTGTTTAATAAACCTTGTGCTCTAAGCTGATCAAAAAGATAGGCAACTTAGTTTAGTTTACTTTCTTTCAAAACACCATCAGCAAGAGGGAGCTTCCCCTCCTAATTTGAAGAGCAGTTTATTTGTGCATAGCTGTCCGTTTCAAATACGCATTCCAGAAGTGCGAATTTAAACGTCAACAGGGCCTTAAAGATGTCCAATCCATAACAGACAATGTTAAAAATTGTCAAGCAGTTGGATCTATAGTGGAGGGTACATATGGTCACATTTTTTGGACATCATGTGCAATCCACTTACTCAATTTGATATTGCAAAATATTAGCACACTAATTGAGTGGGTCAAACAAATCTACATGGAAGGTGAGGAGATCCAAATGTTTGTGACTAATCATCATATGTCATAAGGCATCTTCGAGACCTTCCCCAAGTTGGAGTTGTTGGAGTTGTTGAAGGTATTTTAAATTTTTATTTTTATTTTTAATTGTTGTTATTGTAGTATTTTTTATACCATGTTAGGTTGACAAACTCAATTTGCATCTCACCCAATCGTCTTAAGACGTATTGTGAAGGTGTGAGAGGCCTTGAGTTCTATGGTCATCAATAGCTTATGGAGCGTATGGAGGCAATCAAGCACACAAAGAGCCCAAAAAGTAAATGCATTGATCCTAGATGATGAGTGGTGGACTCATGTGGAATATGTTTTGAATTTCATTGAGCCCATCATCAACATGGTAAAGTATGTTGATGTTGATACCTCATGTTTGGGTGAAATTTATGACATGGACTCCATGGTGGAGAAAATAAGAAATATAATACAATCCAAGGAACATGACCAAACAAAAACATTTTTCGAAAGTGTGAAAAAGATTATCGTTGACCGTTGAAACAAGATGACCACCCTCTTACATCTCTTAGCATTTGCTTTGTCACCAAAGTATTATAGCAAAGAGATAATTCCCTTGCCGAGGAGGGTGACACCGTATAGGGATGAGGAGGTTGCTACTGGCTACAAGACTGCATTTGGAAGGATATTTCTAGATGAAGATATCCAAAGTGTTAGCTTGAGCAAGTTTGGTCATTTCACATCTTCAAGGAATCATGATGTTTCCACTCTTTGAGACAAATATAGGAAAGGTGCTCACGATTGATGGGATATACATGGTCAAGGCTCCATTTACTTGCAACCTCTTGCAATTAAAATTCTCTCCCAAGTATGTATCTTTTTATTTTTTATTTTTCTCATTTTTCATTTAATGCTATTATGCTATATATTATATTTTATAATAATATAATTTTATAATTTATGTTTTGTATTTATAAAATTAAATACTAAATGTTGTAAGAAAATTCAACTAGTTGCGAGTTCTTCAGCTGAGCGAAACTGGACTACATACTCCTTCATCCACTCGGTTAAGCACAATAGTTTTAGTGCAAAAATAGCTAAGGATTTTATCTATGTACACTCCAACCTTCGTCTCTTATCACATGAGACACATGAATACAATAAGGGTGTGACAAAGAATTGGTATCTAATTCTTGAGTGTGCTGATTTAGATGCTACAGTTGCACAACTTGCCGAAGTCTCTATAGATGAAGCAGCTTTTGCACGTGACACAGCTAGTGGGATTGCCACTCCAATTGATTGTGGTTCAAATAAAATCTAACCAAATGTTGACCTTATGCTTTTGATGAAGAACATGAAGACTATTAAATATTGATTGTGATTTTGAATTTTCATTGTGTAATAATATTTTGAGACTTGAGTATTTTCAATTTTGCAAATTATGAATATGAGTTATTTAAATATTCTATTTGTTGGCAATTATGAGTATCTCTCTTCGTATAATTTATAATTTTGAACACACACACACACACATATATAATATAGTAGAACCCATACCCATACCCAATGAAAAGAAAAATGTTGTACCATCATAAGTCATAACCATACCCACACTCATACTAGAACCGATAACTTAAGACAAGACCTAATCATGGGTTGCATATGGAAAAAAGTAGACGTTAACTTCAAACTTGACACTATGAAAATTTCCTATGGGTACAACAACATGTTTTAAGGTTCTTGATCTATAACAATTTCAAATGCGAATGATATGGCACTAATCAACCCAATATTCAAACTTAGCTCTAGAAAGGCATTTGATGAGACTACTAGCCCAAATAAAGAGTTGATGAGGCCAAGTTGAGTATTCAACCAGTTCAAATAATGTCAATTTGAGGAAAATGTTAGGGCTTTACTTAATCTATGCCCTACCTGTTGTGACCTTTTCACACATCACCCCATTCAAAATGGGGACCCCCTAATTTTTTTGCTCCGTTCAGGTCTTTTGGCTTTCGTTTTGGTTGGTTTTGCAGCTGTCTCTCTTTGTTCCGTCTATCTTTCCAAGGATGTGCCCGTCTTTAGGCCTAAGTTGAAATTTTGGCTAAGTCTATGAAATTAGGGTTTTCATTCTTCAAGCTAGTTTGGGGTTAATTTAGGTGAGAGAATTGAAATCTGAGCTTGGCATTGCAATCAGGAAACTTCAGGAAGGTTCCCATTAAAATTTCACTGAATTCTAAAAACTTACTATTTTTGGTAAGGGCTCGATTTGGGACCTTTTCCTTGGGACTTTTGAAATTCTAACTGCTACACCTTGTTTGAAGCACTTCAAAGTACTTGCCTGCAAAATTTGAGCAAATTCTAACAACTTTCTATTTTTAGTAATTTTGGCTTCGGGAGCAATTTTTAGGGTTTGCATGTATGATTTTTCAATGCATGTCAGGATAGTCTTTATGGGTTTTTCGAGAGCTTCACAATGATGCAACATGCAAGTCAAGTTGATAACTTACTATTTTTAGCAAGTACCCGCATGCAAACCAATTCTAGGTTTTTCTGGGTTTTTTGAGATCTCCCGGGTAGTATGACATGCAAACACATCCGACAGTTGGTTGATCACTTTTCAGGCACTTACTATTTTTAGCAGGTTCACTCCAATAGCCCCCAGACCTTCAATTTCACGAGCAGAGCAGTCCAGAACAAAAACGGAGTCAAACGAAGGTCAATAGAGGCACATGCAAGTCAAATTAGGGTTTCCAACTTTGGTACCTAAAATGAGGGGTAAAACTAGAGAAAAATGAAAAATTGATGTATCCCATTTCGATCAGCATCTTTCAAGGAATCTACTAGTAAAATTTAAGTGCAATCTGCATACTTACTATTTATAGTAAGTCACCTCCAAAACAAGGCTAAAAATAGCAGGTCAGCACGAAGGGCGGGTGTGAATAGGTCAGATAAGTCATGAGGATCACGTTGGGAAAATTTCAAGTCAGGAGGAGTTGCAAAGGTTCGAGAATCAGAGGTTTACTAAAAATAAAAAGCAAGGGCAAGCCAGTCAAAATTGGCTAAGTATTCGAGAGCCACCTACAGAAGTTTACTTAACACTCCCGATGCAAAAACGCCTAGGGCATGCAAGGAAAATGACAGTACCACCTCCCATATGCCCCCAAGCAAGGAGTGAAGAAGAAAAGTTTCTAAGTCACGAACTGGAAGCAGCACCCCTAGAATGCGCCCTCAACTTGAAGCTCTCCCCACTAAATGCGCCCAATATGATGCCATCAAATGCGCCCACCATGGAGTTGGATGAAGAAAAATTGTCTAAGGCATGAAATGGAAGGAGACCCCTCCATTTTCCCCCTAGCAGAGAAGGAAGCTATAAAATTTCTAAGTGTTGGAGAAATGGAAGCACGCCCCTCCATATGCGCCCATCTCATGAAACAAGTTTGAGAAAAAAAAAATTCTAAGGCGTCAAAATGGAAGCTCCACCCCCAAAATGCGCCCATCATGAAGAAGGTAAGTTGAAATTTTTCTAAGTCAAGAGAAAATGGCAGTACACCCTCCAATATGCACCCATCATGGAAAGGATAGCTTGAAAAATTTCTAAGGCATGAAAACTAGAAGCACCACCCAGTAAATGCGCCCAAGTTGAGTAGGTGGCATGGATTTTCATCTAAGGCATTGAAAATGGCATGAGACCTACCTAAATGCGCCCTAGGTAGTATGGCAAGTTGGAGAAATATTTCTAAGTCACTAAAATTGCTTGACCACCCCTCATATATGCCTAGAACACGGAGGAGAATATTCTAAGTCATAAAATGGCATGACACCACCCTAGATGTGCCCAAGTTGTCAAGATGATATAAAAACCTTTTAAGTCAAGGAAAATGGAAGGGGCCCCCCAAAATGCGCCCAAGCTTCAAGGAGGTTTGAAAAATTTCCTAAGGCAAAGGAAAATGGAAGTTCACCCCTCTAAATGCACCCTAGGCATCATGGAGAAAATTTTGCTAAGTCATGAAAATCAAAATGGCACCACCATCTCTAGAGTGCGCCCTCAAGTAGAAGTCGCTTGAAAATTTTGCTAAGGCAATAAAATGAAAGCAACACCCCTAGAATGCGCCCAAGGAAGAGAATGTGTGGGATAGAAAGTTTGCCTAAGGCAAAAGTGAAACTACAACCTCCTAAATGCACCCATGAGGAATGAGTTGATCAAAAACTTTCTAAGGCATCAAATATGAGCTCAAACTCCAAGAGACAAAATATTCTAAGGCAAGAGGGAGCTGAATGAGAAAACACCCCTCTAAACGTGCCCAAGGGGGAAGGTTTGATGTTTGGAAAATGACTAAGTCAGAAAATAAACAAGACCCCCTTTCATATGCGTCCTCAAGATGAAGTTAAACTCAAACATCAAGCTCCTAAGAGAAGATGGACGAGATAGGTGAATGAAATTGCTAAGGCAAGAAGATGAAAACATCAAGATGATATGCGCCCTAGCACACAGATGTTAAATGCGCCCATGATGAAAAGTTATGAAGAAAGCAAAGTTTTCTAGAGAAAAATGATGAACTCTATCAGATCCAGAGATCAATCAGACCTTGGAAATCAGAATACAGGGATTAGGTAAGTGAAGTAAATGTATACTATGAGTGTCTTGATGCTCTTCTTTTTGTTTGCTTTGTAGGGTGAACACCGAGGCCAAAGCATGATGACTTGGGGTGATGGATCAAGTACTCCAGGACAACATTACAACCTCGGAAAGGGATAAAGTTATGTGTTTGAAATTCCTCCATGATGTCTCATTTGTGCCCAAACCATGAAGGGAGATGTTGGAAGAAAGGGCTAAGTGTTGGAATTTCTCCACAAGGACCTAATATGCACCCAACTTAGGGAGGCAAGTGGCAAGGAAGAAATGGTCGAGTCCAAGACAGGAAAATCCTTCAAGATCAGGATGGAGAAATAATGAAGGCCCAAGCGTTAGAGATCATCCTCAAGCACTTCAAAGTTAAAGAATAACAGTAGGATGGACTAAAGAACAAAGTAGAGGAATTCTTCTTAAGTGTGAAGTCCTTCAATGACCCAGAAAATGTTCTCCACCATACTTCACACAACCCAAGATGCAATAGCAGCAAGAGGGAAAATCATCATCAAACAGGAGAAAGAAGTCGCCATCTTGGAGTTTTAGATTAAGAACGTGCCTACCATATCAGTTCAAGAAGTGGAAGCTGTGATGACCAGATCCATCTAGTTTGCAGTCAGAGAGGACAGTGGAAACGCGTTTCTAGACAAGAATCTTCTAGAGGATGATGGTGGACATTAATTGCTCATTGTGACTTTAGGAGAGAGTGGAGAATCTTTTGCTCATTTATTGCCCCACTCCTCTTTGTGGCGGTTTTTAGGGAATATCTTGATTAGGGCATACGTGGTTCAATCCGAGCCCTTCATTGTAATTGAATCTGAGTTGTCCATTCGATTTGGCCATCTATAAAAGGGGCATCCCCCCTCATTTGTACATCATTAGAGAGATAGATCATAGAATAGCAGAAGATAGAGAGATAGCTTAGAGATAGCATAGATTGATAGCATAGCATAGATTGAAGAGGAAGGAAGGCTTTCAAATTGAATGTTTTGTAAGAAGTTGTTGTGAACACTCTCATAATAAAAAGAGTTATCATTGCTTATGGTTTCATCTTTTGTTGTGGGTAGCTAGCGAGGCTTCTTCATCCTTCCAATTCACATAGAATCTTGAAGTAGAACTTAGAGTAAAATAGATTTTAATTCATGCAAGTAGATGGTAGTTGTGGAATGTGGTGTTTAATTTGAGCAAGCTTCGCTTATCCATACCACTAGCGGGCTCACTGACGATGGGTTTGCCTTGCGTGGTCAACTAGAATATTGTGGACCTAACTTCGTTTACGGTTTGTATGTTGGTATGCGTCGTTGTGATGGTATCTGCATGTTGAATCGTGATCTGAATATCTCTAGTTACTCCATTGAAGATTGCACCGGTTCTGTGGAAGTTGTCCGAAGTGAGGTGAAGCAGAGCTTGGTTGAAATTTGCAAGAGTTGATCTCTGCATCCCACGTTTAGAGTAGATCATAGCATTTCTAATCCCTGCAACCATTCAATTCAATACTTTTTTTGGTTAGTTTAGGAAACCTGTGCTTCATTGACACATCTTTCGAAGATTGTGAAAACCCCTTTCCCTTCGATCTTCAGCTGAACAATTACGTAAGTCCCCCTTGAGATACCAGCAAATCACATCGAGCCAACTGAGATTATCCACTGCATAAAGGAACCTTGGAGTTGAATGCATGATCTTTCTCGCAATCTTAGCATGCAGGAGATTTTGTTCAAGAGAGGATAGAGTAGCCATTGGGAAACTTTATTCTGTGTTGGTGCGGTCATAAAACACCCGTCAACACTACCATTGCCAATAAATGATGCTGGAATCTTTTAACTTATATTCTATTATCACTAAGGCTCTCCTAGGATGCACTTTCATTGTCTATCCAAATTGTTTGAATAACAAATTTGCTACCTTTTTGTTGCTATTTTGCATTGACAACACTGCTTAGCACAAAAATCTACCATAAAATCCAAATATGATTTCAAAGAATCTTGTTCAAACAACAATTAATAATATCATCTCCCCTAAAGTTAGTAAGATATTGTTTTTAACATAATATCAAAACCAAATTATTTTTAGTTCTCATATTTTACTTGCCTTCATAACTATTGGATACATTTAATGCAAGACTTTTTACTACATTACATTGAATAACAAAAATAGATCTTTCAAACTAATGCCAAGTTGAATGTAAATAGAAAACAACAAGAAAAAGATCTTAAATGGATTCTTTTGTTGCAAATTAAACTGGCTACTAGACTCACACGCAAGGAAAAAGCTCTATTGAAATGCAATGCTGCAACCATGCTTTCATCAATCTTCTCCATGCTTAAAGGTGTACATCGCAAAGCCTGCATCAAATTGAAGAGAAAAGATGCATATATCTGTAATTATTCTTATAAGAAAAACCCATAATAAATATTATTAAATTTCAAATGCTAGTAACTTGGTTCTATATGAGATTTTATGAAACATTATTCCGGAACAAGATATGATTGTCATATGTACCAACTTATCTCTCATCAAGGGAAACTTATAGCCCAGGCTAATGTAATGAAATATTAAGTTAATATGAAATTGCGAAATATGATGTTCAAATGGATTATGACAACATGAGAAAGATAGGAAATATAATCCATAGAAATCAAAAATAAAACCCACCTAAATATATCAATTATCAACTCAAGCAATAATTAGTAATTGTGTGCAGGATTTCTTATGATTTAATAGATTGAATTAGCAATGTTGTAAGTCCCTACTCTTGAAAGTGTTATGGGAACCAATTGATTAAAAAATAGTAAGAATCGAGATGTAGGGGGCAGTGATAATTAATAAAGTTAGTTTTAGACTCCTAAAGCTTAATCAAGTTCCTTGGAAGGTGCCTATCATGTGAATAGCACACAAAATAGTGTATTAGAACTACTAGTGTATGTTAGAAGTAATCTCAAGTCCAAATTTACTAGGTTTGGAACTAAAAGTGAGAAATGTGTACATAAACACACTCACAAAATCATAATCAATCACACAACATGAAATGTCCCCTTTTTTTTAGGATTTGTATCCTTGTAGTGGTTAGCCTACTATCTGGGCCCCGTAGGCTAATGGGATGTTCAGGGAACCCTTTGGAGGGGATTCAGGAGCTTCAGCAGGCTTGATGTTTTTCATCGCGGCTATGCTAAATGAGAACCCTCGATATTCCTTTCTTGGCTGACGACTGATAAATATCCCTCCACACGGCTTTCCTATGCTGCTCCTAATTTCAACAACCAGTATTAATTATGTTGTGCTTGGGTTTAACATTTACCACAATTTGTCTTCTCTAATACCACGCCCGCTTTCCTTTTATTCTAGAAGCTGAATGAATGAGGTGCTTGCCTACCTATCGAACCCTTTTGACCACCACATCGGGCTTGACCAAGCATTTTGTATTATAATGGTGGGTCCTAAATGATGTGATCCCTCACAAAGTCATGATCTAAAGCTGAGTGTCTACTGTACAAATATAACCCACAAACCTTCAGAAAATGGATGGCAGCAAACTTGGCAATATTTGACTATCTTTGACCCTCAAATATTCCAGCTCAGCCTCCTAAATTGGCACAACACTTTTCCCCCTAATCGCAGCTTACAAAGGCAGGGCTCTAAAAAGGCTGCAATTTGTATTTATTAGATGTTTTGAACCCCTTTTTAATAAAAAATTATTTTCCACCAGGTGTAAACTAAGATGAGTGTAGCAACTATTAAATAATTTTTTCCTGATGTAAGTTGCTAAACTGAAATGACGACCATCAATATAAAATAGATTTCACATGAAATCTATCTGCAATGAAGACTCACAAATTTCACAATCAGCAATCGACAATCTGCTCATTGAAGCTTTGTGCAAACCCTAACTGAATCTGCCTGAAGAGGATTTGGGTTTTTGTCCAAACCTCTAATCCTGAAACTTGAGGGTTTTCGTCCTCAAGCCTCCTACAAGCTAAGCTCTCCCAAATTTCGAACAATCTTCAAAAGATAATAATTTCACAAGATAACAAATGATTCGCCTTCATCCCTTTTTAAAGACTTAGCTCAACTTCTGGAAGATTCCTTTTAATTAATAAAGTGACTTTTATATTATATATTATTTTTTTATTTGAGTCAATTTAATATAAATGTCCCAAATATTAATTTAGGAAAAAAATAATATTTAATTAATTAAACTAACTAAATGTCGTCCGGTCGAGAATTGGGGACATTACACCAAAAGTGGAAGAAGTTCTCATCGCATTGAGCCTAGAGCTTGTAATTGGGGAGTTGATAAGTGCCATGCAATGCTCCTAGTTCCTAAACATCATTGGAAAGCACAGGTTGGCATTTGGCATTAGGGCAAACACATGGTGACAAGGAGTGCAATTGGCAACTTTTGGAATTTTTGCAACATTCCCTTCAATGCAGCAAAGAAACACTTTCATACTTTAAGTTTCATTTTCTATTATAATTTCTAAATTTTTACTTTCATTATTTTGTTTAGATCAATATTTTTATATAATTTTGTTTTCATGTTGTCAATACACTTATGTGCATACATTGGTGTGAATATGGTTAGAAAAGAAATTAATTTTGATGGCTCTCTCTGTAATGACCCCTTCCCCTGCTGAGCATTATTTTAACTATTTCTCTTCTAGTTTGACAATTCTATTTGTCAAACTAATTTGATAGACTGACTGAATTGATTTATCTTTGTAAGGGCAGGGTAAATAATCAATTGTTTGCCAATATTCCCCCCAAATCCACACCAATTTTATCATACCGATAACATAGCAAGTGTAAATCTTGTGCACATATGTACCTGTTGTGACCTATTTCACGCATCGCCCCATTGCAAATGGGGACCCTCGGTGGTTTGCTTTTAGGGTTTAGATTTAAGTTGCAATTTCATAAGCTCTTTCGCTCCATGAGTTTCAAGTCAAAGTCTGGAGTCATCGCCCAAGCCAAGTTGAAAATTCAAGCCTGAAACTGTGCTTAGACGTCACAGAAGTGTTCAAAAGACTTGGAAAACGAGGATCGCCTGTGCTTTCACTCAATTCTGACACTTCCTACTTTTAAGGGATTTTGCTTTTTTGCTTTTTTGCTTTTTCATTTTTGGAACATTTGGACCAGTCTGGGATTTACTATTTTTAGAAAGTTGCTTTTTTGTTTTTTCTATTTTTAGTAATTTTCCATTTTTAGAAAGTGCTAGGTCCCACCGATAGAGGAGTCAAAGTTTCCATCTTTAGAGTTAAAAAGCACGCAAAAAATCAAGAAAAAAATCAGAAAATCAATAAAAAGCAACCAAAAACTAGGCTATTAGATCAAAAATATGGAAAATCATTGAAAAATCAACGCAAAAATCATGAAAAGGCAATGAAAAGGCGAGTAAACAGCAAGAATGGAGATCACATGGCATAACATTCATGGCTGAAATGGCATAAGCTTAAAGAATTGCGCCCAAGGAAGATGTCAAGACTCTTTCCAAGTCCGCCATGGAGATGGACAGACACTCATCAAGTCCGCTTGGAAGATGGCAAGGATTTCTTAAAGTCCTCCATGAGGAAAGGAGAGATGGAAAAACATTTGGGAAGTCTGCCCTTGGAAGTGAAAGTAAGTTTGCCAAGTCCACCCCAGCCTTGAATAGACAAATGGCAAAACATGGAGAAAGTCCGACCTAGAGAGAGTGGAGGGAAATTCACCAAGTCCGCCAGCCCTTGAAAAGAGAAATGGTAGAAAGTTTTCCAAGTCTGCCAACACTTGGAAAAGGGAAAGGGGAGCCTAATGTCCGCCCCAAGGAGATAAGCTATGGAAAGAACTTCACAAAGTCCGCTTGGAGAAATGGAAAATCATCTTAGAAGTCCACCATAAGAATGATGAAATAGCAAGAAGACAAGGAAGTCCGCCACAAGGAGATGACAAATGGAAAAACATCTTGGAAGTCCGCCCTTGCCTCCTAGAAAGAAAATTGCCAAGTCCGACTTAGGAAAAGAGGGGGAATGGAAAGAAAATGAAGAAGTCCGCCATGAAGCATTTGGCATAAAATCTTCTAAGTCTGCATTGCCTTGGGAAGATAAAGTGAAAGAAAGCTTGGAGGTCCGCCCAGCCTAAGATGAAGTTGGAAAAAGACTCTCAAAGTCCGACTTAGAGATAAAGGGGGTATGTAAAGAATTTCATAAAGTCTGCCTAGTGTTTGGAAAGACCAGAAGGAAGTTCGCCATCACTTGGAAAAGTGTCAAGAAAGTCCGCCATGGAGAAAATATGGAAAAGAAACTCTAAAATTCGAACTTTCAAGAAGAAAGACATAAAAAAAAATCCATGAAGTTGATCAAAATTCGCCAAAATAAGACAAAAAATACATGGATAAATAAAATTAAAGGTTGGAAAAATCAAAATTTCGCATATATAAGCCTTTAATTGCTTTCAACACTTAGAAAAATTCGAGCTCCAAAGATAGACTTCAAAATTTTGGATAAAGATAAAGATGAAGAGTGAAGATTTAGAAACTTTCCTTGACAAGCGAGAAGAAAACAAGTCCAAGTTCAACGAACTTGAGAAAAACCATGAAACTGCTAAAATGAATCGAGTCTCTCAACTTTATAATGTGTCTCAATAAGTCATTTTCACAAGTTCAATTTGAAGAAGTTAAGCTCTCTCCAATTTTCAAGAGATAGAAAAATTTTCAAGAGATATAGAATTTTTCAAGAGTTAGAAAATTTTCCAAATTTTTCGAGAGATAGAAATTTCGTAAGAGAGATGAAATTCTTGAGTGATTTGTCGAGGTGAAGAACAAAGAGAAAGAGAAACTTTGAGTTGAAGGTCGAAATTTTCAGAGGAATAGCCTACTTTTTTGGCAATAGAGACACAATTCTCGAAGTTTCAAATTGCCAGCCACAGAGTATAATTCCGGAGTTTGATGGAATTCCTGATTTTTTACCTTTGTCTTTATCCTCACAAAATTACTAAGTGTTGTTACTTCTAGCTTGATTTTTCGTAGAGCCTAACCTTCATCAAGCTGAAAGTTAGAATTTTCAAGGAGAAAATTTAAAGAAAATCATAATTGAAAGTTTTAAAATTTAATGTATTTTCTTTCTCGCAGGTTGATGACCACCCCCGGAGAATCGTCAAAGAAAGCACCAATGAAGTTCGCGAGCAAGGGAGTCCAACAAGAGTCAAAGATCAATTCCAAATGGAAGAACATCACAGATACAGACCTTGAACACATCAACTTCAAGGAATTCAAAAAGAGAATGTATGGATTGAATGGACTTCTGCCCACAGCAATTGCCCGCCGGATGATGAGGAATGGAATTGTCCAAGCTGTTGGATTTCCTCCGGCGATCGAGTGTGTTGAGTTGTGAAGTGCCCTGACTGTGCTGTATAATTTTTGCAGATGTCTTGTTTTGAAGAACTAGTCTTTGAATGCACTTTTCAAACATGCCAATCACAATACTTGCATATATTAAAGATAGTTAATGCTGAAAGCAATTAAAGTAGATACACTAATGCATACAGCAGATCTTTAGGACTGTATTTTGCATTCATCATCAATAATAACAATGCCAACTAGCAACCCATACGACATACTCACTCACAGCAATAATGTTCTCAGAAGTATCACCATGCTGTAACAGCAATACATGTGAATTAATGACCCCTTTCCCATTGATTGAAAATCATTATAATGGTGTTCTACCATTAGGAACTTCCCTAACAACCCAAGGTATCACTCAGCTATTTCTGGGAGGCTATAACAACAAGCTGAAAGGTAGTTTCTGAGTGTATTAAGGACTGAATGCAAGAACAACAACTCATGTATTTGAAGCAATCATTACATCCAACAACATTAAAGTATTTCTATGCAAACTCAGTGCTGCAATGAACAGTATGGAGGCTCAGAGCTGAGTACAAATTGATAGGAATGTTCACAGTAGCTTGCCACAGTACCTAATAGTTGTATTGATATTTTGGACAAAGACTCACAATGATAGAATGACCCATATGCAGTAACATTATTAAGTCTGTAACAAAGCATAGGAAACACTTCTTTCTGTGCGTTGAAGTTTATGACGGTGACTCAAGTTGCTACAACAACTTAAGACATCAACATGACCCGGACTTTAAGATAGAGTGTATAAATATTAGCTTGACATTCATGAAGATAGCTCAGACCTGGAAATTCGATGGTCCCAAGCTTGAAGCTGTGGTAGACATCTCCAGTTACTCTCAGAATGAACTCTCAGCAACTTCTATCTCTTTTTAGCAGTCATCCTTCCTAGACAGCAGTGCGTCCAGCTTAGCATCTTCAGACGCCTTTCAAAACAGACATCTATAGCAACCCCGTCCAAGCAACAGTAAAGGAAGTCGTTCTTCCTATCAACAAACACGTTTTTTATAAATCCGCCCAGATTTCATCAAAATGTGACAATGTATTGCAGCATTTGCTTGAAGAAGAGGCGCCTAGGGCTTCCTCAAGGAAAAACGCCTCCAAATGATGTATATTGTGCTTGAGATTCGGTTTCTTGAGGCAGTAAAAACTCAGCAACTGTAAAACGCGAAAATCTGAGTATAGATTGATTTCTCTTTTTTTTTCCAAAACCTCCGACCATTACCAACTAGGGGTGATAGTTCCACACCCGAAATTGGAGCTGTAAGGGTTTCCAAACCCAAACTAGAGAAGCATCGACCATTCTATGAAGAAAATATTCATTTCCAAAGTGCTCGACAAAATGAACTCTCTTTCTTTTATTTCTTACCCATTCTTTCCAAAAAGTGACTTTACAAAGTTATTTTTAAAATATTTCATTTAATCACTTAAAGAACATTTCACCAAGCCACTTTATAACTTGATTTATTAATTATTTAATATCCCTTTTTTGAAAATAATTTAAGACTTAGGGAAAATTAAATAATTAAGTCATTTTGTCCAATTTTTGGGGACATTACATGAGTTTATGGTTGAATGCGCTAGGCATTACAACCCACAAGAAAGATAGATTGTTGCTCATGATGGAAGGACTCTGGCACATCTCAGAGAACCAGCTATCCAGGAGGCATTTGGCATCCCTAGTTACAATAGAACTTCATATAAAACTAAGGAGGATGCAAGGCAAATCTTTGAAGATCAAGCAGATCAATGTGCAACTGTCATCAACAAAACATGGTTGGAAAAGCCAAGGGCTTTGGCGAAGAAAATTCCTATGAAACTGCGCCAGACGGACTTCAAGAAGGACTACGGTGATATCATTTTGCTCTTGAACAGAATAATGGGCAGTCCTCAAGGCACCCCCTTTGAAACATGGATGTACTTCTTCATCGATGAGATCACCTCCAGAGTCGGAATGTTCAACTGGTCGAGGATGATCGGTGATAATATCCATGAGCAATTGATCAACTTGGAGAGAACTAAGTCATTTTATATGAGTTCCTATGTCATCTATCTATTGGCAAGAGCCTATAGATATTCCGGATTAATATGCAAAGGCATTGTTGGCAACAGAGAAAATGAATTCAAAGTCTACGAATGCTACCCCCAGTTGTAACTGTCTACCAAGTCTCATTTTAGAAGAGCGCGCGATGCATTCCTGATGTACATCACGAGGATACTACAGGGAGGGACACATCAATGGCTGACACATGAAGTTAAGAGCCTTATCAGTAAATACGGATCCTAGTACATCTAGTTTCCGAGATTCACTTATATCATAGTTCAGGGATTCACTGGGAATCCATTCAAGCTACCCATCTACCCCACCCATAGAATGATTCTGCTGGAGGTTCTTAAGCAACTGGAAACTTATCAAAATTTCCAGAGAGTGAAGAGCAAAGCAGCCATCACTTTCCCGTTCTTCATTGGGAACATGGAAGAATCTTGCCCATCTGCACAGGCAGCTGAAGGCGCCAGGCTAGAGATGCAGTGGTATCCATTCACATCGTACCGGTCCAGGGCCAATTTTGATCCTCACCATCACATCAGGGCTGTAAAAGGAAAGAAATACAAACATAAAGTAGACCTAGAGGACTACTGGGCCAATGTTGCAGATGAATTCGATGTCAGAAAAAGATTATGGTCCAGACTGCCGGTCAGTCTAATCAGAACAACAGAACTCTTCCGTGTGCCGGACCAACTTGAGGATGATGGCGAATATACACAGCCAGGTTTTGGTGAAAGTCAGCCTCTTCTTCACATGCGTTGGTCAAAACCGGAACTCTCAGACTTGACCACCTTCATGAGACCTGTCATCTAATATTCGCAGTGGTGGGTAGACCAGCAGATTAAGGAACTACAGCGGAAGGGTGTGCATTTGACATACACTTTGATGGGAGAAGCTAAATCTTACTCCTCAAACACTGGTGCATCCCAAGGAGACGAGCCAATTGAAAGCTCTAACCCCAAGAAAAGGAAGGAGACAAAAGGAAAAGAAATTGCAGATGAAGAACCTGCCAGGAAGAAGCAGAGGCCAGAACCTCTTCATTCTACTGTGTCTGCAAACGTAAATGAAGTTTTAGACATTGATGAATCTCAGGAAGACATAAGGATTCCTTCTCCTATCCTTGTTCAGCTAGAGGATGATGAGCCTCCATCTCCCATAGGCACCGAGATTTTGGAATCTGACAATGAAGTTGACATTCTAGATAGTGAGTTTGAAGAAGGAATGATTTCAGCCCTTAAAGGAATTCAAGAAATTCCGAGCACACAAGACATTCAGGAAGAGCAAGATACTAAGCAACCAACTATCCCCGATTGGCTAAAAGAGAGATTGAAGATGAAGGAACCAAAAGAAGTTCCAGAAGAAGATGACATGGCCGATTTCTTGGCCAAATTGGAAGCAGTCAATGTAAGAAAGCCCGCCAAAACATTCTCCACTATCCAAAGAGATGAAGTCGGGCATCGTACAGTCCAAATTGTTGTACCGACAGTTGTTAAGTCAAGAGAGGAAATTACTCCTCAGGAATATGCTATCACCACTGTCGACCTGGGCCCAACCACGAAAGGATAGGAAGTGGAAGAATTGGATAATTTTGTTGCCACTATTAAAGCAAGGCTAGAGAAGGAGGTAGCGAAGAAAAAAGAATATAAACGAGAGGTTGAACGACTCAGGGAATATATTCAGCATCTGACTAAGCCTCTCGATCAAACCATCTCAACAGCTCCTCCATTAATGAACACTTCCTAGGAGAATTTTGAAGTGGAGAAGACTACAACTAAGGAGACTAAATAATGGATACCCAGCAAAAGTGGAGAAGTGGCTGTGTTTTCCGAAAAACTGGCATTGGCATACAGACAAACCTCCTCTTTGCTCTCAAGGATTGCTACATACGTGGGATAATGCTCAGGAGATTCATGACAAAATCATTCCATGTCTCAAAGTGCTTAAAGGAATCTTGAAGCAGGAGCTAGTCTGTAATGTCCCCTTTTTCATGAGCGTTGGAGTTTAGAGGAATTAGCTTATTCCTGATCCTCGTAGGCTAATGGGACTTGATATGTAATGTCCCCTTCTAGCTAGACATTTATTTCTCGGCATGATTAGCCTATCAGTGGCCCTCGTAGGCTAATATGGCATGTTTAGAGGGTTTTCTCCGCAGTTACCTTGTTGGCAGTTGGCTTCTTTTGTGATTCAATTTACATATGGAGGTGTTCTAATGATTTCTTGAATATATTTCTATTTTTAGAAACTTCATGTTATAAGGTGATGTTATGTTTGCACTTCATGTTATGAATAATTATTTTATTATAAAGTGCAAATATAAATTATTAAATAATATTATAATATTTCTTCTAGAAGTTGACTTGAGAAGGTTCTAGAAGAAATTGACCCTTGGAGAAAAAAGAATAAATAAGTCATGAGGAGCTGATTGCCATCATATTGCCATCATCCAGATTTGAAGTTGATATTTGATAATCCATCTTGTGGAGCCAAGGGTTTCTGCAGATTGCTTCTTTATCATAGGAAACGAAAACTTCCTATTGATAGCAATTTTGAGGGTGTGAAATATCACCTGAATTATTGCAGTTGTGGGAGAGGTTACTTCAGACTTCTCATTTGCACAAAATTTGTGGCCCAAGGCCAATTTTGCTTAGTTCAATTGGGGAAAATTGTGGAGACATTTTGGTGCTTAAGTCTTCAACAAGTTTGGCATAAAGAGAGGTCGAATTGCACTCAGATTTCTACATCAGACATTCTCAGTCATTTATATCAGCTTATTGGTGCCATTGTTTTGCTCATATCTTTCACTTTTGGTATCGATTCTTCATTTGAATTGTTGGATATCATTCTTTAATGGTGTATGAAGATTTCAAGGGCATTTGGGAGGAGTTTTAGACAGCAAACAAATCAAATCAGAAGTTTGATCACCAGCAACAGGGGTGACCAGCATGACGGGTGATTTCATGAAGGAATGGTCAATAAAATCCAAATAAAATCTGGGAGCATCATCCTTGTCTAGGAAGTCTAGGTGCTGGTCTTTAGAGGCAGAATTCATCGAGTTAAGAAAGAATCGAATTTTTTATGTGCAAACAGCCTTCAAACTCCAGGTTTTATCAGACTTTGTATTGTTTTCAGTTTGGCACTTCAAATAGTAAATTTGCATTGTAATATTCATGTAAAATGTAATTGCATTTTGCATTGTCAGTAGCTACAGTTGTAAGAGCTTATTACCATTGTAGAAAGGGATATTTGCATTGTCATAGCATGCTGATACGGAAATAAATTGTAAATCAGACTATAGTAGTTTCATATCAGATCTGAGAATTCATTGTACTTTGAATATAATGCCAAGAGTATTGGCATTCTCATATTGATCTGTATTGAGAGTTTGCATTTCAAATAAGATATCATCATTTGAGGGTTATACATGATTATGATGTTCATTTGGATAATATATTAGGATGCATGCCAATTGTATGATGAAATGCCACTTGGCTGTAGGTGCATATTTTTCACTTAGAAGTCATTGATATGCATTGTAGATGATTAAGAGAAGTCATACATGCCTTTAGATGTAAATTTCAGCATCGTAGTGTTCATTTTCAAGCATTGGAAGTATTCTATGATCATTTTTCAAAGAACATATCAGACTGATCACACAGACCAGCAAACTGGAAGTTGCATACAAACTGTTTGACAAAATTACAAAGTAGCCAATTGAACAAATTGAGGTCGGTTTGGGCAAGGCTCATTACATAGTCAATAGAAAAGTAATTGTAATAGGCGCAGCTTATGATTTCAGCAGCTGGTACATGGCATTGATTACACGCAATGAAGTCCTAGAGAAGGTAAAGGCTGATACCATCCGAGTTGAGGAAAGGACGAAGGAAATCCAAGAGAAAATTCTACTAGTAGCTACAGATGCACCTGAGAAGGATATTGTGCGAGCAAATGACATGCAGCTGGAAAACTTGAAACATAAAGTTCAAGGAATTTTCTTCGCCACCACTAGGCCTATCCTCAAACAAAATTTGACTAAGGTAGCCGACTTCCTATCCATCTTCCATGCCTTCCAACGGCAGGAATCCGAGTGGGAGGATGCTTTCGTAGAATGTTCGGATGATTTGGATCTGCTCGAATACAAGGTCAATGCACTGCCACTTGTCACGATCAAGGAGGTCAAGATTTATCCAGTATAATGCCACCAAAGAGGATAGGATGTGCCTCCCCAAGGATAGCTCTTCGCTTCAGTTCACTTGTTGTTAACTCATTGATCACTGACTATATTTTGGGAACCCTAATTAGGATTGCTTACTTTTAATCTCTGCCATTGGTTTCAAATTGATCTTGGTCGTTTATTGTATTCTTGAAACTCTATATAAACCCCCGCTCTCTCATTTTATGGATATAGAATAAGTGGGAGAGAGTCTATGAAATTGTTGCTTAAGATTGCTTTGAGAATAAAGTTCATATTGCATGAGATGCTTTGAATCCTTTTACTTTCAAGTGGTTGCATGGTTCCATATTTTTCTTCCAATAGAATAGATTAAAGTAGTACTTGATTTGAATGCATCTTTGGATGGATGATTTCCTTTCAATGCGTAAAGTTAGACTGGGCTGATATTGTGGATGCTTCAATTGCTTACTTCGAATAATATTGTTCTCTTGATGGTATCATTCTTGGTAAGAAAATCTTAAGCACAAATCCCAAAAGATTGCACTCGCTTTGTGTAGTTGTCGTTTTTTCATGGCGAAAAAAAGTCTTGTTCCTTAGTTTCACAAATCTTACCATCTCTTGACTTCATAGTAGTATAGGACTTCTGAACCCTCATCCTTTTTTCCTTTTTTAAAAAATTTTAAAATCAAAAATCCAAAAAAAAAATAGAGCATTCAACGTCAAATCAACCTAAGTCCTTACTTTTCAGTAATGTGCTGACAAAGGTCCCTTTGTGATACCAGCATATCACATCATCCATTGAGCTTTTCCACACCTAACTTACGAAACATTGGAATTGCCATATGATCTTTCTTGCAATCTTAGCATACGAGGTAGTTTTTCAAGAGAGGATAGAGCGTCTTTGGACTCTTTATTCTAGAGTGTTCCGTGTGTCATAAAACACGCATCAACAGTACCCAGGCATTGCATATAGAATCACTTCAAGTACAGACACAGAGTAATTGAACAGAGAATAATATGTTGCAAACCAATACAGTAGTTGTTCTAATTGCACAGAGAATTAAGTGTTGCAGAGCAATGAATCACATCAATGGGATAACAGAACAGACTATGCATATTCAAGAAATGGAAGCATTCATCATTGCATCATGACTAAAAAATATATATTACTGATACTTTAGTTTGAGACAAACTTGCACAAGAACAGAGATTCAAACTATGGTTTGTAATCAAAATATTTATCAACCATGCATAAATAACCATTCAGGAACAAACCTGATACTCCAGCAACTTCTTGAAAAACAACAATACTAAATCTCCTTTTGTTTCATTCATTGGCATTCCCAAACGATGCGAAGGTGGTTGGCGCCACCAGTCTTTGAATGCTATCCAATGGCTCCACAGATTAGACTGTTCACCTGTATTGGCCAATCGACTCCTTGTCTTATGCATCAAGCCTCCAATTCACTCTGGCGGTGCTCAAGACTTGGTGCGATTCCCTAGAGCCAATCAATGTATTTCAGAAATATATGTCAATTTGTCTTTGTCTCCAGCAATATAGAACAGCGCCAAAAATACAAGGTGATGCGATAGCCCAGAAATATGTGTTAAGATTCGATAGAAAGATGACATCTCTTAGAAATAAAGACGAATCGATGAGTATTCAAGCAGATAAATAATACTCATATTATCCAAAGCACCTCCCAATGCTAACTCCCGGACAAAGATAGCAAGCTCTTAGGCAGCTCCTGAAAAAATATCATGGTTCTCAAATTTTTCCCTTTGTACACATCTGGTGTTTGCTTATAGACATGTGACAACCTCACAACATTTCCATCTCCTTCTTGATTCTATGATCTGCCACGATGGTCTTGATATTGTGCTTTATGAATTCGACTCACAAGAATGAGCCACATCGACCGAACCAATAAGGATGGTTATTCTGAATAAGACAAATTCATTCACAGCAAACAACTCATATGATACTCAATTTAGCTTGACAATCATAATTCAATTCCTCTTAGATATTATTAGCTTTCCCAAGGCTGCTATTTAAGCAAAAGATACTACCAATTATAATACTCCAAATGCAGTAATATAATATTGAATATTTCCACCTGTAGTTTTTCTGATATGCAGTTGGCTTATTATGAACTATAATATAGAATATTCCTAGGATGACTGAATATTCGTCATTTGTGAATACCGCAATAGCATCATATATAAAATCTGAAAAAAGTAACTCCTCAATCTGCAAACCTGGAATTTACCATAATCCTTGAAATAGGAAAATAATCATTAATTCCCCACTATCAAAATATCACCTAATATGTCACCTAAATCCAAAATTGCTTTCCATAGCAAAATATTATTCTCTCTGCACCTAATTTATCAAATAAGCCCAATTGTGAACTCTGTAGTGAATCCACCCTTTAAAAGAGCTGGGTTTTCGTCCAAACCTTTTTCCAGCCAATTGAAGGTTTTCGTCATCATAGGTTTACGTAAACCTCATATTCAAGCTTTGTTACACCCCAAATTGTGAAGTTACTATTTACTATTACTACATAGGGTAAATGTGAATGTAATGTAAATTCTGGAGATGAATTAATGATGCTTGTACCTTGTTATCAATATGAATGTTATCTCATTTGATGTTGCTTAATTTGATGTTATCTCAATTGATGTTATTCATGGTGAAATATTGCATATATGTGAATAGATGGTTATTGAATTATTGTTATTCTAACTTTGAAGATGTTTATATATGCTCCTTGTTGTGAACAATTGACTGCCAAGGCATGTGTTAGTGGTTGCAGGTAAATGTCCATTTCTCCAAGGGGAGGGGAAATATCACTCAAGAGAAGATCTCGGTTGGGTAACCGGTAAATATAAACTAACTGAGCATACACACACCACATTGGAGTGATTGAACTAAGTCAGTTTGTGGGTGATAGGTAAGTCATCCTAAGCTTGTTTGAATGCATTAGGAGTCTTGTTTACTTCTGCATGCTTTTACGGATGATGTTTATCTGTTTGAGTTTTGAGTCCTTACTTTTGACATTGTGTTGATTGTGCTTCAGCTTAGACTTTGGGCTTTGTAAATGGTTACCTTTACGTCGTTCATATAAACGTAAAATGTAGCATGTATATAAGCATATATATAAATACATATACATAAACCCGTGTATGAGAGCATTAGCAAATGCACATGTATGTGAGTATAAATACTCACAGAGGTACATACACAAGGAAATGACTATATATATGTGTGTGTGTGTGTGTGTGTGTGTGTGTGTGTTTAAGTCACAAGGTCATAATCAGTCGATATCGAATGGATTATTTGACTATCATATTGCCATATAATGAATATGTTTGTATATATATACAAATACACTTACAGTGTTTATGCTTGTCGGAGAAGTGTACATATATAAGTATATGTGGATGAATATATATACATGCATTATCATTTACGGAATATGATAATGAGAGCTATACATCTGATGGAATGGGTTTATATTATGTGGAAAAGTATTTATATAAATATATATAGGTCAATAGGGTTGCCATTTTCATGAGAATGTTTACGCATTTGAATTCATTTGAACATCAAATATTAACATATTTGATTATCATGGAATATATAAATATACTATATATATATATATATATATATATATATACGCATATATATATGTAATAGCGTTAAAGCTATTTGTGGACATATATATATGAGTACTTATATATAAACAAATATATATATTTATATATATATAAATGGTAATTCAAAAGAGGCAACATGAATATATAATAGAGCGCTGACCTTTATTTTCATAGCACATGATGTACATAACATTGGAATATGTGGAATGCATATTTACCTTTGGTATAAGGTGTCGTATATATACTGAAGAAAACATATATATTGTCAAAGTTCAATGGCAACGATTCCAACATAACAGCATTCTTGACTTAGTCAAATGCAAGAAGTTGCTGCTAAAGGAAGAGACGTATTCAACTTATGAAGACTTCTTTTGACATATTGAGTCCTTGGCAAAGTCGACTTTGGATCATACACGGCTCTGAGAAATAATCACGTATCTCCAGGTAAGAAATACGCATGGGTAGATGTCGAAGCCCATACATCATTATGGAAATACAAAAGGGCGAGTGGAGTTAAGAGTAAAAGGCAACGCATTTTTGAGCCACATATATTGGCAAGGAATTAAGATTGAATCATATACAATTGATGGCACAACTAATAGACCAATTCATTTAGATTTATGCTTGGTCAATGCACTCAATAATGTGTCAATTGTCAATCCCAGACAAGTCAACCAGCTATATGTGTTACCTTTTGACTATTTGGGTGGGCATGAGAATAGGGATAGATGCTCAAAGTTGGCACCACCTCTGTTTTACATTTTCTTGTAGATGTTGATTTGGCAAAAGATTATGAATTTCCCATGTGCCAGTTGAATTGGTCTTTGAATGTTGGCAATTGAGGAAGTCGATTTGTTAAGCTTAATGTTGAGTACAGGCTTGAACTGCCACCACCTCCAAGCTAACTATTTCATAAAGGGAGTGGTGTCAATTCACATGCCAAAACTATAGTTGCCCCAGCTCTCTTGCAACGTATTATCTGGTGAATGATCTTATTCATCATTCTTGTTGTTATCATGTGCATTATCTTATGTTTCATTCTTACTATTTTAGAGTGATCATTATTTGCAACCATCATTCACATTTCTGTGTGGTCATTATTACCATTGACAAAGGTGTATCATACCAAAGGAATACATCTTTATCTATTTGTCAATTATGAGTTTACCAATCAATTTCATTAGTTATATGAGTGAAAATAGAGAGAGACTTGTGAGGAAGAGTTGTCTATTTCTAAAAGAAGAGTGCTTTCAACAAGGGAGTGGGAATTGAATTGTGAAGCTGAATTAACCTAAGCTATTGTTGGAGAAGGCTGCAATGTCATCATTATTTGGGATAAGCGAGAACAGGCATGGGAACTTCTTCTTTCATTATTACTTGGATTTTATATGTTTTCTATGCTGCATGGAATGTCTTTTATGTTTGAGCTATAGAAGTGTTTAAAATTGCTTTTGAAAAAGGAAGGAGTGAGAATTGAATTGTGAAGCTGAATTAACCTAAGCTATTGTTGGAGAAGGCTGCAATGTCATCATTATTTGGGATAAGCGAGAACAGGCATGGGAACTTCTTCTTTTATTATTACTTGGATTTTATATGTTTTCTATGCTGCATGGAATGTCTTTTATGTTTGAGCTATAGAAGTGTTTAAAATTGCTTTTGAAAAAGGAAGTTGTAGCTTTTAGGCTGTATTTATAATGTGTTATTAAGTACTCCATGATAGGAGAGATTGCTTAACACAAGTATTTAATTATACTAGATATGTCGAAGGGATTGCTTGACATAGGTATTTAATTATGTAACATGTGGTACAACATAGGTATTTAATTATACTAGATATGTTTGAACATGGGATGCCATGTGTTTGTATTTACTCCATAGTAGGAGATGGGTGTTTATCACAAGTATTATATACTAGATATGATTGAACCTGAAAAGCACATATGGTACACTTAGCTAAGTTATTGATTTAACTGGGAAAGCTTGTGTTTACTCCTAGGAGAGAGAATCTAGTATGGGAGGGAGTTTAAGTGCTTATGAGTAAGTAGGTTTATTCCAAGTAGATTGTTTTGAAGATAGGATATCTGGGATGATGGACTATCCATTGAAGGGTATTCCTAGCTTGTGTACTTGCTAGTTAAGTAAGTAGATTATATGGTGATAAGTTATCTGGGATGACAGACTATCCATTGGAGGATATACCTATGCATGGCTTAAGATAGCCTAAAGTCAAATCGGCCCTGAGTAGTGTAGGTGACAAATGACCCTCAGTAGAACATACTGAATGAAACACTTTGATCAAAGTAGTGCAATGTACGAGACTCCACTTAGTTGTGTGATACTTGAGACTACACTATCAATTCACAGTGATCTCGTATTACGTGCTAGTTCGAGATTGTCGGGTTGCACAGGTTCTAATTATGCAGGCCACAGCACTATGCTCAGTTGGTTTTCGTTATCGGTTACTCTACCAATCTCTTGGTCGAAGGGAAGGGCCATCTATTGAATGATAGATGTACAGGGGACCGCATTATGAGTCCGTGGTTGGCGGAAAAGCACCTGAGTGATGCTTCTCCTCCACAACAGGCAACAGAAAAACCAAGATTTGAAAAGACGGATTCTTGGACCGTCTTACAGCTATTTGTTCTAAAGCTCATTGGAGCTATGTTTGTAAAGGTATGTATTCTTGTTATGTGTACTTGTGAAGTTATTGTAATGAAGTGGAATCTTTATTGTAATATTATATGGCATCTTGTTCGTATATTTTCAATAAAAGAAAGAAAAAATTTATTGCAATGACTTGTTAGCACATTTATTTACTCGTATGATATAAATTTAGAAATTTTTACTGCAATGAAGGGTTGACCGAGGAATTCAACTTCGTTACAAGCTTTTTGCAAAATGCATAAGAAATATCAATTCATCAATGGATGATCAAATGCCTTGTGCTCCACTTCTTTTAAAACTCTCAAGGAATCTTCCAGAAGAGGCCAGCTTGTAACCAACCAAGCTTCTAGAAGGAACTTTATTTAATAAAGTGATTTTTTAATATTTTATTATTTCCACTTTATTTTAATTAAAGTCATCATTTTGAAATAAAAATAATTTTCGGACAACTTAAATTTATTAAATTAATTAAATCGCTTTATTAAAAATTTGGGGACATTACACTCTCCCACAAAAGAGGCAAAGGATTTTGTTTTCTACTTTGTTACCAGTTCACTCAAAAAAAAACCCTAGATCCAAATCTCACTCATTCTATAAGGTTGAAAACTGCATACCTACAATTCTAACACTACAAATTGTCCTTATTTTAGTGTTTGTTCCTACAACAACATTTTCTGGTTCATTTGGCCCTATCCTAGCCTTTTACCTACTCCAAGTGAAAACATCGTGTTGTGTTTTTGTAATGTCCCTTTTCGAGGAGTAACCTGGAGCAACTAATTACCATATTTTATTCCCGTAGGCTAAAGTCAGGTAAAAGGGAATAATTTAATTTAATTATTCAAAATTACCTAAGCAAGCACATTTTATGGGTAACATTATTTAATTAATTTAATAAAGTTTTGTAAAGTGACTTAAGTGAAATATTCTAAGGAGATTAATAAAGTCACTTGATTCTTGGATTCAAATGAAATATTAAATGAGCGGGAATTCGAAAAGTTCTTCTAGTGGCTTTCAAGGTTTAATAAAAAATTACATTTTGAGGCTCATTTTCACATGCTTGATATTATTTTCTATTATGGAATTTGGAAGAATCTTGTGAAGCAGAAACCCTAGGACGAAACCTAAGAGATACTGGTTTCAATAGTGCAAGATTCTACCCTAGCTAGATGTTGATGAGATCATTCAGATTTCTTGCAGTGGAATTCAACGGTTGGAGACTTTGAAATTCATGAAGTCTTGTACCAAGACAAAATTCAGAGTTTGGAAGTGTTTGCAAGGGTGCAGAACTGAGTGGAATAAATACTTCATTTCCAGCTCCTGGCTGAGCCATACCAATTCAAGATAATAAATAACAATTTTATGAAGTGACCATACCATATATTTAGAATGGAGAAAGTCAAATTATTTCCAAAAGGCTTCTTGATTATTTACTAAGCCTATCGCAGTTGTATGCCAATCATATATATATTCCTAAGGAATCATAGCTTTTAAAGGGGAGTCGTACAAGCTTGAAGGTAATAGGAAAGGTGACATGGATTAAGTTGGGAGTCGTAGAAGATTCAAACTCCTCCTAGTAGCTGCCGCACCCTTTAATGTTTCAGATTTTAATTGGAGGATTGACATGGGGCCATGACTAATGAAATAGGAGGTTTGAATGCTTAAGAAAAATATTATAAATACTAGCGCAGCTTTGGGGAATATCTTTTGTGGTCAGCATCACCATCCTTAGGAGTTGACTTCACCATATTATCTGCCATAAAAATTTTGGGTGAGGCCATACAGTTATAAGGTGTCATACTGTTTATGGGAGATGTCCCTCATGGAAGGAGGATGTTGTTCGATAGGAGCATGAAGTTATGTATTTGGAGTTGTTTCACCACTTCCTGAGGAGTTAAAAGGAAAGGTCAGAAAAAAAAAGATATTTTGTACTCTGCTCTAATTTGCAGCATACTGTAAATACATTCAATATGATGTTCATCCTTTGCTGTTATGAAAACAATGTGCCAAATTTGCTTTGTTTATGAATGACAAAATATAGTGAATGTTATCTGAGAAATTGCAAATCCAGCAACACATAAGTCTGTAAACGGAAACCTATCACATTCACATACATACAAACTGTTTGACAAAATGCTCAGTGGGAAAGGATGCAAGATTTGGTGAAAAATTGATAAGGATTTTTACAGTTCTGTGTGCCAAGCCCTAGTTTCTGTGTTTCCATGTTTCCCCTATGTTTGTGGTATGTTTTGCTTCCTTTCTGTGAAGTTTTTGAGCATGATATACTTGAACAATATCATAGCACGCAAACATATATGCACACACTAACAATCCCCAACCTTACAATCATACATGTGTTTCCAATCCAAATATTCTTCTGTAACCATTGTACACAAATTTTGGAAGTTCAATAGTCCCTTTGGCCTTTTGAATGATTATTAGTCTTCCTTCTCATTCTTCCAAGATTGTTCTCTCTGTAATAACTGCCCCTGTTTTTTTTTTTTTTTTTGTGTGTTTGTGTTTGTTCTCTATTTGCTGATTGAGTTTGTTTGATGATGTTTGTTTGTTGTTCAAATGCCATTCAAATTTTTGTATTCATGATAGAGATAGCATAAAGCATGGAAAGAAAACTATAATAACTGATTTGCAAATAAATATAACTTCATAAATACTTTTCATTGGACATCATATCAAAATCTTCAGATTTAACATTCAAAATCAGACTTTTCAAATGTATAACAGACTCAGAAATAATTGTTTCAGACCTGGAAATAAGTCTTTCAACAGCTGATAACTTCTCCAGCATTGCATATATCAACTCCAGCAAGAAAGCCCTTCAATACCCCTGCAAACTCGCCACCAACAGCTCCCCTACAAACCCTTTAAAGTGCAGATTATGACCTATACATCAGCAGGTCAAAACCAACCAGCAACACCAAACTGGGCGAACCTCCTTAACTGGGAAATTTGGTCTAATAAATCAGTTCTTCACCAAAAAATACATGGAAATATATAGCATGGGGCGCCTTAATGAGGAGTCTTCAATAAGCCAACAGCCAGAAAGCATTCACAAGCTAATAGGAAGCTATGAGCAAATAACCATATTCTGCCCTGGGAATGCAAAGCTCAGAAAACCACTGAAATCAGCTCCAAAACCTCAAAAAACCTCCTTAAATCTCCACGCCATAATCAGACCCATCAAAAACAAGTTCATCCGCACCAAACCCAAAAAGCAACTTCTCAAAAATACTCAAAAGTCTTCATGTCTCCTGACTGAAACTGAAACTATGCAACTTTGAAGTTATGTCCCCACTCTAGTCAGTTTCAATAGCAGATGGGTTAGCCTATTACTTGGACCCTCGTAGGCTAATATGTTTGGATAGGGAGTCTCAATGACAGATAATGGTGGGTATTGTCATTTCCACTCCTTCAATTCAGTATTGGGTTCAGTGCAGGCCTTTGCAGATCAGTGTTTGCCAATTTCTGACGGCACGTCAAAATACTGAGTTTTGAGGGAGATATTAATATTTTAGTGGTTAAGTTATTTAATTAACTTATGGGGATATTATAAAGTTATAATTTGACTTTATAAAAATTAAAGCCACTTAAATATTATAAAGTGAGTTTAAATCACTTAAGTCAAAAAAAGGTACGCCCAAGTCGATAAAACATTATAAAAGATTATAATGTGACTTGAATACATTTAAATGTATTTAAATGACAAAAAGTCGTGCTTTTTGGGGAATTGTGCCATTTTGAGGAGAATAAAAGAGGCAAGAAACAAGTTGACCTCACCTTTTGATCATTTGACATCATTTCTTGGTTGCTTGATATTTGTGCTTGAGACAAGGTTTCAAAGTATTTTCACCATTGGAGAATGAGAATTCTTCAGTGATCTGCGATCTTGAGGCTGTGAAAGACCAGCTAAATCATTGCTTCTGAGAGGGCTTCATTCTAGAGTCCATTTGTGCTTCATTAGAGTTTTTTTGCATTCAGTTATTTACAGTTTTCAATAAAGGAAAGGGCTTCATCAGTTGGGATGCCTTTTTTCCTTAGCTTTCTGCATCAATAAGTTGGTCGTACATTCCTCTTTGCTGGCCGTACTTCATCTTGGAAGGCGTGTTTGCACTAGCCGGGAGCGTGTGATCTGGAAGGTTGAAACGCCTTTTGTTTGGACCTTCTGTTGTTTGCATCCTAGACGCCTAGCATTCTCAGGCCTTCTATCAGGGAGAAATCATTATCTAGAGGTGGGTGTTGCATTTCACCAGGTTCATCATTTTTGCCTGGCATGTACCAGATCTTTCTTATTTAATTAATCTGAGGACTTCCAGGTACGTTTGTTGTATGCAATTTACTTGTAGCAATTGCCAGATACATAATAACATTGCAATTACTCTATTATTACTTGTTCTTCAATTTTAGTATTGTTTATTGCCTAGCACACTTCTTTATTTTTGTATTAAATTCATCAAAACAAGCAAAAACACAAAAACAATACATTTTAGCATCAGAGGCAGAGTTAGAACTAGTAGGGTTCTCCACACCCCTAAGTGGAATCACACCCAAACTAGCTAGGGTAGGTCTTTCACTACCAAAACCAGCTCCTGAATTAAGAGGGTTTTCGTCCTCAACACCAAACTGCAGACCTTTGGAGAAATTCCAGCAGCATCCTGTTATGCAACCAACTTCAACCTATGGAAATGAGCTCCAAATGAGATAATATAGGGTCAATGAGGAATTAGGGCAACTCAAATTTGAAAAAAATCTCTCTCCAAAAAGCTACACCCCTTTTGCCTTTGCTTTTCATTAAAAAATTCATTTTAAACTCAACTTAAGTCTCTTTTAGGCATCCCCCTTATCCATCATTTTAAAATGATTTTGTTGTTTTAAAACAACTAAAGTCCATCAACTAGACACCAAGGTACAAGTTGATGTCCCCCCCCCTAACCCTCAACTTAAGTTATAAAATAACTTTATGAAAAAATTTCAAAAGAGGAATGCAAATATTAGAATAATCAAACCTTAGCGAATCCAACGCCCAAACTAGAAAGACACTGCTGAAAGTAGCTTGGCCAGGACCAGTTTCCATAAATAGACTTACTATTTTTAGTAACTACTAAAAATAGTAAATACACTGAAAACTCAAACTGGTATGAAAATTGATTCACAAAGCGAATTACTATAAACAGTAAGTGTTGGAATTGGCCCCTACTAAAAATAGTAAGTCCAACCAAAAATGTCGTAAACCTCCACAGAAAGGACTAGAACTGAGTTCCCTTACCAACTCCGTTTAGCCTACAGGAACTCTAGAATAGGCTAAAGGATAACTCCCTGCTCTGAGGCTAGGAGGGGACATTACTCTCTCTCTCTCTCTCTCTCTCTCATGCAAACTTTGGAATTCCTCATGCTAGCTTGAACTCTCTTGGGCCCTCTATAGCATATTGCAGCATTTTAGTGTTCTCTTGCACCTCCTTGGCCTTGTGAGCATCATGCATTGTAATTGTGAAGACCAGATTTTTTTTGTTCTTTATTCCTTCTCTCTTTGTCTATTATTTAATATTTTGTTGTTTCCTTTGGCACTATTGGAGTGATCACCTCCTACATCCATCCAAACACACTAGGATGTTGATCATTTAATACTTATAAATTTACTTTGTTTTGTTGTTCTTAGCCGTAGATGCACATAAGCCAAGTGCTCACACTCCAATTACATCTTACTATTTTGACTACCTGTGGAAGTCGAAATACCAAACTAAGGGCTTGACAATTCTTGGCAAGCTCCCATGCAATCTCAAACATTATTCTTGTAGCTACAAGCTTAGTCATAAGGTTAGCCAAATTTCGGCCATGGAGTTTGAAATTTGGCGAATTGCAAAACATGGAATAAAAAATCGTAGAAATTTGCCTAATATTCGTACGAATAAAGGGCATAGTTCTTTTTAATAAAATATATTTATAAAAAACATTTTTTAGAGTTTTTTTATGTCGAGTGGCATGAATAATTGCACTTGAATGCAACCCTATTGGCTACCGCAATATATTTGTTATGATTTTTTTCTTATCGATAGTTTCCTTCTGGTTTCACGACTAGGAGCAAGTGAGGTCGTTCATGGTTCATCAACGGATCGATGGAGCTGAATAACGAATCTGTTTTATTCAATCTTAAGCAAAAATGAACCAAAGGGTTAGGGAAATAGGGCAGTAGAGAGGAGAAATGGTGCACAAAGAACAATCAAATGTGTTTGGTTGTTTAATATTCATTATTTTGATTTTGCTGTATTTTAAAATTTTGTTTTTTCAAATAAAACACATCTTTATATTTTTAGGTTTTATTTTTATTTAATTTTGTTTTTTAGTCAATATATTAGAATTTAATATTTTTAAATATTTAATCACATTTTTTATTACAGCATATTTATTGTTTAACATATAAAATTTAATATATTTATTATTTAGTATATAATTTTAATATATTTATTATTTAATATATTTGTTGTACCCAAAAAAAATTTACATTCTGCTTAAATTGAGCTAAATCATATAAAAATGTCGTCAAAAGTTTGTTTTAGGTCAAACCAAACATAGGGTTTTTGTGGGTTTTTGTCAAGGAACATATGTGCAAAATTCTAAAAAATCAAAAATTAGGGTTTCATACACCTATTTTTAGGGAAACCCCTAAAAATAGGACCTTTCCGGAAACAATTGAAAATGATTTTGATAGGATTAATTGACTTCACGATCACACTGGTCAAGTCAGAATCATCAAAAGACATGTTTTACTCTGGTGGGTCTCTTTATGTTTTTCAGGAACAAAGTTAGGAGCTCCGCGGCCATTAATGGCAGATTGGCCAGTACCAGGTGTTGAAAGCTAAGCTTCAATGACGCGATCACAGTGGAAAAGGCTAAAAAAGATGTTGTTTGACAAAGGGGATTCTAGAAACTGGAAATGGCCAAAATTTGGCTAACTTTGGAAATGCTACCAAGGAGAAGTCAGTTCAAAATGCTAAAAAGCGCCTTTACTGAAGAGGGGCGCCCTTGAATCTCAAGGGCCAAATGCAGTCACTTGATTCCTCCAATATAGTCATCCTCTATGTTTTCCTGTTGGCTCGACAACAAAACATTCGGCAAGATCATCTGTGTTGTACCCCAATAATTAAAACTTTTGTTACACTTAGACATTTTGAAGAAATGAGGGAAAGTCTTGTTAAATCAATCAAAAAGGTCAAAATTTGGGTGTGCATGTCTTGCATGAGGGATTAAAACGTGAAATTTCCAAAATCTGACGATCTAGGTCTGCTCAGAGCGACCTAATCTACAAAACCCAGATCTCAGTTTTTCATCCCTACTTTTTAGGAAAACTGCTATTTTTAGAAATTTTCTAAAAATAGTAACTATTTTTGGGTTTTTCTGGGTTTCTTTTGAAATAGATACTTACACAACTTTCTAAAAATAGAAAGTTGGTCCGTTAAGGTTCAAACTAATTTTGATTGGCTCAAAATACTTCCATATCAGGCTGGTGCAGTTAGAATCTCAAAAAGGTCAGTTTTGCCCTAGTGGGTCTATTTTGCTTTTTCAGAAACATATCAGGAGCTCTGAGGTCATCAATGGAGGTTAGTGAGCTGCCAGGCGTCAGATTCAATACTCAAAGTTCTAAACAGGAGGTGAGTCAGTGAGCAAGCACGAAGAACGAAGAAGGTGAAAAAATTGTGAAAAATATTCTACCACTACTTGTAATGGGTGCCCCAAGAGAGAATAGGCGCCCATCTTTTTAGGGCATTAAATGTTGAAATTAGGGTTTAAGCCTCCAGGCAAAGTTGCTCAGTCTTCTTCCAACTTCCCAATGTATACAACGATGCAGTCATCAGATCATGCAGTCATCCAGGATTCGCAATCAAACATGGAGGATCCAAACAAAAGTCAGAATGAAAAAGAATGAAAATCACCAAAATTTGACTAAGTCTGGGAACTTTGGGCACCCCAGGTGCCCAAGGGCGCCCAACTTTTTAAGGGTCCTAATCCTGCAGTTAGAGTTTGCTAAAGTGCTCAATCTCTCCGGAATTCAATCTGCTTCGCAACGAATATCTTTGTCAGGGCATCGGACAGGTCAATCTCCGGCAAATCCAGGTCAAAGCTGAAGGTATAAAATGAAGATTCAACGTTTGAAGATGAAATCAATGAAAATATTCCAAGTCTGGAGCAAATGGGCGCCCCAGAAGCAAATAGGCGCCCAAGCTTTTGGAGTATTAAATCTAACTTTTTGGTGAAGTGACTCCCAAAGAACCCCCTCCAAAATCTCCTCAGCTTCGTAATGAGCCCAGCCGTCAGTCAATCCGAGCTCCGAAGCACCAGATCAAGTAGGATCATCTGTAGAAAAGAGTTGATGAAGAAATGCTGAAAATGGCTAAGTCTAGTGAGGTTGGGCGCCCCTAGAGAGAAAGGGCACCCAAACTTTGGAGCTCTGAAATGGTTGAACTCGCAAATGCAGCCTCCAAGATCACTTCGTCGGAATCATCCAAGCTATCCAATGAATCTAACAATTAGTCGATTTGATTAGCATAGCTCCCAGAATCAAGATTTCATCAGAAGATCAAAGGGAAATGAAGAAATTGAAAATCATGAAAAATGGCTAACACTGTGAAAGTTCAGAGCCCCTGGAAGTAGGCTCCCATGAATTTGAAGGTCTAAATGAAGTTTTCCGTCAGAGGCGCCTCCAAAACAATCTTCTCAAAATTAGTCAGGCTATGCGATGAATCATCCAACTCATTGATCGGATCAATTTGGAAGCCGGAGATCGAGGTCAAAGTAGGGAATCAAAATTGTGAAAAAGTTGAAAAACTCAAAAAATGGCTAACTCTGAAGCAAATGGGCGCCTCTAGCCAAGAAGGGCGCCCAACTTTCAATGCCTTAGTGAATTTTTCAAACTTTTCAAAAAAATTCAAAATTGCAAGAGGATGAGGATGTCCAAGTTCATTGAATAGGCCAATTTTAGGGTTTTGAAGATAAAAGCAAAAGAAAGCATACCTATTTTGTTGTACTCAAAACCAAAATTTTTGCTTCACTAAGGCATTTTGCTTAATTGAGTCTTATCTTGTTAAAGTGTTGTCAAATGGTCGTTTTTGGGTTTTTCAAATATGGAGTTGGTGTCAGTACTATGTCAGTCTGTTACTGAAGAGATTTAGGAAAATGAAAATCTGAACGAAAAAACATCAAAATTTTCTATCTCTGGAGAAGGGAGCACATTCTGAAATAGGCGCCCTATCTTTTAGGGGCCCAGATCCTGTTTTTAGGGTTTGTCACCTCCAGGACTTCGCAGGAGTCAAGCCCGGCAAGTTGTTTTGTTCGAGTTATGAGAATACAAAGGCAAATCGAGGCGAAAGCAAGAATTGGTTAACACTGGAGAAAAGCGCAGCTTTTCGAAAGGCGCCCATCTTTTGAGGTGCCCGTTTTGCCCCCAAGATGTTTGGAGCTTCGCGACGCATCGTCAGTGGGTGAATCTGAGTTGCTGAAGCGTCTGAACTGGAGGTCAAACATAGGGTCAAATCTTAGTCAAAATATCAGAAGAAAAAGCAAAAGAGCACATTTTGAGAAAGGCGCCCAAGCTTTTCAGGCCTTTAATGCCTTCTTTCTGATGATTTCAGATGCCTAATGTGTCCGTGTTACGTTCAGCTTTCCGCTGTCTTCGTCAAATCAGAAGATGTCTTATCACCTGCAGTCGAGGTTTTTATATTATTTTTGTCGTTTCCGAAATGGCCAAGTCCGGAATGAAAAGAGCAACTTTTGAAAGGGCTCTTGTTTTTCACCCCTCGATGACGTTTTCTGGGGAAATGTGCCTTTGTAGCGTCGTAGAAGAAGTCAGAGTGAACCCGAGATCCACGAAAGTTGATAAATCAGTTATGAAGGATTTGTTTTTCCCTTCGTACGAAATGCGGAAGTTGAAATTTGACTAAGTCTGAGAAAAAGCGCAGCTTTTGGAAAAGGCGCTTGGATTTTTGAGCCTTCAGATGTCAGTTTTATGATGTGTAGTCTCAAGATATCTTTTGATCAGTTTTTACCAAGCTTTGCAATGCACCTGTCAGCCAGCCAATCGGAGAAGTCAGTCAATCAGTGTCAGAGGATGAACAGAGGTCCCGGCAGAGGTTTTAGCTTAAATTTTCATGAAATTTGGCTAAGTCTGGAATTCGCTTGAGAGTTCAAAATTGAATTTTCGAAAGTGAGTTGAATGGACGCCTTAACTGGAGTTCTGACTGCAGTTAGACTGAACGATTTCTGGGTTGTCATCTTCAGTTCGTATATTGGCATGTGGAGTGATCTTTCAGTTTGCATGTCGAGTTAACTAGTTTGCATGTTCAGTTAACTACCTTGCATGTTGAGTTAACTTGATTGCATGTTGACTTAACTGAAGATTATTACTGAATGTCAACTGAAGTTTGCATGCATGGCGATTTTGGTTGCAATTGTGAAGATTTTAGTGAAGATGGCGCTTCATCAAATGTCAACTGAAGTTCAAAAGGGACGAATTGAAGCATGAAGCATTATTTTGTGAAGCATGAAGCATTTTTAGTGAAGTATGGCGAATTTGAAGTTGTTAACTTCACTCATCAAAAGGGTCGCTATATTTAGTGTTTGAAAAGTGAAGCATGAATTGGTGAAGATGGCGCACTTTTCAAGGGAATGGCAACTTTAGTTCTAAAAGGGTTGCTATATTTAAATTATATTTGATTAAAGCACATGAAGTTGGCGCATTCTTGAAGGCTAACTGAAGTTCCAAAAGGCTAGCTATTTTTAGCATATTTATTGCATGAAGATGGCGAATTTCTCTTTGCAATCAACATTGTTAACTAAAGTTTTCAAAAGGGCACGCCTTAGGTTAAATTTGATGAATCCAAAGCAAGGTTGAAGATGGCGAACTTGATAAGATGGTTAACTGAAGCTAAAGTCGCATGGTTGAGTTGAACTGAAGACTTGAAAGGCAAACCCTAATGCATAACCACTTATTGAGCTTGTTCGAGTTTCAGTTAACTATAATAAGGACCAATGAGAAGCCAAGCGCCATTTTTAAGCATGCTTTATTTAGTGCGAATTTTCTATGATGAAATTCTATATATTTCAAGAATGGCGTCCATTATTACATCATCTTTTGCTCTGAAGCTTGTATTCTTTTGAGCGACCAGCAAGCTTAAGGTGATTCAGGTGTCCGTTTTCAGCGTTCTTCGAAGCTACGAGTTCAGATTGTTCAAAGGAAGTCGATTCTAGACTTTATTTCCACTTTGCATGCAGGTTTTATAAAGATTCGAAGAAGAGATTTGCAGATTTTTCAGAAGCAGACAAGCAAAACTTTCTATCTTCTGTCTTATTTCTTCTATTTCTCACCTTAGGTACTTTCTTCGCATGCCAGAGTAATTCAACACATATTTCAGAATCTGATCATCTGGGTTCTCATATTTCAGCGTTTGCAACAAGACCCACTTCTTAGATTTTTTCGAGAAAATCGCCCCGTAGTCTTTCATTCTGAAGCTCTGAGCCTTTTTCCGAGAATCTCTTTGCATGTGGGCTTGAATCACATTTTTTCGAGAATCCAGCTATCTGGGTTTGTTCAGAATTCAGTTGTGCACAAAACCCATGTTCCAGAATTTCTTCGAAAATTTCTTCTGTCAGAAGCTATTTTTAGCCTTGTCCAGAGTTTTTCAGAAAGTTCTTCAAAATATATTCGACTTTACAGTCAAAAGTCATCATTTTCAAAATGCAGTTCAATCTCATTGATTACAAGGTGAAATCAGTCCTTACACATAATTTCATCAAAACGTCAGATACAGACCTGAATCATGTTTATCCAGTGGTCAATCTGAGCAGTTTGGAGAATGTTAGCAGCAATTCGATGAAGAATCTTGAGCGTTCTGGGTTGCTGGCAGCGGCATCCATTCCTGTTTCTATCTTCGATCTTGAGTTTGTACTTGCTTGCATTAAGCATTATGACTCGTCTTCACGACAGATCAGATCGGTTGATGGAAGAGTGGTTTGCAGTCTCAAGCCGAAGGATATAGAGAAATGTTTTGCTATTCCTCCTCGTTCAGATAACTTTACTGTTGTTCTTGAAGCTTGTGAGAAGATATGGGATGCTGATCATCAACGTTCACAGAGAAAAGTTGCTCAGAAATGGTTGACAATTCAGAAAACTAACTTGCCTAAGAAGGTTGGTCGTGGTGAATTTAAAGGGGAAGTTGCTGTTTTGATAACCTTACTCAATCGAGTTACCGGTCAATCAGATGCTAATACTTTCCGTCCATGGATGTTCTACCTAATTACCAGAATCCTTGATGGCACAGAGCGTTTTGATTGGGCTATGTTGATTAGTGATTGCTTACATCAGCAAATTACTAACTTTCTCAAGTATCACGAGTTTCATATGATATCCTATTTGGTCTACTTGGTTGCATTTCAAGGTAGCTACAGACTTCTTAAAACCAATGGTACTCTCGGTGTTCAGCGTATTCATGAGTATTATCCACAGCTAGAGTTTTCTCAGTCTGAGCAGGACTTCCGGGTAGTAAATGATCACTTTTCCATGAGAACCGTGAGAGATCTTGATGATGAGATGCACATTCGTATTTCAGCCGAGGCCAAATCAGCAATGGAGACTTGGGCAGATTGGTTCATACAGTTTCCTACTTTTACATACATCCGAGTTTATGGTTATGTTGGAGAGCCTCTGATGTTGCCAAGATATCCGTCAGACAAGATTGTCTTTATGGAATTCCTCAGGCAAATGCAGCATGTTCACTTCTTTCTTCGTAGTCGTCATAAGGCTGCGGCAAATTTTCCATTCTCATTGGGAATTTTCACATGTGATGCAGCAACAGATGCCAGGCATATGTCTACTGAGATTGAAAGGTTCAAACTCAAGCCTTATACTGAGAGGCGTTCCTATGATCCTCTTGGACATTATGCAAATCGGTTAGAGCGAGGGATTGCACATGCGCCAGCACTTGAAGATTTCTGGGCAAATTGTGAAGATGAATTCGAGGTCCGTCGTCGTCACTACTGTAGACTCACTATTGGTCAGCTCTCTGATTACCTATCAGAAGATGTTGATGGTCTATCCGATGATGATGGAGAAGTTCTTCTCAATTCTTATGTTAAGGATCAAGTTGCTCGGCAGCCACTTCGCTCACCTGATTGGTATGCCAAGGAGAATACTTCTATCGAAGAGGTTTCCAGATCAGTTATCAAGACTAGCAAGTTATTCTTGGAGAGCAAACGGACACGGAAGTCAGTTCCTGTAGCAGAGCCGCCAAAGGGTTTCTCTTCGTTGCCTTCTACTTCTAGAGCAAGACCTAGAGTCAAGGCCATTATTATACCTCCTGAAGGGGTTAGACTTAGTGGAAACACGGGGAAAAGGGCTACTGGTAAAAGGAAGCAGAAACAAATTGAACATGTTCCTGAGGTTCCAGTAGAGACAGTCATTCAGGCTGAGCCTCACGTTTCACCTCCTAGTTCGCCTCACGTGCAGCCCATTGACATAGATTCTGAGCCGAGACACCAATTCAGGCTGGATCGGAGACACCTGAACCACCACAGGTTGATACATCAGGGACAGTCTCTCCGCGAATTGAGAATATTGTTCAGTCTTGTTGGCTCGAGAAGTCTTTAGGGAGACAGAGGCGTGAACCATCATACAACCTTGATTTATCTGAGTTCGGTGAACCTTATCAGAGAAGGTCAAACAAGAAGATAAAGAAACAGGTGCACATTGAGAAGACTCCTGAATCCGAGATTGTTATTGAAGTTGCAGTTCCTCCAGAGGGTAAAAGCTTAGATGAAGTCGAAGTTGGTGACTTTACATTCACTAAGGCTAATCTTGGCAGGACTACACGAGAGACAGATGTATCTCTTCTTAAGATTGTTACCAATAATCTTGAAGAGCGTATCACCAAAGATGGAGAAGATAAGGCATTACTTAAAGCTGAAATTGGTCAACTTCGTCGATACATTTCTGATCTTGTTCATGGGAATTCGAGTAGAGCACCTGTTCTTCCTCAGCATACACCTGCAGAACAACAAAAATTGGATCAGTTGGTTAGTCATGGCAGACTTTTAGACAACTGGATTGATAATTTAGTTGCTGCTGGTAAAACTCTTCTTGCAGATCTGTATCAGTTGAGAAGTGATGCGCATAAACTCCGTCAGGGTGTTCAGTCGCTTGAGATTGCAGTTGCAGAGAACTTGGCAAAGGATCGTGTTCTGGTATCTCAGTTATCAGTTGCATATGATGCCTTGGAGATTGTTGAGGACCAAGACAAAGTTTTTATTTGGAGAGAGCAGCACCTTCTCAGAACAGAAATATGTGAGAAGATCTCTTCCAAATTGTTTTCACTCAAGGATGATGTGATTGGAGTACTTGCACTGGTCAGTGGCTTCGTTGTTCAGATTCCGTGTCATTATCTTCTGGAAGATGGCACGTATGTTGAGTTGGATAAAGTTCAAGCAGAGTTCGAGAAGCTGATTCGTGACAGCCTTGAAGGTGAACCTATGGCGCCTAGGTTGGAGAATATTTCAGTAATTGCAGCCAGTTTCAGAAAGGCGACTGAGGAGTGTAAAGATGGCATGCACACAATCACAGAAAGTGGCAGAGAACTAAAGAAACAGACTGTTGTTTTGAACAGCGTCAAAGTGCCAGATGACAGAGAGATCGATGAGTTCTTGGCCGAAGTGTTAACCGAGTTGACATGGAGTGATCTGCCAGTTCGAACGTGCAGTTAATTTCAAGGGTTGAGTCCTGAGCAGCAGTTAACTTGACTTCCAGTCTTCAGTTCACTTGCTGACTTAACACATACTTATCTCATCCTTGGAATTATCAACACAGGAGTTAGGATTAGGGTTTCCAGTTAACTGAAGGTAGTGTCCAGTTAACTTTGCTTTAAATAAGGACGTGCATGCTTGCACATGGTCCATTTAGGTTATTTGTACCAGTTAACTGATGGTAGCTTTCCAGTTAACTGTATAGTTTACTTAATTAGGGTTTGGCGCATAACTTGCATGCATTGCAAGAACTGTAGTGAACTCAAGGTGATTTTAGGGTTACCTACACCTTGATGTATATAAATAAGAGCTTTTGCTCATTTGTAATTAACTTTTGCTTGAGAGAGAAATATATGCTGCGCCTACCTTGCCCTCAATATTGCTCTTTTGGTATTTGTTCATGCGTCTTTGCTATTACAGTTAATTGTTATGCCACATAGGGTTTCATGCAATTGTGATAGTGGATTCTTTCCATAGTTTAGATAAATCTGTCTTGTGAATCTTTTGTCATTATTGATCAAGCGTTATGCCACATAGGGTTTCGTGAGATTGTGATGATAAATCTGTTTTGAGAAGTCTTTACTGTTATGATCAAGTGTTATGCCACATAGGGTTTCCATAAGGTTGTCATGGTAAATACTTCCCTTAGTTTAGATAAATCTGTTTTGTGAATCTTTTATCATTGTAATCGAGTGTTATGCCACATAGGGTTTCATAAGATTGTGATGATAAATCTGTTTTGCGAGTCTTTACTATTATAATCAAGTGTTATGCCACATAGGGTTTCATAAGATTATCATGGTAAATTCTTAAATCTGTTTTGTGCCAATAAACTTGTTCAGATTGAGATGATAGTTGCGCCACCTTGCCTTCAAGTAGAGAATCTAAACACGTTTATCGTCTGATAGTCATAACCTTGCTCCGTTTTCTCATGCTCTGTTTTCTTGAGGGAACTGGATAGAATTTAAGTTATTAAGTTTAGTTGTAGTTAGTGAATCTGCGAAACCAGAGAAAACTCAGCTGCAACGTATTAGTTTTCAAGAAAGCCTTGTACCTCTACAGCTGAAACAAAAAGACAGGAATTAGTTTAGTTTATTTCCCTTTGCAGGTATTTTTGTAAAGCACAACGAGGGAGCTTCCCCTCCTAATTTGAAGAGCACTCATTGCGTAGTGTACATAGGCTATTCGTAGCAACTCTTACTCCAGAGGTGTTAGTTGTTACGCCAACATATTTCAAACCCTAAAGTCTATTTAACACCTCTCTTCAATGTAATCTTCATTATTTTTGCAGGTAGCACTCAAAGGAGAAAGTTGGAGCAGCAAGTTTGAAGTGATATTTAAAGATTCAAGAACTCAAGTTTGCTGATTCTTCATTAATTTTTTCAGACCAGCAGCATAAGGCCTTCCTTTTTCATTATTTTTTCATCCAAAAGATCAAATTTTTCAAAAAAGAGGCAAAAAATTTCAGCCATCTAGGTCTTATCATCTTATTCTTCTGAAGAAATTTTCAAGAAATTCATCAAGTTGCAGCAGCTGCTTTTTGCTTTGCATATCAATGAAATCCTCAGTGCATTCAATTTTTAATCATCTGGGTCCTCTCAAATCAGTCTTCTGAAGAAAACCCATATCACAGCTTTTTTCAAGCAAATTTCAAATTCTAGGGTTGGTTGCTTTTTCGATCAGCCATCAGTGTTTTTCAAATCTAATCAACTAGGTCCATTTCTAATTGCATTCTAAACAAAACCCAGGTGCCAGCTTTTTCCATGAAAAATTGAAGAAATTAGGGTTTGCTGTTTTTTTAGTCTAAATTCAAAATTTCCAAAAACGGACAATCTGGGTTGTCTTGCAACAAAATTCTGAGCAAAACCCATATCTCAGAAAATTTTCGAAAAATTTGTCCGTTGGAGGAAGAAAAATTAGCATTCTAAAAATAGTAAGTTGTTCAAAACTTGTCTGAATCTAGGTGAGTTTACAGTCATTCTTCAAGGTTTTCAAAATGGAGTATACTCCCAACGATTTCAAGACCAAATCAGCTCTCTACCATGATTTCATCAAAACAACTGAGACGGACTTGCATCATATCAAGCCGGTGTTTGATCTACACGCTTTGGAGAGCGCAGGCAACACTACCATCAGAAACTTAGGGCACTCTGGACTTCTCGCAGCAGCGTCTATTCCTATCTCAGTTCAGAGTCTCGAGTTCGTAATCGCTTGCATCAAGAATTATAACCCGACTACAAGGGAGATTCAATCAGTTGATAGCAGATTGATTTGCAGTTTGAAGCCTGACGTGATTGAGAAATGCTTCTCCATTCCCCCTTGGCCTGAAAGTGTCACTATCTCAAAGGGTGAATGTGAGAGGATATGGAAAATGCACAAGGACAAGTACAGCAAGAAGATTGCATAAAGGTGGATGAAAGAAAAGCATAAGACTTTGCCTAAGAACGTCGGGCGAGGAGAGTTCAAAGATGAGATTGCTATCATAATCACCTTGCTCAACAGGGTAACTAGATCAGAAGATGCTACCAGGTCTCAGCCTTGGATGTTTTACGCTATACCCCAAATCATGAAGAAGACTGAGTTCTATGATTGGCCCACCTTGATCAGTGATAGCCTTCATCAACAGATAACAGAATATTTCTAGATTCATGAGTTCCATATGGTTTCTTACCTAGTCTACCTAGTGGCCTACCAAGGTCAATTCAGAGGGTTGAACACCAAGGGATCATTGAGCATACAACATATCTACAACTACTATCCTCAATTGGAATACACGAAGTCACTGCATCACTTCAAGAGGGTGAATGAGGCTTTTCTGATATACACAGTGCGAGACCTGGACAATGAATTGCATGTCTGTATCTCTTCAGTTGCCAGGGCAGCGATGCCGGAGTGGGCAGATTGGTTCATACAATTGCCTACTTTCACCTATCTCAAAGTCTATGGCTATTCAGGTGCCCCACTCATGCTACCAAGGTACCCATCAGACGAAGTTGTCTTCATGGAGTTCTTAAGGCAGGCACATGATGTCCACACATTCTTGAGGAATAGAAAGAAACCCGCCCTCAACTTTCCATTGGGACTGGGAATCTATACATGCAGGACAGCAGCAGATGCTAAAACAATGGGAGATGAGTTAGATAAACTTGGTCTCAAGCCTTACAACGAGAGATGATCTTATGACCCTCATGGCATCTACGCTGGCCGACTTGAGAGAAACTATGCTCACATATCCGCCCTTGACGATTTTTGGGCCAATTGTACAGATGAGTTCGAGTTGCGGAGGCATAGTTACAGCAGGCTCACTCTTCATCAAATGAAAGACTGCCTATTAGAAGATATCGAAGGATTGTCAGATGATGATGAGGATGTGCTTCTCCCGATGTATGCTCAGAAGCGAATTGAAGATCAGCCCCTTCCTCAAGTCAATTGGGCTAATAAGGAATCCCTCTCAGTCGAAGAAAGGACAAGGCAAGTTCTCGAGTACAGCAAAGTCTTCCTAATTCTCAAAAGGAAGAAATCCATACTAGTAGCAGAGCCGCCAAGGGTACAGCCATCACTTCCCTCCTCCCAGAGCACAATCAAAAGAGAAGGGCATAAGTCAGTCTCAAGATGGTGTGAAGGGTAGCAGGTCAACCAAAAATGTAAGGAGGCTAGACTTCCTAGGTATAGTCATACAGGAGCCATCAACAGTTGAAGCAGAAGCTCCTCTAGAAGAACCCATACCTCAAAGGGAGACAGAAGAAGTGCCCTTAGCACATGATTCCATGCCACTGACAGGGTCTTCACCAATCCACATTGACCTAGATATTGAAGATGATGAAGAAATTGCAATTGTACCTCCTAAGGAAGTTAGTAAGGATACTACCGTGTCTTGGCTTGAGAACTCCTTGGGAAGGGTAAGAAGAAGACCTTCATATCAGGTGAATTTTGATGACCTTGATAACATCTATCAAGAACCTCCTAAGAAGAAAGCAAAGAAGCAAGTTCACTTTGATAGGAATCCTGATGGTGAGATAGTCATGGAGACTACATTTCCCCCAGAGGACAAAAACATAGATGAAGTTGAGATGGACGACTTTGTGATGGTCAAGGCTAATTTTGGTAAAAATACCAGACATGCAGATGTTAGTCTATTCAGAGTTGTGTCTGAAAGCCTTCAAGAGAGAGTGATCAAGGACAGAGAAGACAAAGCAGCCCTCAAGGCTGAAATACAGCAGCTCAGGCTTTTCATTTCTAATCTTGTCCAGGGTACTTCACAGGCTACCCAGCTGCTGCCCCAGGTTTTAGAGACACCAGCTGATCATCATCAGTTGAGACAGCTGGTTATTTGTGGGAAGCAAACTCAAGAGTGGATCGATAATTTCATTGTCAGAGGAAAGGAGATCTTGGCACGGATGTTTCAGTTGAGAGAAAATGCTCATGAGCTATGTCAAGGTATCCAAGGATTTGAACAGTCAGCGGCTGAAGTAAAACCAAGGCATGAAATCATCATTGCTGATTTGGATACAGCCTATGGTTCAGCGGCTTCAAAAGAACACAAGAGGCAGATCCTTGCTTGGAGAGAGCGTCATGTCTTCAAGGCTAAAACTTACGAGAGGATATCTGAGCAGTTTATTGCCTACAGACAAAGGGTGATCGAAGCTCTTCTTTTCATCAATGAGTTTGTCACAGAGATTCCTTCTCGGTACAGTCTTGAAGATGGTTCTTACATCGGGTTAGATGAAGTGCAAGCTCAATTTCAAAGTGTCGTTCATAGCTGTGACAACAGCAATACAGTTGGTGGCAGAATGAATCACCTTGCCATGATGTCAACAAGATTTGAAAAGCGGCCAATGAAGTCGAAGATTTCCTAAGATCAATTGCAAATGGAGAAGATATCTTGGAAAAACACAACTTTGCTATTGATGGGATAGATGCACCGAACCGGGACACAGTTTCCTGCTTTTTAGCGGATGTGATTGAGATTTGAAATGGCTTTCATCTAGAAGCTTTCTTTCCACTTTCTTTCTATTCTTGTAGCAATTCTTATCCACTCTTTGAAGAAGAGAAAGAAGATAAATGTAATAGTTGGCGTTTCCCGCTTTTCCTACTTTCTTAGGTGTTAGATGTTATCTTCTTTCTAGATTTAGAAATAAAGCTTGCTTGCCGAGCAAGCCCTAGATTGTAAAAGCAAGGAGATTTTAGGGTTCCCTACTCCTCTGCTTACCTATAAATAAGAGTCTTTGCTCATTAGTTTTCCTTAACCATGCTAGTGATAACAAAACGTTGAGCCTAAGTGCCTTCTATTTGTTATTCAGTGTTGTTCAAGTGTGTAAAAACAAGATTGCAAGCCTCTTTAGCTGCAATTTCTTGTTCCGTGCATGTGTTTAGTGTAGATTTTGTTCCAGAAGTTTGAGAAATAAAATCATGAGCCTCCTTTGCCTTGGTATAACGTCTCAGATTTCCGTTATTTGTGTTATGCTTTTGTGATCTTAATTTCAGCTTACATTGAAGTGTGTAGATGTATGTTGAGAAAGAGTTTATTGAAGCACTTTGTCAGAGAATCAACCTTGTTTATTTCTAATTTCTCTTGCTCTGCGTATTACTTGAGAAGTTAGAAACGTTTTTAGCTTAAGTTAGTTGTAGTTGAAATTCTTAAATCACAAAATCTCAACTGTGGCATTTGTGTTTTATAAACCTTGTGCTCTAGCTGATCAAAAAGATAGGCAACTTAGTTTTTAGTTTACTTTCTTTCAACACCATCAGCAAGAGGGAGCTTCCCCTCCTAATTTGAAGAGCAATTTTACTGTGCATAGCTGTTTGTTTCAAATTCACATTCCAGAGGTGCGAATTTAAATGCCAACAATCTAATAAAGTGATCACTGGCAAATGTCAACAGAAGGCGAAGAAGTTGTTATAAAGAACACCAAAAAACAACAAAAGATAAAAAGATGTCGTTTGACGAAGGAGATTCTGGAAACTGAAAAAGGCCAAAATTTGGCTAACTCTGGAAATGCTACCAAGGAGAATTCAGGCACATGTGCTAAAAGCGCCTTTACTAGAGAAAGGCACCCTTGGATCTCAAGGGCCAAATATAGTCACCTGATTTGTCTGAGGCAGTCCCCCTCTGCGTTTTCCTGCTGGCTCGACAACGAAACATTCAACAAGATCATCAGATTCAATGATCACCGGCAAACATCAATGGAGTGCGAAGAGGTTGTTATCAAGAGAAGTCCAAAATGGCTACCTAGCTTGAAAAAGGCGCCCTTGCTGAAGAAAGGCACCCTTTCTTTTGGGCACTCACATGTTGTTGAATGGCTAAAGGACCCCCAAGATGATCTCCGTTTGGATCAACCTTGACAACGAAACCGTCAGCGAAGGATTCCGACAAGGCAATCATCTGATGACGAAGATCCAACTGAGGCAATTTTCAACATAAAATAACTGATCAAAAAGAGCAAAAGCGCCCCTACTGGAGAAAGGTGCCCTTGCTTCTTGAGACCTTAAACTGACTTTCAAGGGCTAAGACACCAGCCATCCTTTTCAAGATTGAGCTGGTCACCTAATGAATCGTCAAGCAAGATTGTCCGACTCGTCAATCAACAAGGATATCAAATCAAAGCACGAAAGGTCCGAATGGAGAAATTGAAAAACATGCATTGAAAATTGACTAAGGCAAGTGGAAAAGTGCCCTTGTTGAAGAAAGGCGCCCAGTCTTTTGGAGCCTCAAACTCAGTTTTTTGGCTTAGCATCTCCCAGGCACATCTCTTTAGCACGGATGCAGCTCAACAGTGAATCTATCAACAGCTGCTCAGGATCAACTGATCAATCTAGAGCAAAGATCAAATAGAGGTCATTCAACATGGAAAAATGATAAAAAAAGTTCAAATCTTGAAAAGGATGCCTAAAATAGTCAAGGCATGTTTTGTTGACCAAGTAAGAGATTTTGGAGGAAAATTTGTTTCAAACAACCCACAATCAATGGGATTTAGCTTTGGGAACTCTAGATCAAGCCAAATCTCTCCAAAATCATGAGTTGGCACCCACATTTGAAGGATTCAAACTTGAATCAATATGAACCAACTCTAGGCATCCCATTTCATTATTTTTTTTGCAGGTTGAAGGATAAAACAGCCATTTGCTCTCCAAGGCGTATTTTCAAGATCTGAAGGAGGTTTTTGACCATTCTTTGTTATTTTTCAAAGATCAGTGGCATAGAAAGATAAATTCTCAAAGGTTGCATCCAGAAGCACATTTTTCCAGAAAGACAAAGAATAACTTCCAATCTTCCTCTTGTCATTTTCCTCTCTTTTGTCTTAAAACTTCTTGCATGTCCAAGAAAACAACAGGTTACCACAGATCTGACCAATTGAGTATGATCAGCATAATTTTCCAGTAAAACCCATCTCTTCAAATTTTTCAGAAATAGCAAACTTGTTGCCCCTATTTTTAAGGGTTTTTCCGAAAAAGTATCAGAATCAAAAATCTAAGGAACTGGGTTTGTTCAGCATTGAAGCATGAACAAAACCCATGTGCCAGATTTTTTTCAGAAAAATACTTCTCGGCAGGTGGCTATTTTTAGGGGTTTTTAGAAGTTGTCTGAACATATTTGTGTTTACAGTCAACGATCGAGTTTTTCATAATATAGTACTCTCAAGTTGAAATCAAGACCAACATGGTCCTACTTCACAAATTTCTAAAAACACTCAACACGGACATGCATCAAGAAAAGTTCGTAGTCAAGATTGGACGCCTTGGAAAGTGTTAATGACATCATCGTTCACACCATAGCCAAATACGGAAGGTAGTCATTCCAAACACAAAGCTGCCACCGATTACTACCACACTACCTTCCACATCCCATGTCATCAAGGCTGGAAGACACAACTGCCAAGAAGATCGAATATCAAAAGCAGTTTGCAAGAGACAGTTTAAGTCAACGCCTGGTTTGAAGGACTGTTGACTAGAGGTAATGAGGTGTCAGACACCTAGTTGGGACGTCCTATCCTCCAAAATGACATTAAATGTGACTGGAGTTAACTTGATGCCCCTTTCCAAGTTAACTCCACGTCCCACAAAACATGCATTGTCAGATCCCACTAATTATTTGTAATAAAGTTCACCTTTAGTTTAGTTCCAGTCAACTAAAGTAGTTTCCAGTTGACTCTTTGTTTAGTTTCAGATAACTGAAGTAGATTTCCAGTTAACTGTATTACGCAAGTAATTGGTAAATTAATTGATGTATTAACAAGAGCGAGACGCTCAATAAATAATTTACAAGATTTACAAAACTGGAAAGTTTCTAAAAAGAAACTCCAGATAAGATCGGAGACGATCTTATCTCTATCTTACAATATCTTACAATATTGAGATATTATAGTTGAAAGTTTCCAGGAGTTTGTTTAGTTTCAGATAACTGAAAGATTTCCAATTACTGCTTGCTGACTCTTAGACAAGGAATAAATCTTGTTGATTGGCAAGAACTGATTAACTCAAGGATTTTAGGGTTGCCTACCCAACATTTAAGACTTATGATTCCCTTGAATCTCCGAGCAAATCAGGCACATTGCATTTTGAATGTTTGACTCAACGTGTTGTTGATCAACTCCACTCCAAAGGTGCTACATTCCAATGGACTTTCCAACAATATTCTTGTTTAGTAAGGAATAATTTTTGTCCCATTGAGGGCGTCCAACCAAATTCTTTAACTATAAGTCAATTCTTAGACATTTTGTATGTGGATTTAATACACATTTATATTAAAGAGTGAATGACTGAAAATTTTTTTCGAATATTTTTCATCTCACCTTAAACTTCAAATCCAGAACTTGTTTGACATCTAACTCTTTCACAAAACTCGAACCTTGTGATTAGATAGGCTCAGGTCGACTTCCAGTGCCCATCTCAAAAACTTTCAGAAATAGCAACTTGTTGCCCCTTTCCAGAAAAAGTGGTTTCAAAAATCAAAATTGGGTTTGTGCATTGAATTATGCATGTGTAGCCTTTTTTCAGAAATATACTTCTAAAAAGGTCTTCTATTTTTGGATGATTAGAACACATGAACCAAGCTTTGAGTGTTTCAGTTACTTTCCAAGTTCATAATTATTACTCTCTTTTTCTATTTTGTAGTTTTGTACTTCACAAATTTCTCAATTTTTTGATTCAACACGGACATAATACTCGTAGTCTGTAAATGAGAAAGAAATGTGTTCATACATTCTCGTTCACATTTAGCCAACATAGCCAATACAGTCTTGTCTTCCTCCTCCATTTTCTTCCAAAAGCTGCCACCGATTAGCATACTTCACAAACCATACTTCATCCATAGTTTTTCCTTCATATCAACATTATGGAAGATTCTCTCATCATCCTATCCTACCGATAAGATCATCTGATCAAGGATATTCATGTTAAACCTAAGTTGGCAATTGAGACAGTTTAAGAAGAGTCAACTTTCCAATGGTTTGAAGGTACAGTGTTGCACTAGATGGAAAATTAGTTGAGCTCTGAATCTCAAAATTTCAGAAAATCAAAACCCCGAATTTTCAGGATGTAGCCGCCATTAGATCCAGAAAGTTGCAGAACCGGCTTGAAATCCCCACGAAATCAAGACAAACAGATGACAGAAACCTAGGCGTCGCTGCTGAAGATAAAAACAACTAGTGTCAATTGAGAAATCGTGGAGAAAAAACGCAGTCAAGAGACCAAATCGCGTTGTTGAAAAAACGCGTGCAAAATGAGAGAGATCGCGGCCTGAGAAACACGTTTTTTTGAAAACGCAGACCAAGTTAACGAATGGAGACGTCCCACAAAACATGCATTGTCAGATCCCACAAATTATTTGTAATAAATTCACCTTTAGTAAGTAATTATTTTAAGCAAAATAATTTCAAAAAGAAATTATTAATTTTTCGAAAAAATTGTTTTCCTGAGCTCTGATACCATATTACGCAAGTAATTGGTAAATTAATTGATGTATTAACAAGAGAGAGATGCTCAATAAATAATTTACAAGATTTACAAAACTGGAAAGTTTCTAAAAAGAAACTCCAGATAAGATCGGAGACGATCTTATCTCTATCTTACAATATCTTACAATATTGAGCATTAATAAATAAATAAACATTATTTTAATAAACTGCTTGCTCACCTACTCTTAGACATAGGAATAAATCTTGTTGATTGGCAAGAACTGATTGTTAACTCAAGTAGATTTTAGGGTTGCCTACTCCTTTGAGTTCTATAAATAAGAGCCTTGGGCTCATTATTTGTTTAACCTTTACTTACTATGCAAAATTGTTGCACCATTGTTGCCAACAAGTTTGAAAGTGATTATTTGTTCACTCTTGGATGAGAGTTAATTGGTTTGATGAGCAATTGTGCATGGTTCCATGCCTTTGCATGTCCCAATCTTTGTAACTCGTTGAAGACATTTGAAGAAGAAAATCAAAAGGCGCTTGCATTTTGATCCAAATGTTTGAGTTCTTTCAACGTTTTGTGTTAAATAGCTTGTTGTTTCAACTCCCTCCTCGGATAGGGGTTCCTCCTCCTTGGTTATTTCTTATTAACAGTTATCGTGTGATGTTGTTTAATGGATTGACTTTCAACCTATACTTCGAACAGGGGTTCCTCCTCCTTAGCAAGTTTGTTGGCCAAGTCATCGTGATTTGTTGTTTCTAGTAAGTTGTTTCCTAGCCTATACCTCGGATAGGGGTTCCTCCTCCTTGGCAAGTCAAAGATCCAACTTACCATGAAGAGTGTTTGCTTGTATAAAACCTTATCCCAGCGTATATCTGAGAGTTCAGAGCCTCGGCCATATTCTAAGGAGATAGCAAATTCAAGTGATCCAACCAATCCATTCTCGCTCCTATACCCTCATGCTCTATTTATCTTGGGGAGATAGGATAGATTAAAAGCTAGTTTAGTCATAGTTAAGATCTGCAGAAACCAGAGAAAAGCTTAGCTACGGCGCATTGTGTTTGTGCACCCTTGTGTCGTGCCGCTGAGTATAAAAAGATAGGAACCTTAGTCTACTCTACCCTTTCTTACACATTACATCAGCAAAGAGGGATCTTCCTCTCTATAATCTAAAGGAGCAGTACTATAACACTTGCAATAGCTGACTGTTTCCAATAAGCACTCCAAAGGTGCTAATTGAAACGCCAACAATATTAATAATATTTAAAATAATTTTTTAAATTTATTATAATGTATTCATATTTAATATAATATGTCTCATTTTTATGGATTTAATATTTATATTTAGGTGAATTTAATTACGAAATTTTTTTCGAAATTTTTCTCTCACCAAACTTCATCCAAATTTTATTGTTGCCGAACTTGAACTCAAACTCGAACCTTGTGACATAGGCTACAGGTACTCAAGACATTCCAACGCACAAAGGTTTGGTGTCCTCTCTTCCTCTTCCTTTCCATTTCAAAATTTCATTTAAATTAGTTAGCTTAGATTGGTTTATAGCATTCCTATATGTTTTTGTTAGTTTCTATAATATTATGTCGTGTGCCTTTGCCTCCTAGTTCTAGACAAAAACTTGAGTCTTCTGACTTTTTTGGATGATAACATGGCACATAGTGTCCAAGCTAGTGAGCTCCTAAATTTACTTTCCAAGTTCTTCATTATTTCCTATTTTCTATTTTGTAGTCCATTTTTGTATCTTCAATATTTCCAATTTTTTTATTTTCTCTTTTCCATAATCTAGTTCAATTAATGTAAATGTAAAGTTTATCATAGCTTAAATTCTCTTTTACATTTTAGTGAACATGCCTTTCCATAGCAAAACCTTGTCTTCCTCGTTCCATTTTCTTCCAAAGATCAAATAAGAAAAAAACTTTAAAAAAAAAATATTAGGCCTGCTGCCCTGAACTGCATTCCATAGTCCTAAAGGAGAAATATGGCAGCCTTCAACTAACTTATCTACAACTTTCTCCATCATTTTTTTATTCCCCATACTTCATCATGGATCCTTCTAGTTCTTTCTCTTAGGGTTCTTTATATGTGTACATTATGGACTATGCATATTCTCTCATTTCATTCATTCCTATCCCTATGTCTTGGATGATATAAACTTCATCTATAACATAGATATATTTCATGTTCCATGCATGAGATCTTTGACTATTTCTGTAATCTCTGTGCCTTTATCAGTCTTATGGATGTCATCCCTTCTATATTAAAAAACTTCATCACATTTATCTCCATGACCTATCAAGATGGTGCATTATATGAGATAGATGATGTTGATAGTCATTCTATCATCTTTCGTTCCATTTCTCATCCTCTTGATAATTCTTCTTCTTCCACTACCTCTCACATGGTCCATGATGGTCACACGTCTCTTCCCACTTCTCTCCCTCCTTTGCTAAAAGTTCAAACTCCATGGATCTCCCAAAGAATGTCGAGAACTACTCCCTCATTGCCTGTGAGGATTCTATTCTTACAATTCATAATACTTCTTCATCACATGAATCTCAAAATTATATTGATAATCTTTCTTTCAATGCCTTTGATGACTTCTTCAAGTGATGATAAGCATCATGCTTCTATTGATCCTTTCTCTTGGCAAGATGGACTCTTTTATTGTTTGTGCCTTCCTCTTCTTTTGGAAGATGAACTCCCTCTTGTGGAAAATATTGAGCACCCTAGCATTAACATTCCTTCTTCAACAGATATTGATCATCTTTTTGATGATCTTGTATCTACTATTTGCTCTCCTACATCAAAGCCGTCTCTTCTAGCCTTCTACATCTACATCTACTATTTGCTCTACTACCACAAAGCCATTATATTGCTCCACCTTCTTTGCCTACTACCCCTTCTATGTCACTTTCTCTTTTGGAGGCATCACCATCTCTTTCTCGTGATTTGCCTCCTATTGCTCCTTCTACACATACATGGCTATGCTCTCCTATCTTTTGAGATTCTCACATGCCCCTCTCTTGTTGGTATAGGAACTCTTTCTTTTAACAAGTGCAATGGTTATGGTGATCCATCGCACCATGTAAAACACTTATACACCATATGTTTGATGTGTTCCTATGATGACTATATCTTGGCAAAATTCTTTCTTGGCACATTATGAGATATTGCCCTAGACTAATTATATACCTTACCTAGTGGTTCCCTGCACTCCTTCTCTAATGTTGCTCAAGCCTTTATCTCTCATTTTCAATATAACATGGAGCCTAAAATCTCTGTTACACATTTGGCTCAATGTAAAGAAGGTGTTAATGAGAGTGTTTGGGGCTTCATTTCTCATTTCTTTTCCTTGCTAGTTCAATGGGGTTGTCATCCCCTAATGGCGCCCTATCTCTTTTTCTAGAGAATTTACTACACATCCAACAAGCTATGCTTTTCAGCAATTTATCCTCTTCCTAACTTGGTTCTTCATGCTCTTGAACTTGATTAAATCCTTCTGGAGCATCCTCACCTCAAATATGATGAACCCTCTTCTACCCATGCACCCATAGATTTCCCTTTTGACTTATCTTCACCCACCCAACCTTCTTCCTAACCATCCAAAGCTAAACCTAGATCCTATACACCTCTTATTGATCCTTCTAAGTATGTCTTATGTGTTCTCTTATAATCCAAGCTTATAACACTTCCACCTATCTAATTCAAACATCCTCCTAAGTGTGGTCCTCATCCCTTCTTCGTGTGCATACCATAAGATGTTTGACCACTCTTGTGCTCTAAAGTCTAAAAGTCAACATCTTATTGAGGAGGGTCCTATCACTCTTTCTTATGATACAACTCTCTCAATTTCTCTTGATCACACTACTCCATTGATAGATTGAGCCAAGCACACTACCAGTTGTGAGGCCTCTTCTAGATACCTTCCATGTCCTCTATTTCAATGATGACTAATACACTTCCCCCTTCTTCTAATGAGAAGTTGTCTCAATTCATTGTTGGCATTCCTTCTATAGCTGTTGTATTCACTCATGCTACACCTCTACCTCTGGAGAAGTCGCTTCTTCATTATCCTTGTGAGGTGCACTTCACAAAGTCATCAAATCACCTCCCCTTTATGATTGGTTGATTCCATTCACATGATTACTCTTTCAGTTGTGTTCATGCTTGTTATGTGGCACACATAACTTTCCCTCTTTGATTATTGCCATTTATTGGTAGCACAATCCAAGTGAAACCATCATCTCTTCTCTTTGGTGAAAGCACAACCAACTTCATCTATGTTGTCCCCACCCGTATTCCAAGGGGCTTGGACAACTTGTTCTATGGATGTACATCCTACATGTCCTTCTTCAAGACCTTTTCCTTTCTCTATCCCCTTTCATCTACCTTAAAATCAATTGCATACACTTCTTCTCTGAAATTATTTTTAGGAGGGGCATACATCTACCCTTTCAACTTGGCAGGTTTTCCTCTATTTGGTCTCTGGTCCCAATATAGAGTGCACTTGGACATGACCACCCTTATTAAGTACATTAGCACATTCAATCCCCAGTATTATAAAATTTATGCATGGATCACCTAGCAACAAGCTAGCTAGTATAAGCAATTTGTTGATTCGCATGATTCTTAGAAATAGCGTAAGCTAAATCTTGAATCATGCATTGTTTCTCTTCATATGCATTGGTTTATTCTTTATTACTCAAATGCTCTAATCGTTACATTCTTCTCATTGTATAAGGTTTCCACTCCAATTGTTTCATTGTGTACTTTTTTTTTTCTTTTCTATATACATGTTTGTAATTTTCTGACACATTTGTTTTGCAAGTTTTATGCCCTTTGACATCATTGTGTTGCACATCATATTTTCTAACACTGTTTGTGTTGCAAGTTTTTATTGTCGAACATGTGGTTTTGCAAATTCTTAGTTGGGGCCATGAGCCTTCTTGATCAAGAGCATTGTTGCAAATTCTTAGTTGGGGCCATGAGCCTTCTTGATCAAGAGCATTGTTGCATATTCTTTTTTCTATCCTCTGAATGTTGTTTAATTTTTGTAATTTTCTTTTATGTACCATTGCGTAGCTTCTCACTTAGAGACACTAGGCCACTAAAGTGGGGGCAAAATGTAATGTCGAAAATTGCATAACCTATAATTTTGACACTAAAACTGTCCTTGTTTTACTATCCATTCCTATATCATGTTTTTGAGTTCATTTGGCCCTATCCTAACCTTTTACCCACTCTTGGTGCCAATGTTCTGTTGTGTTTTTGTGTGTCCAGCCCTGTTTAATGTGTTGCCATGTGTCCCCTATGTTTGTGTTATGTTTTGCTTCATTGTACTTGGATGATAGCACAGCACACGGATATTTGCATGCACGCACTAACACCCCTTGACCGTATAATCATACAACATGTGTTCCCAATCCAAATAATGACCTTTCAGCTTCTAAATATTCTTTTCTGTCATACACCCATTTTTTGGAAATTCAATAATCACCTTTGCATTTTTTAATGACTACTATGCTTCTCTCTCTCTCTCTCTCTCTCTCTCTCTCTCTCTCTCTCTCTCACACACACACACACACACACATCTGCCATGCTAGCTTGAACTCTCTTGGGATCTCTACAACATGTCGCAGCATTCCAATCTATTGCACCTACCTGGCCTTGTGAGCATCTTCCGTTGTCATTGTGAAGACTAGTTTTGTTTGTTCTCTCTCTCTCTCTCATCTGTCATGCTAGCTTGAACTCTTTTGGGATCTCTACAACATGTTACAGCATTCCAATCTATTGCACCTACTTGGCCTTGTGAGCATCCTCCATTGTCATTGTGAAGACTAGTTTTGTTTGTTCTTTACTCCTCTCTTTGTCTATTATTTAGTATTTTGCTGTTTCCTTTGGCACTATTGGACCAATCACCTCTTATATCAATCCATACACACTAGGATATTGATCCTTGAAGACCTAGGCTTTAATACGTATAGATTTACTTTGTTTTATAGTTCTAAGTCTCAAACACACACAGGCTAAGCACACACACTCTCCAATTTTGTCTTCCCATTTTGTCATCTTTTTAGCAAGCACCAAAGTTTGGAGGTTTAGCTTATCATCGGGTCCTCGTAGGCTAACAATGGTGTTTAGAGGGCCCCATGTTGGAGATATATGGTTATTCAGTTGGCACTTTGTAGTGTATATCATCTCCAAATCCTTGGCATATTCAAGGGTTTCTAGCTTCATTTATATATACTTACTATTTATAGTAAGTCCATGAGTTGTTAGAGGCCAACCTTACTATTTATAGTAAGGCATCCTGATGGGCAAAGTGAGCAGTGGGTTAGCCGGTGGCGAAGTCAAAATTGATAAATGAGGTTTATTAATGGAGTTAAGGTATTTAATTATTATTATACTTTAATAATAAATAATTAATTATAAGTGAAACATTAAATGACTTAAGATGACTTTATAATAAAGGCATATTAATGATATTAAGTCAAAGTGCATTTAAGTCATGTTTGGGCACCCACTTTAATGAGATGTTATAAAGTCATCATAAAGGCAAATAAATAAATAAATATATATATATATATATATATATGTTTAAAAAGCCTCTTGGAAATCGAGCTCTTTGGAGAAGAGTATAAAAGGGCATCAAAAATAAAATGAATGGATTCTTGATCATTTTCAACACTTGATTTTGTTGCTTAGGCATTTGGAGGTGGAAACAAGGGTTTTCAGCTGCAATCAGTCTTGGAGAACGTTGTATCTCTTCGATTTTGCTTCCTACATGTGTGAAAGATCACCCAAGGGTTGCAGTTATCTGGTGGCTTTCATTCAAAGGTCACATTGTGCAAAAAAGAGGTGATCTTTATCAGAAATCACAGGGGTTTGAAGTGCAGTTTCCAGATTATCAGCAAGCAATCATTGGTGAGTTTGGTCACTATGCGGAGGATTGTCCAACCCGACCTAAGTAGCAGGCTACTTTTGCAGATGTGGATGAGATCTCTCCACAGAAGGATTCAAGTGGTTTTCTATTCTATTATGCCTTATCAAGCAATGTGCCTACCGACAACAATACTAGGTTGATTGATAGTGGTGCTTCTCGCCACATCACCGGATTTAGAGAGCATCTAACTGATTTGGTGGAGAGAGATTCTAGTGTTCAAGTAATTATTGGAGATGATGCTAGTTATTCTGTGAAAGGAGTTGGGACCTCCTCTGTTCATTTGAATTCCGGCATTTCCTTGCAATTGAATGATGTTCTATTTGTTCTAGGTATCAAGCGAAACCTTGTCTCTATCTTAGCCTTGGAGGACAAGGGGTATCAAATTGCATTTTCAGAAGGGAAAGTTCTTGCATGGCCAAAGAACTCAAATATCAAGATTGCTCGGGTAATTGGAGTTCGACATGAGAACCTCTACAGACTTTGCACCCGCCCACTTCAAGCTCTATTGCATGATTCATCAAGTTCATGTGAACTTTGGCATAGAAGATTGGCTCACCTTCACTTTCGAGCACTACCAACCATGGAGAAGATGGTCATGGGCCTTCCGAAACTCAACCAGGAGCATGAAGGCGCTTGCAAAGGTTGCGCATTGAATAAGAATACTAAAGGTCCATTTCATAGTAGTGAAAGTAGATTTAAATGTATTCTAGATCTTATTCATTTTGATTTATGTGGTCCAATGTTTGTTGCTTCTTTGAGTGGTTTCTTGTATTACATTATTTTTATTAATGACCACTCTAGAAAGACTTGGATTTATTTCTTGAAATCTAAAGAATCTAAGGAAGTACTTGAGAGGTTCAAAGAATTTAAAGCTCAGGTAGAGAACTTATCTGGGAAGAGGATAAAAGTTTTGAGATCCGACAACGAAGGAGAGTACATCTCTGGAAGCTTCCGTAACTTTGGCATTGAAGCAGGGATCAAGAGGGAGTTTTGTGTCCCTTACAATCCTCAACAGAACGGTGTTGCAAAAAGGAAGAACAGATCTATTGTGGAAGCAGCCAAAGCCATGATTCATGATCAAGATCTGCAAACCTTCCTTTGGGCTGAAGCATCTAGGACAGCTGTTTATGTTCAAAATAGAAGCCCTTGCCGCATTTTGGAGAACATGACTCCCGAAGAAGCATTCACAGGGGTGAAGCCGGAAGTAAGTCATTTAAGAGTCTTTGGTTGTCCTGTATATGTTCATGTGCCTAAAGATAAAAGGACAAAATTGGAACCATCTAGCAAGAAGGGAATCTTTGTGGGCTACAGTGAGTCTTCAAAAGCCTACAGAGTGTATATTCCAGGTCAGAAGTTGATTGAGATCAGCAGGGATGTTACATTTGAAGATGTTGCATTCAAGAGATCTAAGGGCACTCATATGGAGATAGATAATGAAGACCAAGAGTCTCCTCAGGATATGGAAGTTGACCATACTCCTGAGATTAAGAGGGAGGCTACTAATCCTAAAGAAGATGATCTAGTTGAGCCTTTGGAACCTACTGATGGGCCTACAAACATTGTGATTGGTCACAAGAGACCTCTTTGGGCTAGGCAAAGAATGCAAGAGGCAAAAAGGTTTGCAGCCCCGAGAGGAACATTCAGAGAAAGCAAGAGACCTCACAAGTTTTCAAGCTATGTTGCGTTGATGAGTCAAATCATTGAATCTGAGCCTTCTAGTGTTGAGGAAGCTACTAGTCAGCAAGTTTGGAAAGATGCTATGGCTGAAGAGTATCAATCCATCCTCAAGAACGATGTTTGGGACATCGCACCTAGACCTGAAGGAAAATTTGTTGTTTCTTCTAAGTGGCTCTTCAAGATCAAGCATGCGGCTGATGGGAGCATCGAGAAGTACAAGGCTAGATTTGTGGCTAGAGGATTCTCTCAGAAAGAGGGAGTAGACTATGAGGAAACCTTTGCTCCAATTGCTCGTTATACATCCGTCAGGACCGTCATTGCTATTGCAGCATCTAAAGGACGGAAGATACACCAGATGGACATGAAGACAGCATTTCTAAATGGTGTAATTGAGGAAGAGGTATATATTGAGCAACCTGATGGCTTTGAGGTTCATGGGAAGGAGTCTCATATTTGTAGGCTGAAGAAGGACTTGTATGGCCTTAAGCAGGCTCCTCGTGCTTGGTACGAAAGAATTGATCGATACCTGATGAGCTTGGGTTTCTCCAAGAATGATGTTGATTCAAACCTATACTTCAAGGTAATTGATGGCGAAGCATTAATCTTGGTTCTCTATGTTGATGATTTAATTCTTACTAGAGAAGATCACCTCATTATCAAATGCAAGGAGTTAGCTTCTGAATTTGAAATGAAGGATCTTGGTCTCATGCACTACTTCCTTGGTTTAGAAGTTTGGCAGAAGCCTAAGGAGATTATTTTGAGTCAAGGGAAGTATACTATTGACATTCTAAAGAGATTTGGTATGATGGATTGCAAATCCATGTCTACACCTATGGAGACCAACTTGCATAAGTTAAAAGAGGCTGCAACTAGTTTAGATCTAGTGGATTCTACTTTGTACAGGCAGTTGATTGGATTGTTGATGTATCTAGTCAATACTAGACCAAATATTTGCTATGCAGTGAGTGCACTTAGTCAGTTCATGTGTGAACCAAGGCAAAAACATCTAGTTGTAGTGAAGCATATCCTGAGATACTTGTGTGGCACAGTTGGGTATGGCTTGAGATATTCTTCTGGTGTAGAGTTGAAGTTGCATGGATATACTGATTCTGATTGGGCAGGGTGTGTTACTGATCGGAAGAGCACCTCTGGATGTTGCTTCAGTTTGGGGTCTGCAATGATATCCTGGTATAGTAGGAAGCAATCTTCAGTGGCACTAAGCACAGCAGAGGCCGAGTATATTGCAGCTTGTGTGGCAACTCGTGAAGCAGTGTGGCTTTGGAAGCTCCTTGTAGGATTGTTTGGTCAATCGATGGAGCCGACTGTCATTCATTGTGATAATCAAAATTGTGTGAAGCTTTCTGGCAATGCAGTGTTTCATGACAGAACTAAACATGTTGAGATCAAATACCACTATATTCGAGATATGGTATTGAGTAAAAAGCAATCCAATTCAAGTATATCAGCACTGATGAGCAGATAGCAGATATTCTCACCAAGCCTTTCTCCAAGATAAAGTTTGTGTACTTTCGAGACAAGCTTGGTATGGTGGAGAATGAAGCCCTAGCTGAGAGGGAGTCTCAGCATCAGTGATCTTCTTTAGTGCATTTCTCTCTGTGAAAGAGATTTGAGGTGCAAGCCCTTGTTAATGCATTTCTCTCTGTGAGAGAGATTTGAGATGAAAGCCCTTGTTTCCACCCTCTAGGAGCAGCCATGGTGGATGTCATGTGTGTGACTCCATGACATACATCACGTGAGAGAGTTCGTGATGATTTTCTTGTACTTGTGCTTTTCACCCTCTAGGAGTAGCCATGGTGAACATCACAGTGAGGTGACGACATCACGTTGAGTGATTCCATGACGGGCACTTGTGCACATTTACCATACATGGGAGTAGCAATGATGGTTGATATCACGATGAGGTGATATGTTCATTTACCATACATGGGAGTAGCCATGATAGTTGATATCACAATGAAGTGATATGTTCCTATTCCACATATGGGAGTAGCCATAGTGGTTGACATCACGATGAAGTGATGTGTCTTGTACAACTGGAAGTATTCCTCCCTAGCTGAGAGAGAGTGTTGATGTTATAGCAGTTGCAGGCTCATCCTTCCAGCCATGAGTCAAGACATAAATTCATATAGCCTAACGGCTATTCATTTATTGAGATAATTAAAGTGAAGAGGCACTTCACTTAGGCAACAATGTAATTTTTATTCGGGCTCATCCTTCCAACCACGAGTCAAGACATAAATTCATATAGCCTAACGGCTATTCATTTATTGAGATAATTAAAGTGAAGAGGCGCTTCACTTAGGCAACAATGTAATTTCTATTTTGGCCGACCTTCCTTGTATTCGCATCTTTTATTTGTAATCATATTTTTGTATTGTGGCCGACCTTGTACATGAAGAGGTGCGACCTCTCTCACATTGTGTATATATACAAGGTCATTTCCATTCATTCCATCATCAAGCAAGTTCAATTCTCTCTCTCATTAAAGTGTGAATTCCTTCAAGAGCAGTTTGGGAATTTTCTCTAAGTGCAGATTTGAAGATCAAGGAAGAGTAAATTATTATCTGTCATTGCATATAGAGTTGGTGTTGAATATAGGCCTTGAGTGTGGCCTCATTGTAAAGAGAATTGTTGCCATCTTTTATATATATAAGAGAGATCTTTGTTGCTGGGTTTTTCTCCCTCAAGTGGAGGGTTTTCCCAGGGTATATACTGTGTTATTGTGTCTAATTTTGAATTAATTTCTACTTTTACATCTGACCATATAAAACCAACACGAACTCAAAAAATTTGCAAAAGGCCCATTTAACCCCAAAAAGCCTCTACTACAATTTGCAACAAGAGTTGATAAAGATAAGAAAAAAAATTGGGGGGCTAGTACAGTATGGGAGTGTCATTTGTGTGGCAAACAATATAGGGGCAGCTATACGAGAGTTTATTGCCATCTTTTGTGGATAGGTGGTCAAAAGGTGAAAGTTTGTAAAAAAAGAACTCAAGCTATGAAAATTGAGGCAACTAAATTGCATATGGAGGGGGAGGTATTAGGTAAAGGGGTTCCAATGGAGAGTTTGCAGCCTAGTGTGGCAATGCCTACAGGATGAATGAATGTTACTACTCATGTGTGAGAGAGTTCAAGTAGGGGAAAGAAGAGAAGTATGAATGTTGCAGATATGTTTAATGTTACAGTACGAGATGGGGCTGATTCCTCTATTGCTAAGTTTTTTTATGCCAATGCCATACCATTTCATGTCTCACGTTTGCCATAGTTTAAACAAATGTGCAAAGATATTATAGTTGTTGGTCCCTCATATGTTACACCTAGAGAAACTAAGCTATGCACCACCCTTCTTGATAGAGAATACTCCAAGGTGAGTATTTTGATAGAGGATATGAGACAAACATGGATGAGAGATGGCTGCTCCATAATCATGGATGGGTGGACCAATATCAAACATCAACCACTCATCAATCTTATTGTCACTAGTTCAGTAGGCTCTTATTTTCTTAGAGCTATAAATTGTTCGGGGAAAAGGAAGGATGCAACCTTCCAATTTCAGATTTTGAGAGATGCCATAGAGGAGGTTGGAGCCTCTAATGTTGTGCAGGTAGTGACCGATTCAGCCCGTGTGTGTAAATTAGCTCGATTGATGGTGGAGAGTGCTTATAAGCACATTTTTTGGACCCCTTGTTGTGTGCATGCATTGAACAATACCTTGAAGGACATTGGGAAGATAGATTGGGTGAAGGCAGTGGTTACAGAGGCTAGAGATGTGCAAATGTTCATTTGCAACCATCACACTTCACTTGCTTTATTTAGAACATTTTTTAAAAAGGAATTCCTCAAGCCCATGGAGACTAGATATGACAGCTACTTCATTTTATTGGAGAGGATGATTGAGGTCCAAGAGGCTCTACAATTAATGATGGTCAATGTAGAGTGGGGTAGATGGCATGAGTCAAGCACACCAGAGGGAAAAACTATGAAACAAAAAATCCTTGATGATGACTGGCGGTCCACAATGAGGTAAGAAAATTGGCATTGCTGATTTTATTATTTAAATTTTATTTCTTAATCTAAAATGTTAATCACTTAATTTAATTCTATATTTCTAACTTGTGAAACATGTCCATTCTTTTTTATGATTTTAATTTTTGTAACTTGTTTGCACTTGCAAATATGTTTGCTCCTTCATCCAGCCTATTGTACAAGTGATTAGATATGCTAATACTGGCTCTCCTAGCCTTGGAGAGATTTATGAGACCTTTGATAGCATGCTTGGATAGATCAAACAAGCAATTCATAGCAGGGACCCTACTTTGGGATTTTATGAGGAGCGTCTTAGGCCCATTGTGACGCGACGATGGGACATCATGAACACCCTGCTTCATATGGCAGCCTATGTTCTCAATCCCAAATGGTATGCACCGAGACCTGGGAAAGTGCCTCCATCTCATGATGAAGAGGTGAAAGAAGGCTTCATGAGGGCCCTTACAATAATGTATTCTTCAGAGGAATCTACTATACTTCGCACACAGTGGCTTGCATTTGCCAATCTTCGTGTTCCAACCTTCGACAAACCAAAGGCGAGGATGGATAGAGCTACATTGGCTCAAACCAACCCTATTGGATGGTGGACGTGGCATGGGAAGGATGCAGTGGAGTTGAGAGTACTTTCCATTCGTCTTCTTTCACAGGTTGTCAGTTCCTCTACTGTAGAGAGGAATTGGTCCGCATATAGCTTCATCCAATCAATCAAGAGGAAGAACCTTACCTTTAGACAATCGAAGAAGTTGGTGGCTATACACAATGCTTTGCGGCTACAAGATTGCCAGTCTACTGAGTATCGCCAGACATTGGGATGTTAATCCCAAAGATGCTAATCCAACCTTACATTGGGATGTTAATCTCGAAGATGCTATATGCAGATTGAGGAGGAGGATGCACAAGAGAGATTGGTTGGGGTTCCATTGGTTGAGGCAGCCCCTTCTATTGACATTGACACTGACAATGACTTAGACTCAAGCTCCGATGGCAATGCTGATTTAGACCTACCAGCTGCTGATTAGGGACAGCCATATATTTTCTTAGTTTTATGTTTATCATGTCATTTCATAGTTGAAACTTGGAGCCCTTGGGCATTTTTGTTATAATTATCAAACTCTTATATGATATGTATGCACATTGATAATTGAAAGCATTTGAATTTTGTTAATTTGTTTGTCGATTCTCATGTGAAATCTCAATTCAAGTCTAATGATATGTATTAAGCTTATACAATATCTATGATGAATGCTTTATCAATGTTATGCTATGAACATTTGAAATTTCTCTATACTTTTAAAAATTTCCCCTTTTTTTAATCAGCCGTCCCCAGCCGTCCCTTCAAAAATGGCCCAAAAGTACCCCCGTACCGAAAACTCGTCCCACCGTACCCTACCGTCCCCGTCCACGAAACCCCATGGAGCATAGATTTTTTGTTCTACAATCCATTTCTGTATCTTGTTTCCAAATCTTCTATATTTCCAGTTTTTACTCTTTTCCATAACCCAGCACAATTAATGTAAATATAAAGTTTAGGACAGCTTGAATCCTCTTTTACACATTCACGGTCCAATATGTGTGGCTTTTTTGGGGTTTTCTTTTTTTTCAATGGTAGGTTGCTCTGCCAGTGTGTCATTGTTTCCACCGCCAATTTTATGAAGGCTACAGACTGGACACACAAACCTCTAGAATCAACTAGGATCTGTTAGATTGGTTTAGATCAAAGGTTTGAGAACTTGAGAATTATTTAATAATTATTAATTGTCCATTCAATATTCGATTATTTTATTAATGGCGTCAACTCGTGGTGGGATGAATTTAATTAAGTTGCATGCAGACTCCATTGTTATGCCATAAACATTACTCTTCTGCCAGGCGGTCTGTCAAGTGACCATTGGCATGCCATAAACAATCCTCTTCTGTTGTTTGACAGAAAGAATAATTGCAAGAAGCTGAAGAGTGCGTAAAAATGATGATGTTCTGGTGGTGGCAAGGTGTTATTAACGTTAGTGTTGCTCCTGTTTCAGTTTGTATGCTGCTTTGTTACTTTGTTTAAGTTTTTGGGGCTTATACAGCTGTCAGGAGCTTTAACGGCTTGTCTTTTTACGGCAAGTTTTGGAGTATATTATCTGCTGCTTCACATTATTAAAAAGAAGACATGTTTCACTTTTTAGCACCTTTTAAGTGACCACACAGGAGATTAAGCTTTTAAAAAACAATGTTGAAATCCAAATAATCCTATAAAATTTCTGTTCTTAAGCTAAAATATTTATATATTTATTATTTTTTATATTTTTTTATATGGACATACCCAATGTGCACCCAACCCCAAAAAGAAATTTGCCATATCAACATATCCAAACCTGAACCAATAACTTAGGTTTTCTATAGAGGAAAGTAAGGACCTTAACCTGGTTTAAAGTATCCTAGAGTAGGATAAGTGAATTGCCAATGTGGGAATCAAATGCACCAACAAAACTATACAGTCTGGTAAAGGAGAAGCTCCTGCTTGTGAAATGGCACAGCAGTTGGTTTTGAAATCTTTTCTTCTTGAAATTTGAAAATGAAGATCTTGAGGTGTAGTTGGATGCTTGCCAAGGTGGAATTAGGGGATAGGAGAAATGCCGTCAAAACCCTCGAACAGAAAATTTGAAACCCTTAAATCACACTACACTGGTTTTGTGGACTATCACAAAGAGAGGAGAATTGAGTTAGACAATAAAGGTAAGCTGGTCTTATCCAGTCCCCTTCCTCATCCATCAACTGCTAAGGCCTGAGCAAATCAGCCTTCACTCTAATCAACAATCTACTTCTCAAGGTGTCGATGCTGTGATCAAACCTAACCTCTCATAAATGTTAAAAGAAAAGTACCACTCCTTTTCTGAATTGCAAAGACTGGATTTCGACAAAGGAATTGGATGGATATAAATCATTTCTTGTCAATTAGAGATGATACGTTGGAATAGAATGAAAGTAGGGAGGAGCTGTTCGCTTCACCAAGACATTAGACCTGTCTACTTATTTTGAGAGCCCTACTGTAAGAGGGAATGGTCAAATAGGATGTGGTGGAAGATGGAAAAGTAGTGGCAGCAGGAAATTTGTGAGAGGAGCCTAAAACCAGTAATTGATTTCCTGGGGAGCATGTCTGTGCACCCATCACGAGCCACAATACTATAATGCCAGTGAGAGTGTCTCATTAAACTGGATTGTGCTTGGGTAGGGGCTCTTCGAAAGGAGACCAAAATCCCCGTTGTTACCTCCTATTTTCATTTTGTTTTGTGTCTATGTAGAGTTGCTAGAATTCAAATTTCATATTTCGAATGTAATGTAGAATATAAACAGTCGACAGTTTGATGTATATCTTCGATCTTTTTTGTTAGTTTAACCAGCTTTTTTGTAACAGATCCCAACATCGCTAAAGTTGAAAGTAAATTTGTGATTGATATTTAACTGATAAATAATCTGTGTAGCAACTTAGCTGCATGTCCAAGCCCACAGGCCCATAGGAAAGTTTTGATTGGGCAATGGTCCCAATAAAACCCTCATTTTTCTAGCTTAAACAAGAGAAATCTCGTCCAAGGGCTAAATGTGCTGTAGTTTTAGGAGACAATTGCAAGAGTGCAACCCCATTTCAAATACTTCCAAAGTAGCGACTTGTAACTCCAACCAACGTGTGGTGAGGTTGACATTTAACGATTATATGGACTATAGATACCTTGCCGTGGTGTAAATGTTTGCATTCAAGCATGTTCCATGTTTACAAATGTTATGAATGGCATCTAAATGGACATGTGCGAGGTTGTAATGTAATGATCATGAATTCTGGTCTATGTTTAAAGTCCTAGGATCATGTCCAAGCTTTAGTCCTCGCCAAATTAAAAGGCAACGCATAACCTTACTCAAGATTTACCAGCAAAAACATAACAACAGAAATCCTGAAAAAGAACCTGTGTGTAACAATTTAAAGCTTGTTGGTAATCTCCTTGAGTAAATGCAGCATTGCCGTCAGTTCTCCACTGGGAAGCAGCAACTTGATCTTTTCCACATGTTGTGGCATCCGGATCAGTTAACTGCTTCACAATCTGCATTTCACAACCCAATTAAGTTAATTTAAAGTTAATAAAATTCTTCATTGCTATTATTCTACTGAAAATCCGACCTGCAAGCCTTAAAAAAGATACACCTGATGGAAGTGCAGGGAGAGATGGAGATGATCAAAAAGTGCGGAGCAAGTAAAGGGGAGATCATAAGCAGCGCTGGAAACAAGAATGTGTTTAAGGTGGTCAGGAATCATTGCCTTCAGCTTCTCCATGTTGGTAATTCACTCCTGCATTTTCCTGGAATGGAAGAGCGTACGAGAAACTCAATTTTCAGCACAAACATTGAGGACACCTAAATGCAATAAACTCAATTAACTTTGTTTATTGTTGAATTGGATTTTAATTAAAAAGAAAGCCCTTTTTTAGTACCAGATACCACGGCAATGCAAGTTGATCACCTATGTTGATCATATTATTATTTATATCTGTCGACAAATAAAAAGTTCGAATTATTTTTGGTATGACAATTATTTATTTTTTACAAAGTTAAAATCAAGATTTTTAATAAAAAAGTATTTAAAGAAATGAATTATTGACAATATGATTGGTTGAGTAGTTTTATCTATTTTTGGAGCTTTTGTATTGTCTAAATAAATGAGTACTTCTAAACTAATAAAATATCAAAAAAATTAATGTATTTGTGTACTAGTATCTATAGGCACCACCATGGAGAATTAAGAGGAATAGTAGTAATAACAAGGCATTAATGGGAGGGACTTAAGGAGCGAACAACATTGACATGAAAGACAAACACATGATTAAATTGCATTCTTATTTTGGACTTAGGTGAATGGCTCACACATCTAAAGGCAAAGAGCTCTTCAGAGCATTGGTCATTGGATGGTGAGTTGTCAGTGACAACCAATGGTGCAATAGCTTATAAATTTTAATGATGTTATTTTAATGAAGGTCCGCCAAGACAACATATGTTCCATAAAAGATCATTTTTCTTTGTTCATTTTGGACAGTGCCTAGATAGTCCTTAAAAATAGCCACAAGTTTATATTAAGAACGATGGGTCTTAAGAAGCATATGACTCAGAGATCTAGCAAATGGTGCAATGTTTTGAAACTGTCAAAATTTGTTAGCTTTGGAAATTGCAAAATAATGGCATGTATCATTGCAATTGTTCCGAACAATTGAGATGTGGCATATTTTCTCCACAAAAACTGATGGATTGAAGCTTGTTGGAATACCTTATAGTGAGGGACCTTGGGAAGAGTCTGAATGAAAGCTAAGATGGCAACCTAACTTTTTTTCATTCTTAATTAAAAAAAGTAGGAGAAACCAACCTAAAGACTTGATAGAATGGCACAAAAAACCTCACTTATGTGTTGTTAACAATTCAAATATGGCATCACCATGTTGAGACCAAAGTAGCTTATGTTGGCATTAAAGTTCCATTTGATAGGGATTTTAAAAAAGTGTGGTTCAAAGGAGATTCCCTTAATATTGTTAGATGCTTACAAGGACTAAACAAGCTGAGCTAAACAATCGAGTCACTAATTAATGATCCCCTTGGAATGGCAAGTACTTTTGATGAAGTGTGTTTTACTCATATATTTAGGGAAGGCAATTCTCTTGTTGATTTATTTGCTAATGAAGGAGTAAATCTAATGAGTGGCAAGGTTTGGGAAGGGTACACCTTCGTACCCAAGAAGGCTAAGTCACTATTAAGATATGATTGTTGGAATTAATTATTCAGAGGGGGGAGATCGGGGTGTAATTATTGTCTCTCTCCTTACACATTTTATGGCTATCCTTTTGCCCATTTCCAATGCTATTCGCATATTTAGAAGGCTCAGATTTGAAAAGAGGAGAAGCTATAGCAGGTTCTAGTTTTCAATGAGAGGTTTCGGCAAAGAAATGGGGGGAGATAGAAGTAGGCTTGAGCCTATCTCTTGTGACAAATGGAGAGGTAAGCCAAAGGTGTCGAAGATTATGGAAAAGGGAGGCTTTACCCCCTTTATGGAGAGGTTTCATGGTTTTGATCATGAAGCCTCTAACCTTTTTGTTCAAAGCTGGCACAATAGAAGCCTGAAGGTGAATGGGGTTGTCTTCCCAATCACAAAAGAATTTATTGCCCACATTACTAGCTTGTAGATTCAATGGTGAAAGTTTTTTAAGGAAATGAAGGATAATGAGGTTGTGATGGAACAATTCTTCAAGGGAAATGAGAAGGAGAATCTAGTGAAGCTTTTGTCCTGGGGATGTGATAGGCTTTCAATTAAACACATATGGGTTGATGTTGTTGAAATGTTAATGAGGTATGTGACTCGTGATGGTCACTTTTCTACTATTTTAGGTTACCATTTTACTCCCCTTAGTCACTTCAAACACAATTTGTTAGTGTCCTTTCCATTTTTTCTTTTAACCTCATTGGAGACCTTTGTTTATGCACATCTTAAAAATCATCGCACCCCTGTACTCCATGAGAGCCTCATTATGCTTATCATGGAGTATGTAAAGGTTAATTCCCCAACCAAGACTGTAAAGGTAATAAACCTATGGGGAAGGATCAGCCTAAGGTGTCTGAAACCCCTTTGACAGACTCATGCACTAAGGATGTTGGGGTTGATGAGTGGATAATGGAGGAGGAGGATAGGATTGAAGCAGTTGAGGTCTCATTTTCTCCTCCAAAACCCCCCCAGCACAAGAGGAAGAAAGGTGGCCAAAAAAGGAAAGTCCCCACCAAGAAGTATAAGAAGTAGGATTCAAGGTCAGGTAGCTTTGAGACCGGGGAGGAGGAAGAAACTCAACATTGTTCTCAGTAGGTGAAGGATCCAATTTGTGTAACTACTAAGGATGTGTTCATTGCGGCTGATGAATCCCCTACCCAACAACATTCTCAATAGGCTGGAATTGTTAGCAAGGGTAAAGAAAAAGTCTTGGACTTTGCAGTTAAAGATGTTGATTCAGGAAAGACAAAATATGTTGGCAATGTTCATCCCATATATGAGGACTTCTCATACCCTAATGAGGATAATACTTCCATGATGGAGCTTCTTGACATGGCCAAGAATGGAGCCTTGTGTAACTTTAAATTGGCTAATATTAAGATCAGAGGCTTGAAAGAAAATTTTGCAAATCAACCCAAGGGAGCGACCTCTAATTTTTTTATTAAGATATTTGTTGACTTGGAAAGTTTAGTCTCTGACTTTAAATCTAATTGTGAAAACTGCCTACAAGAAGTGGAAAACAAAGTAAAAGAGCTTGAGGAGGATATCATGAAGTTGTTGCAAATCAGCCACATGTCCATCAAGAATAGTGCAAATTCTCTAAAGGTTATGTTGGAGAAACTTAATCAACTCAAGGAGGATCAGATCTGCATAATGATTCAGGTGAAAGGGCCAGCTACCAAAGAGAAGGGAAAAAGCCAACTAAGGATGAGGACAAAGTCCCAAGTGCTAGGACAAGGGGCAACATAAGGAAAACATTTGAAGAAGAGAAAAATTAGTTGATTTCAATGGTAAATCTTCAATATAACCAAGAATTGGAGGTGGCCAATACCTTAAAAAATTGAAATAGTTTCTTTTGGTTGTTGTTGTGTTTTGTTGTTGTTTGTTGTTTCGCTATTTTTGGTTGTTTATTGGCTATTGTTTTAACTATGCCATGTTTTGTATCAGCAATATTTTGATGTAAAGGGTTTTGGGTCCCTTCAAAACCTACTTTTCCCCTATTAATAAAAACAATTCAAATGTGGCACATTTTCTCCACAAAATTGATGGGTTGAAGCTTGTTGGAATAGCTTGCGCCAAGTGACTAATATTTGATTCTATTGTGAATTTGGATAGAGCCAAGAAGAAGCTTGAAATTTTACATTCAAAAATAATATGTGCTACTCACCCTTTTCATTCAATAGATATTACATATATAGGACTTGTATTTCCTATGTTATAGGAAACGTCCTATAACAACTCGTGACTAACAAATAAAGAAACTCCTAAATATATGGGCTGTTAAAACAACTCATAATACAAACAATATTGATTACGTGAGCTATAACAACAACTCTCTTTTATTGTAGCACACATTATTATTCTAACCCATGTGAACAATAATTCCAATAGATTCTTTATGAAAGCAAAACGTTGAAGCTTTCTTGAAGTTTTGTTACATATACTAAACATTGAAATTTAATTAAAGGATTGTGATAAAAAAAATTACAGACATATAGATTTTATATTTATGTAAATAATTTTAAAAACTTCTAATGGCATATACACATGGAACAATAGGAGGAAAGGCTTCAATAACGTAGTCAAAAGGCTAGATAGATTTCTAATGTTTGAATATTGGTTGCAAGGAAATATTTTACCGAAGTCTTCAATTTGGCCAATCTCAATATCTAACCATTTCCCAGTAGACCTTACCATAAATGAAGAAACAAAACTAGCAAATGAGGAATTTAGGTTTGAGAATATGTGGCTAAGATCAGTAGAATTGCCCAACTTGAAGAAAGAATGGTGGGTGGAGCCCTTGAAGGTAAATGGAACCAAAATGTTTATCTTCCAAAATAAATTACAAAAGATGAAGGAAAAATTAAAAGAATGCAATCATACTTCCTTCAAAAACATATTTGAAGAGAAAGAGTGCCTTCAAACTGAACTTGTTGCTCTTGATGAAGTTATTCTAAAGCAAGGCATGTCAATCACAAATTTTGAGAAGGAAAAGATTTTGATGTCGCAATACAATGATATTTTTTCTAGAGAAGAGAGTTACAAGAAAGCAAAGTCAAGAGACACATGGTTGGAGGAAGGGGATCAAAATAAGAAGTTCTTCCATAATTCAACAAAAGTTAAGCAGAGTTGCAATCAAATTACCCAAATCAAAGCAAGTGATGACAACTTTATCACAAGCTATAAAGAAATTCAAAGAGCAGAATTAGAGTTCTTCAAGTCCTTGTTGGGCAATCAAGGTGAGGCCAAATGCGATATCATAATGGATATTGAAAAGGAAGTATCAACAAAGGACAATGTTATATTATATGTTGTAGTCATGAAGGAGGAGGTAAGGGAAGTGTTGATGTGATTTTTTTGTGACCGCACCAATCAGCAGAACAAAGTATCCAAAGGCTACTCCATTCTCTCTTGATCAAAGAATTTTGTGTGCTAAGATTGCAAGAAAGATCACACGTTCAACTCCAAGGTTCTGAAAATGCTATGGAATAGCCTCAGTTGGTTCGTTGTGATTTGTTGTTTACACGAGGGGACTTACACAATTGTTCAAAAGGTTTGCAACTGACAGCAGGTTAATGATTTGAAGGGGATTTTTGTGCGTTGAGAATGATTTGGTGATGAGGTATGAATTTTTTTAAAACTAATTGGGAATGTACTGAATTGAAAAGAGTGCAGGGTTCTAGAAATTTTATGTGCTATCTAAAGGCGGGACGCAGGATCAATTTCAGAAAACTTCAACCAAACTCTGCTTTGCCTTGCGTTGGACAACCTACACAAAGCCAGTGCAATCTTCAAAGGAGCAGCGAAAAGTATTCAGATTACGACTCAACATGCAAGTACCATCAAGACGACGCATACAAACACGTGAATCACAATCGAAGTTAAGCTTGTAAGGTTTTCCAGTTGACCACACAAGGAAAACTTGCCATTAGCAAGCTACTAGTGGTATGGATTAAAACGAAGTTGCCTTGATCAACACCACAAATCCACAGCTAACATCTACTTGCATGAAAATGAAAAGTACTTTAATCTAAGCTACTTGAAGTAGAAGGGACGAAAAAACCTTGCTAGTTGTTCATAACAAAGACGAATTCACCATCAATGAAAGCTTATTTTTATTATGATAGTTTTCACAACAATCTCTTACAAAGTTTTCAAAGGAAAACTTTCCTTCTCCTCCAAACTATGTTAAGCTATCTCTCTGCTCTAGTCTCTAGTCTGATGTCTATCTAATGATCTTATAATGTACAAATAAGGGGGGATGCCCCTTTTATAGATAGCCCAGTCCAATGGACAGCTCAGATTACAATCAAATGAATGGCTCAGATTAAGCCACATCAACCCTAACCTTAAAAACTGCCAAAATAGGGAGTGGTACAATAAATGAATCAAATGATTCCCACTCACTCCCAAAATAGCAAAGGCAATTAATGCCCAAAATCAGTCTTCCAGAAGGTCATCATCCAAAAGTCTGTTTCCATACTCCTCCTTGGCTGCGAAATCGATGAATCTGGCAAGCACAGCATCAACCTCCTGAACTGAGATTGGTGGAATGTGGTCAAGTTGAAACTCCAACACCGTAATTGTCTGCCTGTGTCGTGTACAAGACTTTCTCCAGGAAACCAAAGCATCCTGAGTATTCTAAATAATACTGGAGAAAGTGGAGGTGTTCTCAAAGTTGTTCTGAACAAAATTCTTCACCTCCGAAAAGAAAGGTCATAGCCTACTCCTCAAGCCATCAGAATTTAGCCTCCTAGCAAAGATAGCCTCTAAAGTGTTCAGGACTCCATCAATAATGTTCATCATAGCCTTCCTGACTCTAACTGAATCTGTCTGTGCTGCATCAAAGAATCCATGTCCTGTGACTACTGAAGAGTACTAGCCGATAAAATTGTACCTATCACCCTCCTGAATTACTCCTCCATCAATCAACATCTGCAAAGGAGTATGCATCAGGGCCTCTAGACGTTGAATAACTTTGTTCTGATAGACATGAGCATCACCCCAGGCCTGATCAACTACCTCCATCTATGCCATAATTTCGGAAGCTTGCTAATAAGCATGAGCAAGATCCTCCATAAACTTTTATGTCTCAACACAAACACTTGCAACCCATTTGTCTACCTCATGTGTCATCTTCCTCAAATATTCCAAGCCACTAACTGATTCCCTAGATAACTCTGCTAGAAGCTCAATTGCTGGAATCTTCTGCCCACAAGGATGAGATAAATGTTGCATGTAGCCAATCAAAGTCCTATGCTCCTTCAATTTCTTGTACTTGCCTTCAGTCCTAAGCAATCTGTCCTTAAGTGCCTGATAGGAGTTATCACACTCCTCAATGATCTGTGCACCTGTGGGACGACCTAACTCCATGGTAGTGATCATATAATTTTCTGGTACTGCCTCATCTCGATCACAATCAACTCTTGGCATAGCTACGTGAAGGGTGCGAGAGCCATTCTCATCTATTGAGATCTTCAAAAATTTCCTAGCTCTCTTCTTTGTTGGAGGCGCGTTGATCCTACTCAAAAATTCCTCCATCTCTATCGCTAGATCAACCTCTTCACTGGGGCTCCTTCTCATTATATCCCTAAGCCAATCAGGTACTACCTGTTGTATAACAAATGGCTGCTCATCTCTTGCTTCTTCCTCACAGACTTCTCTAACTTCATTATGGCGAGGTTCACTGGCCTCTATGGGCTGAGTATCTCCTGAAACTGCATCATCCTCTAGAGCCTCCTCAAGCTCACGCTGGAAGTGTGTATCAGTAGCAATTTCCTCATCTTCCTCCTACTAATTATCTCTAGTGGGTACATTGACACTCTGCCCAACTGATTCTCTTCGTGGTGGCTGATTTTCCTCATGTAATTCCTCCTCCTAATTCAGTACATTTCTTTGATCAACAAATAGTGAAACCTCCTATATGCTTGGAGAACATGTCTCCAATGGCGTAGGTGACTCTACCACAATTCTTGGAGGCTTCGGCTGAACTGGGTCTTTCCTTTGAGACTCTGGAGCTCGGGCAATCTATTTCTTCTTGTTGGAGTTGGCGTCCTATGATCTCCCATCAAATTGTAAGTCAAAGGAATTGACCTACTCTTCAACCTACTCACGTGTCTTTCAACCCATCCCCTGGTGAACGTCAGGACTAGTATACAAAGTGTGTCCAAATCAGCAATTTCTGGCTCCGACCAATCTAGGAGTGGAAGTGGCATGTCTCTCACTGCCTCATAATCTGGATGGAGAACGTTCATGTCCTCGTCCACCTGGACTGGTACGGGAATAATCTCACACTCCCTAATCATGCTCAACAATGGCCTCAAGAACATCATTTTCCTGACTTCAGCTTCATCCAATGCACTAGCCTAGTAATCCTTAATATTTGCCTTATGCTTGAACTCTTCTAATAGTATCCATCTGATATTGTTGTGGGGGTCATAATGCTGCCTACTGGTGTGATAAGAAAAGTGGAAGAATTAAAGCTCGTTTTCAACTTCCCTGCTGCCTGAAGTGAAGGACACACTTCATCTGAATTCCCCATGATAATCGGGAAGTCAAGTCCTCCCTTCTTCTTTCTCTTATGAATCTTATCATAGGCAATGAGTTGCCTTGATAGCTCTAACATCAAAATTCTATTTGTTGGGTACTTAGGCAATCTATATGGGTATGAAGAAAAACCTTGTAGCCTGATATAAGTAAAATTCAGAAATTGAATAAACCAGCACCCATACCTTTCTATTAATTCTTGAGCTTCTCTTGAGATCCTATGATGAGTCCTTTGCTGAAGTGACCTCATTATATGCATGGTGAAGGCATCGTTGACCCACTTGTAATGGGACGTGCTTGTCAGGTGCAGCAGTGGACAAGCCTCATGAATCTTGAACTGATGAGAGCCACATCTGATTAGCTCCTTGTATGAAATTCCCCTGTACTTCATCATATGATCCAGCATGTAAACAATGTATGAGCCCATGTAAAATGTCTTCGTCCTCCTCAGGCTCCAGAGCTGCTCGTGCAAATTGTCACTAATCATCACTGCCCAATTGATGTGCTCTTTTCCTTCCAGCATGAGGTTGATATAATAGAACATCCATGGCTCAAAGATAAATGCTTGAGGACAGCCCCCAACTCTGCTAAGCATCATGATCAGGTCACAGTACTCTTGCTTCAAATCATCTAATATTATCTACTTCGGCAACTTCGTGCGAGAGGGCTTGGGCTTGTTCATCTAGCAAGATTTGATCATGTCAGCACATCTCTCGAATGTCGAAGCATACATCCGCTCAGCACATTCCCTCCTCTTGTAAATCATCCTCTCGTGTGATGGGATTCCAAATGCTTCATCGATAGCTGTATGCGTGAGGTTGGCGAACAATCTACCATCAAGTGAGACAATAGACCTGTGATAAGGGTTGTAGCAGTTAGCACACTCCATAATCAGCTCTGGACACTATATTGCCGGTGGAAAACTAGCAGCTGCATACAGTCCACTTCGAACAATATTGTGCGAAGTGATTAAAGGACGATGGCTTCCAACTCCCATCATTCGACTTTTGAAAGCCTCCATGTTGAAAGAACCCAAATTTGTGTCAATGAGCCTGCCCAACTTCGAAGAGAATTTTGACTATGGCAGGAAAGGCTTGCTCAGCTTCTTAATCACCGCCTACCTGGATGCAACATTACTATCTCTACCAATTGCTCTTACTTTAGCCATCCTCAACACTTCTTTAGCAACTTCGAACTTTCAACACTTAGTAAATTCTTCGAGCTGGCCTCAGCAACTTCAACACTTGGAGAAAATCAGCCAACTTCACTTTCAACAACTTTAGACTTCAAATTTACTTCACACTATGAACTAACTTTAGCTTCAGCACACAACTTTCTTCACACTAGAGCATTAAAGTCGAACCTCTTCACCCTGCACTTCAACAACTGATGAAGAAAATGAAAGTTACTTCATCTCTTATAGCCAAGTCGATTTCTAGAAGAAGCTAAGTTTAGCCAGAATTCGAATTTCCCTCCTCTAGTAGTTGTAACACTTGTCATCCGGCGTCAGGAATATTTGACCTTCTAGAATTTCCAAAAGATTCACTTCACTACTCAAGGCATTTTTAAATCATTTTTTTGAAAATATCAACTTCAAATGCATCTTTAAGAAATTCACTTCACCAGCTGAAGCTCTGACACTTAATTTTATTCATCTCATGAAGAATTTGAGCAAATTCACCAAGGCAATCAACTTCGAATTCATCCGCCAAGGCATTTTATTTCAACAACACCATTTATCCTTCTTGCCTTAGAAAATTTTAAATTTTCACTTAGGAAATTTCATTATTCAAGTGTCGATCAAAATTTTCATCTTGAAATCCTTGGCGAGCTGTGGAAGACTTTAAAATCAATTCCTTGTCAAAGATGTTCGATACCCAGAAGAAAATTCCCTTTAGAAAGCATCAAATCCATGGGTCTACAAACGAAGGGGGACATTTAATTTTTGAATTTTAAACCTTAGAAAAATATTTTCTATCAAATTTATTCCCATTCTTCATCTTTGGGCATATTTTCTTGCTCCGTCTTTGAAAATTTTTAACGACCTTGTGAAGCTGGCACCTTCTGACTCATCCATTGCCAATTCATCCCTGCCTCAGTGAATTTCATCTCCTCCATCAACTTGGGCATATTTTCTCTAAGGAAGATGGAATTAAATATTAAAATATTTTATCACCTCATCACTAGCTTGGGCGCATTTCACAAGGGTTCTAGGAGAAAATTTGAATTTTGCCTTAGAAAATTTTTCATTTATTTTTCTCATGGCGCATATAGCCTATGGTGAGGAATTTTCATCAACACTTATATATTTTTCGTTTTAGAAGGCCACCATCTCCAACATCTTTGGGGCACATTTCACATGTGTAGGTGGACTTAACACTTAGAAATCTTCTCTAGCCACCTTAGACTTGGGCACATTTTTCCTAGTGAGGTGGACTTAACCACGCCTTTGCCACTTTACCCCATTTCACTTTCATCTTTACCTTCACTTGGGCGCATTTCACACATGGAGGAGGATTTAACATAGGTCATAACTTCATGGGCGCATTCAAAGGGTGGAGAAGGAAGTTTGACTCCCACGCACTTGACTTACTTTGACTATTCTTCAAGCATGGGCGCATTTTGATAGTGGAGGAGGATTTAACGCCTTGCCTTGTCTTTTCCTTACCTACATCTTGAAGTGGGTGCATTTGGGGAATGGAGGTGGACAAACTTCATGCCTTATAAACTTTTTATGGCTTCCTCCTTCCTTGGGCGCATTTTGAAGGTGGAGGTGGACTTAAGTCCAACACTGAAACTTTTTTCATCATCTCTTTGTGAAGTGGGCGCATTTTCAGGGGTCTACAGGATATTTTCAACACTTAGAATTTTCCATCACTAGCTGAGTGAGTTAGGGTGCATTTAGAGGGTCCTGCAGGACTTAACTTCAACACTTAAACTTTTTTTACCTTCTGCCAGTCATCTTGGGTGCATTTGAGGAGGTGAGCAGGACAAGATTCAGACTTACCAAAATTTCATCATCTTGGCTTGAAGGTGGGCGCATTTTCAGGGTGGAGAAGGATGAACTTCAAACTTAGCAAAATTTTCTCATTTTTGCCAGCTTGAGGGTGCATTTTGGGGGTCCTCCTGGATAGACTTTAGACTTAGGCATTTTTCCATCCTTCTACCAACTCAATACTTACTATATATAGTAAGTTCTAGGTTTTCCCTCTTTTGAAGTTCAGATTGATTTGAAATTTTAACCACAAGATCCTCATGACCTAGTTAGTCTATTCACACTGCCGTCTCGAGCTGACCTACTATTTATAGTATGTTTTTGAAGGTGGTTTACTATTTATAGCAACTGCTTGATTTCATGACTTCCCCAACTCCGCTTGGCTTGAAATTTGAATGTCATGACCCTCATTGGTAGACTTGTCTGTTCACACTAGCGCCTACTGCTGATTTACTATTTAGCCTACTATTGATTTACTATTTATATCATGTTTCTGGAATGCCTTACTATAAATAGTAAGTGCTTTGATTTCCTTCAAATTTTACCGGTGGATAGCTTGAAAGATACTGATCGCAATGGGATACACCAGTTTTCGAAGATTATAGCATTTTACCCCTAATTTTGGGTCCCAAAGTTGGAAACCCTAATTTGACTTGCATGTCTATCAAATGACCTCTGTTTGACCTCGTTTTTGTTGCACTTCGCCCTGTTTGTGATCTTGATGTGCTAGGTAGTTGTCTGAATGGACCTGCTAAAAATAGTAAGTCTCTGAAAATTGATCATCTCGCTTTGCATGTCACATCACTGCGTAGCTCTTGAAAAACCCATAAAGAATCACTTGACATGCGCTAAAAACTCTGGCATGCAAACCCTAAAAATAGCCTCTGAAGACGACTCCTGAAAAAGTCTTGATCCTGGTTTGCATGTTATATCATTGCAAAGCCCTCAAAAAACCCACAAGGATTGTTCAGACATGCAAAGAAAATTTTAACATGCAAACCCTAAAAATAGTCCCCTGAAGGCTGAATATTGAAAGTCATCGTCTCATTTTGCATGTTATGTCACTACGTAGGTTTCAAAAAACCTAGAAAGAATCTCCAAATATGCATTGAAAAACTTCGCATATAAACCCTAAAATCTGCTCTTGAAGCTGAACTTGCTAAAAATAGATAGTTGTCCATTTCAACTCAAAATTTGCAGACGAGCAGCTTGACATGTTCTGGATGCAATGTAACGATCAAAACTTCAAAAGTGCTGAGAGAACGCCCTGAATTGAACACTTACTAAAAATAGTAAGTTGTTGGAATTCAATGAAATTTATTTGGGAACTTGTTGGAAGGACACTGACTGCAACGTGAGGCTCATATTCCAATTTATTCACTCCGTTTGACTTCAAATTGACCAAGAAAGTACAAACCCTAAATCTCAGACTTAGCCAAAATTTCACGTTTAAGCTCACGGAGGGGCACATCCCCAGAAAGGCAGACAACATAAAAGAGACAGAAAGAGAGAGAGAGAGAGACAAAAACCAAAGCCAAAAGACCAGAATGGAGCAAAAATTAGGGGGTCCCCATTTTGAATGGGGTGATGTGTGAAAAGGTCATAATAGGAAATAATTTTCCAAATGCATCCTAATAAGGCACCCAGACTAGACGAGTCCAATTCTCTCTAAATTATCTAACTTCCTAGGAGTTCATGGGCCAAGAGATCCATGAAGTGGCGGAGGAGTCACGAAAGAAAACAAACATGCTCAAGGAACTAAACAATACAAACATTGAGTTAATTCCAAAAAAAGAGATCTGCAATTCATTTGTGGATTACAAGCCCATATCCTTGTGTAATTCAATATATAAAATCATTTCTAAAGTCATGACTAATTGGCTCAAGAAGATTCTTCCCCGCATCATATCCCAAGAGCAGAGTGGTTTTGTTCTGGAGAGGAACATCTCAGATGGCATAATTGTAGCCCTTCAAGTAGTCCATACTTTGAAGAAATCAAACAAAAAAGGCATGTTGGTGAAAGTAGACATGAGCAAGGAATATAATTGGGTTTGTTGGTGTTTTTGCTAGAAACTATGAGGAAATTTGGTTTTGGTGAAAAATGGTTAAAATGGATTTTCAATTGCATCTCGACACCAATAGATTTGATGGCGGTGAACGGGTCTCCATGTGGTTTTTTAGTGGTAAAAAGGGTTTGTGTCAAGGAGACCCCCTTTCCCCATTTTTGTATGTCATAATTGCATAGGCATTCAATTGGCATATTTCAAAGCAAAAGCAAAACGAGCTTTGGAAAGGCATTGAAATTTCACATCTTATCCCAACAATCTCTCACCAGCTTTTTGTTGATGATACTATTCTTTATGGCTACCCCTTAATGTAGGAAGCAAAAACTATAAAATCTATAGTAGCAAAGTTTTGTTCACAAGTGGGTCAGCAAGTGAATGTAGAAAATTGAATGTTTATTTCATTAATGTAAGAAAAGGGGTGCAGTAAAGAATCTTGAATGTGTTGGGTTATAGCATGGGCTAGCTTCCAACAAAGTACTTGGGCATTACCCTGTTTGATGGCCCTATCAAGTTTAATCTATGGGAGGATATGATTAGCAAATGCATCACAAGGATTGAATGTTGGAAGGAGCACTGGCTAACACTGGTTGGTCAAGTGACCATGCTGAAATTTGTTTTGGAAGTGATTCTAATTTATATGTTATCATGTCTTGATGTTCCAAACAAAGCACTCAAAATACTTACAAGTATCCAAAGGAAACTACTGCGGGATGGTGCCCATGAGAAGAAGAGGATCCCGTTGCGCATGTGGGAAGTAGTGAAATGTTTAAAAGACCAATGTGGTATAGGTGTTAAGGACCTCAAGATCCAAAATAGAGCTTTGGGTGTCAAACTCACTTGGAGAATATTCAAAAATCCTAAAGCTCTCTGGTGTAAATTATTGAAAGTGAAGTACCTAGATTCTTTTGATCCCAAAAGAATTCTAACTATGGCCAATATGCAAAAGGACTCAGCAATCTGAAACTTTATTCTAAGCTGCAAGAATTTCATCACTGGACATTTATCATTTATCATGGCGCATAAAGGATGGTAGGAAAGCCTCCTTTTGGGATGAATCTTGGAATGGATATTTCCCCTAAATGAACTTTCAGATATGGAGGAGGCAATAATCACAACTAAAGCAACATACAAGGAGAATTGAGAGACTACCTAAATATATGATGTGTAAACGATAGATGGGAGTGCTCTTGGAAGAACTTTGATTTCCTTCATAGTCACACAAAATCCACTCTACTAAAGGAACTTTTAAATAGGCACATTTTCATCTCGGATGGGGCTGATTCTATAATGTGGTGTGCAACAAAGTCTGGTGCATATACAACCAATATTGGTTACAAACTAATCAAATAAGAAAATGCTTTGGTGTCTTGGACAAAACAATTATGTTGGGGAAAGAATGTTCTCCCAAAGGCGGGAGCATTTGCCTGGACTACTCTTCACGAGCATATACTCACAAGCGAAAGGCCAAATTGAATTGGGATCCTTGGCCCTCATTGGTGTGTCCTATCTATAAAGAATAGCAAAGAGAATTTCCATCATTTGTTTGCACAATGTGATGTGGCCCAAGAATGTTGGTCAACATTTTGTGCCAAACTTGATGGCACAGACCCTTACCAAATAACTTGAAGGCTATTTTTGATTCTTGGCCCCAACTGTATAAAGGCTCAACTTATGAAGGACTATGAAGTGAAATTCCAGCGATGATTATTTGAAAGATCTGGAAGGAAAGAAATAAAAAGATCTTCAAAGAGAAGCCAACACACATGAAAGGGTTACTTTTCAAAATCGAGGCAGGCGTAAGCAAACATCTGAATGGTCAATTAAAGAAGAGAAAGTATATCTCAGCTTGGGATCAACATATGGTGAGGAACTGGCCAATGCTAAATCCTCCCAAAAGGTACATGCTCAAAAATTTTAAAAAATCCCAAGGTAAGCCTAAATGGGAACTCCCTCCGAAAGATAGATTACAAATTAATTTTGGTGGGGCCTTGAGGGGTAACCTTGTCCCCTGAGATGGAGGATACGTTGTCAAAAATGACTATGGTAACATTGTTTGGGTTTCCTCCACTAAACTACCATGGGGTACTAACAACGAGGAAGAATGTACTACTTTATTTGAAGGCCTCAAACTATGCTTAGACAAAGAATGGCATAATATCAACATTGAAGGGGATTCAGAAGTCCTTCTAAAAGCTATGTGTGTAAAAATACACCGAGTTGGAGGCTGCAGATGTGGGTCGAAAAGATTAATGACTTGATGGATTTCATAATAGACTACAGTTTAACCCACATGTATAGGGAGGCGAATATAGCGACATAATTCCCATCGAATGTGGTATTGACCAATCAGTGGGTAAGATTAGTTTAAATAATATTTGCAGGTGGGCATGCTTCAAAATGACCATCCAAAATGATTCTTTGCAAAATAAGTGTACAAAAACTATTCATATCTTGCAACGAATGGTTGCAAACTCTTCCACATTCATAACATTAAAAGGAAATTTGATTTCATATCACACAATTGCTCAGTATGTATCTGTATGCAGATTTAGGAAGATTGTTCATGGGCAGTATGGTGGGGTAGCATCTGAAGTCAGCATGGATAAATATGAATCTCAGTGTATATTTTCCCCACATAAATATGGAGTTCCCGAACTTTGTCTACAGGTGTTTAGTTCAAGAGGGCGTCAATCAAGTAGAGGAAGTCGATGCTCAAATGGAGAGGCTTTTGAAAGCGAGAAATGCGGAGATTAAAGAGGCCATCAAGCAAGTGATTAGTGAACAACATCTCGGGTCCGGGCACATCCACGATGGAGCTCTGAAAGGAATTTTCCTGTCAAATATTATGTACACAACAGGCAAAAAATTGATTGGAAAACTGATGGCTCGATACCTAAAGGATAACTTTGTAGATGATGTCATCAGAGCCATTTCAGATTTTGATAAGAATCCAGACCAAGGTACTATAGAGTGATATTGTTGATGTAGAAAGAGCAAAGAAAAATAAGAAAATGAAGGTTTTTGTAAATCTTTATAGAGCATGCTTCTACAAGAAGGATTTGCAACCTTTCTTGGATCATTTCATAGAGAATAGATCTCTATTTAATAATGTGGAAGTAGGAAGGCTGACCGAATTGGCCATGGGCTTGATCAATAGGTTGTAGTTTCTAATGGTTGTATCTTTGTAAATCTTTTTGAAATTTCAATGGAAGAGTGTCACCCTCTAGTAGTTTGTCTGTGTATATATATATATGAAAAATAAATCTATTTTAAATATTTTTTTTATTTTTTATTCACAATATCTTGTTTCTATTATGTATTTTAATGTTTCAATAATGATTTATTTATTTATTTTGATTTAAATTTGTTTCTAATTTATTTGTATTATATATTGTATTATATTATGTACAAATATATAATATAAATTCATAAATGATATTAAGTATTTATTATACTTATATTTATATAGTAGAATATATATAATATATAATATATTATATTATATTATTTATATTATATATACATATATGTATATATATATATATATATATATGTGTACACACACACATATATATATATAAATATATATTATTGTATTTATATTATATTATAATATCTAGCAAAAATTTATCAATGAATATATTGAAGACATTGAAAACTTGGGAAACAAATAGAAGATAGGTTTTGTAATTATTCTCCTTTGCAGTTTGCACTTAAGGCTTTAGTATATCTAGGTGGGTTCCCCTTCATGACGATGTTGGTATACAAATTTTGCACTATAATAAATGTTTTAAAAATGAACTTTGTTTGTGCCCAAAAAGATAGTGATTGTACCAACTGTTGGTGAGGTTGTAATGATGAGACAACCTAGGTTTGTGTTAAGAGGGGCAACTCCCTTGTATGATAAATATTGAATTTTTTATAATATATTTGACATAAAAATCCTAAAATATTTCAAAGACAACAAAAATATGAAATTTAAAAGAAACCTAACCAATAAACATATTGTTGGCGTTTCAATTAGCACCTTTGGAGAGCTTATTGGAAATAGACAACTATGCACATAATTAACTATTCTTCAAATATGGAGGGGAAGCTCCCTCTTTTGCTGATGGCTGCGTAAAAGTAAAATGGACTAAGCTCCTATCTTTTTTACTCAACGATAGAGCACAAGGGTGCATAAACTCAAGGCATTGTAGCTAAGGTTTTCTCTGGTTTCTATAGATCTTAACTACAATTAGGCTAACTTTTAATCTATCCTATTTCCTCTAGAAAAACAAAGCAAGAGGATATAGGAGTGGGAATGGTATGGTTCAATCACTTGGACAAACTGTCTCTCATAATGCTTCTGAAGGCTCTGAACTTCCATATTTATGTCAAAATAGAACTCATGCAAGTAATCACCAAACAATAGGCTAGATCTCAAGATTCCCAAGGAGGCACGATGTCCTTTCGGAGGTGTAGGATGAAAGGTAGACTACTAGAAACAACATATGATGATAATCCTACTCTCTAAATTCCCAAGGAGAGACAATACTCTTTCTAAGGTATAGTTTGAAAGAAAGATTATTAAGAATAAAACAAGACGATAATCCTACTCTCTAAATTCCCAAGGAGAGACAATGCTCTTTATGAGGTGTAGATCGAAAGAAAGATTATTAAGAACAACATACAATGATAGATCTTGAGACTTTTGGATCAAAGGCCCAAGGCTCTCTTTATTTATTATCTCAACTTTGATCAAAGATTACACTTTGGGACAACAACTTGTGTCAAAGAGACAATCACACAAGAAACGATCAACCAATAAAACATGAACATGGATTGAACACACCTATCTAAATAAAAAGAACGCAAGTTGTACTCAGCGTTTAGCTATAACAAATACGGTTCAAGAACATATATTAAGCAAATAAAGTCAAAGGCTTTTTAGCTCAGCGTTTTGCTACCGTGAAGTAAAATTAAAATACAATGAGCCCAAGGCTCTTATTTATAGAAACTCAAAGGAGTAGGCAACCCTAAAGTCTCTTTGAGTTAACATACAGTTCTTGCCAATCAATCAACAAGATTTATTCCTATGTCTAAAAGTAGGTACCCTAACAGTTAACTGGGAAGTCTACTTCAGTTAACTGATTCTAAACTAAAAGAGAACTCCAATATGCAAAAGTGCCTCCAAAATAGACATCCATAATTAGTGGAAATAGACATGCATGATCAATGGGACAGTGAGTTAACTTAGAAAGAGGCATCAAGTTAGCTCTTGTTGTCATAAATGCTATTTTGGAGGGGTAGGACGTCCTAACTGGGTGTTTACACCTCATCACCTTGAGTCAACAATTCCTCTAACTAGTCATTGACTGCCTCTACATCTGGGCAACTAATATTGCGCAAGATGATGGTGTGTCGTCATAGCATCTCCTCGCCACTCACAATCTGCTCTTGATATCCAATCTTCTTTATAGTTGTGTCGTCTAGCCTTGTTGACATGACTGCAATTTGACTTAACCTGCAGTCAGCAGGATCACCGTAGAAACTACTACAGATGAGGTCTTTAAACTTTGTTTGTACGTCACCAAGACTTATGTAGTTACCGTCTTCACGTTTGATACTGGCAAGGAATTAATTGGTAACTTTGGCAGCTTTGTAACTAGAGTGATGACCTCTATTTCTCCCGTAGCTTTGTGCTTCTAACACTTTTCTTGATTCTTCTCAATGAAAGAGTGTTGTATGATGACATCGCTAAGTTTGACTGCAAACACTCTAGTTGTGAGAAATGTGCACGAATTCACTATGTAATGCATGGAGCTTCAACGATATTCAACCCTCTAAATTGGCCTTGGAAGGCTATCAAATATATGAGGTGAAACCATATGGAACATGTGTACTATTAAGTGTCTATGCTTGTTAATTTGTCCAAATTGACCTCTGGGTGTGCCCAATGCAAATTAGTGTCAACCGTTTTCAGGAAGTCATGAACTAAGACTGTTTTGATCTTGTATTCAACCTAGGAGAGCTACATTCTGAAAACCTTGAAGATTGACTGGGCACACAATACTATTCAGACGACTTTTCTACAACTGCTAAAAATAGCCTCGTCAGGGGGTAATTTTTGTGAAATTTTTTGAGATGCGGGTTTTGTTAAGAATAATTTTCTGAATGGGCCCAAAATGTCAAAATTTTCAAAAAGTTACTTTTCCTTGTATATGTAAGAACCCTTCAGGGCAGAGGTATCAGAGGGAACAAAGGGTTATTTTTCTCGAAAAAATCTAACACATGGGTATTGTAGGTGCTTCAAAGCTTAACAAACCCAGTTTGTTTGATTTTTGAAATTGTGACTTTTTTCAAAAACCCTAAAAAAGGGGGCAGTAGAGCAACTTTTTCTAGAAGAATCTGGCACATGGGTTTTGTTGAAATTGTTATGTTGATCATACCTAGAAGGTCAGATCTGTGAATAACTATTGTTTACTTGGATACGCAAGAAGATCTAAGACAAGAATAGAAGAAAAGAGGGGAAGAAGTTTGGAAGTTATAAACTACCTCTCTGAATCCTTAAGAAAATCAGGCCTGGAGATGTAAACTCTGATATACTGCTCTTTTGTGCAACTTGTTCTTGAAAACATGAAGAACATTGTCAATGGATTCCGTCAAATCCTTCAAATGATGTTGGAGAGAAAATATTGGTTTTTGAGCTCTTCAACCCACAAGAAATAATGAATAATGGATGCCTAGGCTTGATACATATTGATTTGGAGTTGCAAGCATCAATTAGGGCATCCAATTCATGATTGGGGGAATCACCTCTGTGATTGGCAATTAACAAAATCATCTCCACCTATTTTGGGACATTTGGGCATGAAGGAGCTTTAAAATATCTTAACTCAAGTCAACTTGGGCCTAGTTTGACTTTTAAGCATCCAAGTCTTGAGAGTTGAAGATTTTCACCCTTTTTATGTGATGAAGTGCCTTTGTTTGACCCTTGATTCTGGTTGCTTGATTGATCTTTAAGCCTTGCTAACAGATTCACAACAGAGTTGGATCAACTCTGAAGAGATGTTCTTGGGAGTTTCCCACCCTAAAAACTGAATCTGATGGTTCAATTTCTTAGGCGCCTTTTCCCAAAAGGGTGCATTTTTCTACTAATGTTAGCCAACTTCTTGGATGCTTTTCCATTTCCTCCATTTGACCCTTTGTTCTTTGATTTGAGATCCCTAATGATTGGTGATTCTCGTTAACACCTGAAATATGGAGTGGATAACCAACTCAGTCCCAAAAAGAATGAATGGCTTTGTAGGTTTTGAAAGTTGATTTAGAGGTCCCAAAAGTATGGGCACCCCTAGCCTGCAGGGGCACCTTTGGCCTTTTGTGTTGAAATTTTCATCTTGCAACCTTTCACAAACAACCCTAGTTTGATATTCATCGTTAGGTATTTGATTAGTCAGGTGAACTTGCTTGATGATGTGTTAGAAAGCCAACAAAATCACGAAGGAGATGATTGTTTTAGAAAAATTGGACGATTTCCTTTGACTTTTTAACTTCATGGGTGCCCCTAGCTAGTAGGGATTCTTTTAGCTATAGTTTCATCATTTTCTTTGAAAATCTTCATCCCTTTGTGTTTCGTGTTCACCATGTAGCTTAATTGGTCCAAGCATTGTCATACGTGAATGCATACATCTTAGCAATCACCTTCACCATGTTGTGTGTACGAGTGTTGGAAAAATGGCTAAGGCATGGACTACATATCCTCTTCCTTGTGGTAAGGCATGCATCTTCCAGACTTAGTCAATTTTCAACATTTTTTACTTTTGAAAATCCCCTCTATCACAAAGCATCTTTTGCCATGGATTCTTCGTTGAAGCTTTTGAGGCTTAGATTCTGATACCTAGTATTGGCTATCTTCCATTAATGGTTGTGGAGGTCCTAGCTTTTGTCCTAAAAAATGAAGTAGACCCACCAAAGTAAAACAAGCTTTTTGGTGATTTTGACTTGACCAGTGTGATTGTGAAGTCAAATTATCCTATCAAAATCATTTTCAATTAATTCTAGAAAGGTCCTATTTTTAGGGGTTTTCCTAAAAATAAGGTACGAAACCCTAATTTTCAAAATTTCAAAAATTTGCTAGTATCTTCCTTGACATAGACCCACAAAAAGCCTATGTTTTGTTTGACCTAAAAATGCCTTTTGACAACAATTTTACATGATTTAGACCATTTTGATCAAAATGCCTTATTAAAGCAAAAATTTATTTTGGGTACAACATTAGGCTTTGTCTGGTGACCATGTCGGATACTTACGCCATAGGAGAATAGAGAATCTCTAGTTTTCGCAGACTAGTATCTTTATCAATTGGGCAATGGAGTCAGGATTAATTTCCTAATTCACCTAACAAATGGAGTTTTCCTAATCACCTAAAAACAAGACTACCTAAGAAATCACCTAAAACATGACAATACTTTACGTAACAGGGAAATACATTATTACATAACATAAACATTACGGAAAAGGGAAACACATTACGAAAAAGAAAGAAAAATATTTACAAAAATTCACTCCACCCTTGAAGAGATGAAGTGCTTTGGATATTGTGTGCTTCATGGCAGCAAGGAGATCCTTTCATCGATGTTGCTTCTACCTAAAAGGCTTTACTTCTCTTATGGAAATTGTAGGAGACATTCCCTCTGGGATGAAGATTCTCAGGTATTCATATATCCAAGCAAAGGTACTCTGACAAAAGTTAAAATATGATGGGAACGGGAAAGTTGATACCCCTAAGACATTGGTTTTGTTGTAGTCCATCCTTAAGTTGTTGAACCCTTTAAACCAGTCGATCGAGTTCCAAACTTGATTTTTATAATGTTGTAGGTGATCTTTTTTGACCTAGAAATATCCTTTGACTAGCTCGTCGATCACCTCTAGATCACCTTTAACACATAGGATTTTCATTCCCATGTCTTTGACATCTTTGGGGCCTAACAAATGCACCTCTTTCTCAGCTTCAATGAATTCCAATTGCACAGACGGGTGTAACTATCCTTTAGGGGAGATGACCATTTCCCCTGCTTCTGAAACTGCATTGGAACAACCTCCATCGAACTGTGTTGTCCATGACCTTGTATCCTCTGTCAGTCTCTTTTTAGAACAAGCAATGTTCTAGTCTTCAGTTTCTATCTTTGACGGAGTCACATAATTACTAGGATCCATTTTAGGCTTTGCTTCTTGTGGAACAAATGACTTGAGCACAACCTACTTCTTTTCAACCTTGAGAATCTGATCTAGTTGTTCTAAATGATCTTGAAGATATTCCAGTTGATAGATTTGTACCTTGGTCTTCATCATGGAAGCTACGATGTCAAAATTTGTTGAAGACGGATCTTGAGCAACTGGCATAGCGTTCTTCTATGAAGATTTGGGATTGGAAGTGGAAGGCACTTCTTTACCCTTTTCATTTCTTCTTCTTCTTTCTATGCCTTAAAGTGTTGAGCACGTGTGAACACAAGCAATGAAACATTTTCATGATTCACCACAAGACAGTACTGATGGTATTCTTTTTTCTTTTTCTTTAATAACGAGTTCAAAGTATCCCGTTGCGGAGTCGCCATCGAAGTTTTCCATCTATGGTAAGACAACATTTGAACTTATTGTTGGTACCAAACTATAATTGGGGGCAATGTCAGTGTATCCCATGATTTGATTCATCCTCATATTCTTGGGACATGTGGATCTGGTATGTGCGTCGATATCATGGAAATAGCAAAATACTACACTATGTGCAGCTTCAATCGTTGGTCTTGATGGAGATGTTGGAAACCATGGCTAAAGATTGTCTCTCTTTGGTTGGTACGGTTGTTGAGCTAGAGATCTAATAGATTTTATTTTCATCAAGCCGAAAGTGATTATATTATCCTCCAACTTGATGGTGTTTTCTCGTGCACTCTTCAATTTTTTTTCTTTTGCCTTCTTTAGGAAGAAGGCTATCTCTAATGGAAGAGAATTTATGAAACAACTCATTAGAATCTCCAGTGATGGATCGAGTGCAGAAGAAATTCTTGTAACAAGACAATTAAATCTTGCTACAAATTCCCTCATGTGCTCCTTGTGATCCATCTTTGAATTTGCAAGTTGGGAAAACAACATATGACTATCTTCAGCGGGCTTGAATCTCGCCAAAAATTTCTCACTCATAGTTTCCCAGCTTGTAATATTGCCTGGCTTCAGATGATTGAACTAGTCAACAACATTCCCAGCAAGAGTCTCCACAAAGGGACACATTGTGATGTCTTCATGTGCTACATGCAAGACGGCGCAAGACTTTGTGAATGTGGAAAAATGTCCATTTGGGTGTTGACTCCCATTGTCATGAAGTCAGGGAAAGTGCTTCCTTGACCCTTTAGGTAACTCATGATTTACCTGAAAAGCCAAAGGTCTAATGATATTACCCCAAGGTAATGAAGGCGGATGCCTCTGATTTCTATCATCATCGCTAGCATTATTGTTGTTACCATCCATTGCTTCTTGTATGGATTATGCAATTGGATGCCAGAGGATCATTCCTGTGACATAAAAGCATTAGCTTTTCTTAAAGTTTTATACCTCATTTCCCCACAGTGGGCGCCATAAAACTATTGGTGTTTTAATTAGCACCTCTGGAGTGCTTGTTGGAAATGGATAGTCATGCACAAAATAAACTACTCTTAGAATTATGGAGGGTAAGCTCCCTCTTTTGTTGTTGGTTGTGCAAAAGTAAAATGGACTAAGTTCCTATCTTTTTTACTCAACGGTAGAGCACAAGGGTGCATAAACTCAAGGCGTTGCAGCTAAGCTTTTCTTTGGTTTCTACAGATCTTAACTACAACTAGGATAACTTTTAATCTATCATATTTCCTCTAGAAAAATAGAGCAAGAGGATATAGCAGTGGGAATGGTATGGTTCAATCACTTGGACCAAGAACTTGAGGATTTTGTAAAAGGAACTAAGAAAAAGCCCTTAGAAGACAACTTAATAGCTATTTTCCACAACAACTTGCACCCAGTATCTACATTCTTGACTTCTGCTCATAATACAGAGTTTGTTCTCCAGGTTGCATCCCACTACATCCAAGAGAATAGAAGTGTAATAGATTCCTTAGGACAAGTAATGATGGGACTAGACCCTAAATTTTTTTATATTGTTTTCCGGGTTCCACACATGGAACAATATACAAAGATTTCAATTCAACAAGCACATGAGGTTTATGATCAGGATCCAAATAAGGCTAAAAATTTGATTAACAACCAATGGTTGAAAACACCTAGGCCTACTATCTCAAGATGGCCAAAGGGGCTTCCTTGAAGTGATTTTAAAGAGGATGTCAGGGATATGATTACTCTCCTGAGCAGAGTGAAAGGATTTCCTAAGTCATCTTATTTTTAGGATTGGATGTATGAATACATCTAGATCATCAGGAGAAAGAAAGCTCATATTGATTGGGGGACTCAAATCAGTGATGAAATTCATGAGCAGTTGATAAATGTGCCAACCACTTTGAAGTTCTACATGACTTCTTATTTGGTGTATGTTGCCATAGTAATGAGGCAATTTTCAGGGTTGTCTACAAAGGGAAACAAACATTCTATACCTATGTATGAGTATTTTTATCAGTTGAAATTAAAAGAAAGTCTTCATCATTTCAGGAGGGTCACAAATGCTTTTTTTGCACCCTTGTTGTTCAGTTTTGATCCAACTCTCAAAAAGAAGAGAGTATCGACTGAGGCATACAAAGTAGTTAGTAAATTTGGGTGTATCTTTTTACAATTTCCAACTTTCACCTATATGAGAGTGGGTTGTTATACTGCGTGTCCATACACGTTGCCCAGATATCCCTCAAATAAGTGGATACTCATGGAGCTATGCAGACAGCTGATCTCAGTCCACAAGGAACGCATGAGAATTCACAAACCAGGTTTCAAGTTTCCACTAACAATTGGTAGATCTACCATTCAAAGTGTACAAAAGGAAAAGTCAGTTGCTACAGAAATGCAGATCATGACTATAAGAACATACAAATATAGATTTGACTTTGATTACCGGGATGTGAAGAGGAAACTAAAGAAAGATCACCGACATGTCTACCACTTTGAAGACATATGGGCAGGCTGCAGGGATGAAGAAGACATCCAAAAAATGGACTTTTTCAGGCTAACAATAGAGCAAATCAGAGATCTTGGTGTGGTTGATCTACCAGAGGATTTCAAAGATCCTGGCGACATCATGAACTCTGCCTATGAAGAAGATGAAATTTCTAGGAGACCCTTACCTTCAATACAATGGTCTAAAAAGGAAAGTGTCTCCATCAGAGAAAGGATTTCCCCCATCTTATCCAACACAGCAGAATGGTTGCACAAACATGGCTTCCAGATGAGGCATTTATACTAGAGACAAAGAAGAGATATGAAGAATTTCACTCCCAATGCAAGGAACCATGAACACTTCTTTTCATCTCCAGTGTTGGATAGTTTTATGCTTTCATTTATGCATTTTGTAAATAGTTCTCAACATCTTACATGTCTCTTTCCAAGATGTAATTACATGTAAAAACAAAGATGTTTTTGATTGATTAAGCAGGGAAAAGGGCCCTAACCCGAGCACATAGTACATCATGATAAGAATAGCAAATGGTAAGAAACAACAAAAATAGGAAGCCCACCAAACTTCCCCTCCCCCACAAAAAAAATGCTTAACCAATTCCCATACGATCAAACATCACAGTTCTATCGTTCGAATCAAAAAACCTAAGTCTAGCATCAATAGCATCCTTCCCTATCCATCTACAGTAATTATAAACATCTATCATAATGTTCCTACTTAAAATATAAACAACATTATAGAAATTTAAGTTTTGGCACCCATGGCCATAACCAGTAACAACAGTCCTATAAAACATAGTAGATATAATCATCATAAACAAAAAGAAAAGCCCCACAGCGAAGCATCCAAGCTATGCATCCTCAATCAGCTTCCATGCTCTCATTAGATCTTCAATAGTGTCATTCACTGTTTCCTTCAACTCCATTTTGCCAGCCAAATCTTCACCATCACCCGTTGCTTTTTTCTTTTGTTGCTTTTTTATTTTTCCCATGCCAAAAACAGTTGCCATAACAACCTTCTTCATAACAACATCGACCACCATACACACATTGTGAACCGCTTCTTCCAGGATTTGAATTTGGTTTTCATCTCCTTTTTCTTGCATCCCTTTCTCTAGGACCTTCAGTTTTTCCTCAATAATACCATACACCAAATTTTCAAGGGCAAGAAGTTTGATGTCCCCCGCCTTCTCATTTATCCTATTTTCTAGAATCTACATCCTCTCCTCAAGTCTTTTAATCCTTCCATTCCCATCATCCGCAACCTTATCTTCCTCTTTTTTGGTATTATCGTCCCTCTCTTGATTATCCATAACATTTACTTCCTCCTCCTCTCGAGCCATCTCATGCTGCAACTCCTCTTTTTCTCCATCACCATTACCCTCCTCGCTTTCCTCATCTGATTCCTCCTCTTCAAGCGAGTCTCCTCCCAAACTATCAAGAATTTCTTCAGTTGAGGAATCATTTTCCTCTTCTTCTTTCTTTTCAACACTCTCCAACGAACTTTGGGTACTTTTTTCTTCAGGGCTCTGTGTGTTTTTCTTACTCTCCTATCCTTTTGACGCTGCCATAGCCAGTCTTCTTGACCTTCTTCCACCAAGGTTTAAACCTTCCATCTCATTATCATCAAGAATAGTAATTGTTTCCACTTCTTCCCCAAGTTCACGCAATATCAATCTCTTTCTTTTTTTAATCCCCATCTCCATCAACATATCTTTTCTTTTCTCTAGTGTGACCGTAAGTAAATCCTTACACAAAGAAGTGTCTGGGCTTTGGGATTTCTTACCAATTTTCTCAGGGCTTTGGGATTTCTTGCTAGATTTTTTAGGCGTAGGGAGGGGATGGTCGTCAAGAAGCTCAATTTTCATCGAGCTCTGAGGTTTAGGGTCTTCAATCATCTTAATACCAATATTTTTCTGAGGGGTTCTGGTAAAAAAAAAATTGCAAATGGCTCTTATGAGGCCCTGATGTAAAGGCGGATTGGCACCATGAGTAAGACTCTAGCTAAGAGAGGAAAACAAGAAAAAAGGAAAAAATATTTTTTCCTGATGCCTAATGTGGTTGAGGATGGGAAAGTGGTATCCATGGATGGACTGGTAGCGGCCTTCGAGAGTAAAATATTTCATTACAATAAACCATACACTATGATACAGAGGTGGCAACTTAACCCTAGAGTACCCATTTTGAAATCTTTCCAGTTTTTCCTTTCCTTCAAAAACTTCTTGAAATAATCCTGATACTTACCATTACTGACCTTTGCAACCTTCATCCCTTCATAAGCCAAACCTGTTGCTTCCACAATCAACTTTGCATCCATCTTAAACTAAAGCCTACCTAGGTTTACTTCGCCATCCCTCCATGCATTTGCAAATTTGTAGCTGAGTCTTTCGTTATAGCCTTCCATAGCAGTGAAATACAAAGTGAAACCCGCCTGCTCAAAAAGACCCCATAGCTCCTCATTGTTACAAAACGAATCAAATTTGTGGGGTTCGGTACACTTCCTAGGACCTCCCATATTTCTATCTGAGCTATGGCAAGTTTTGGGAATGAGAAGGAAATCACTTCTTTTACCTTTGACATCCTCAACACTCGCAACCGGAAGCTCCACACTCTCAGTTCTAATGGTAACTATGTGACAATTCATTTGAAATGTAGTCGGCTTATGGTTTTTTCTATACTTCATAAAGAAATTCACACCTCGATTACCACGTTTTCGCCCATAATCATTATTGCTTGCGGTAGCTCCGCCTCCCTTTCTTGCACTAATAACATTTGTTTTATTCCAATTTTTATTTCTAATGTTGATGCGACTCTAGCTGTCACATCGAAGATCAATCCTCAGACTATACCATATTCTATTTATTTCCACATTTAAATTTTTCCTCTCACGACACAAAAACTTCCCGCCTGGTTGTCCTTTCCCTCGATTGTGATGTCTTTTATTGAGATTTAGCAATCCCTTTAAAACGTGCCTCAAACGACAACCAATCGGCTTGCCAACTTGCATCCATGGGGTCCACATCCTCATAATCCTTCTCATTCCACCACTCATATTAATAATTAAAAAACCCCTCCTCATAGTCCTTTATTTAAGTATATTTTACCAAGTTTTTCTTTCGCTAGGACTTCCTTAATTTGATCAGGAAAATTAATAAAGTCCCAGTTTATTAACATTTCTTGATTTACACCAAGGTTGGCCATCGCATCTGCCGCCCTATTTCCTTCCCTTAATGAGTGGAAAATTTTAACACATTGAATCTCTTGCAAATATTCCTTTACAATCTTCCAACAGATCTCTAATTTCCCAAGGAATATTCACCCTATTGTTGAGATAGTCTATTATCAACTTTGAGTCTCCTTTAGCAATTACCTTGTTGTATCCCCTCTCTCTAAGAAGTCTAGCACCAATCCAAACAACAAACGCATCAACAAAGTTCTTTGTAGTTGTTCCTAAGCCTTTGTTGTATCCAATCAGGAAGGCACCCTTATCATCTCTTATTACTCCACCAGTTGTAGCCCATCCAGGGTACCCCTTTGAGCAACCATCAAAGTTGCATTTTCACATGTTTTCCTAAAAAGATGGACAACATTTTTGAATAAGTTGACTTGTTAGGTGAGATTTTCCAAAATTTACTCACCTAACTTTCCTAGATTCGCTCATCTACTTTTCCTAGATTTGCTCTTCCCTCTCTTTTATAAATATGAGGGGATTCTTTTGTAATAGGGATCTTTTATCTTTTGCAATGAAGTGCTGCCCATTTTGAGAAGCAAATACATGAAACTTTGTGTTCATCTTTGTGAATATATTTTTGATAAATAAAGAAGTGAGTTGCATACCAAAATTTGTGTTGGAATCGATTGTATTTTGGATTTGATTGGAATTAGTAGTGATTAGTGATTGAGATCTAAAGGGCTTTGAGTAAATCCGTGTAAACTTTGTGTTACACTCTTTTATTCAAATTTATGATATTGATTGAATGTTCGTGAATTCTCTACAAGACTTTGTGCTTGTATTTATTCATGTTGTTTGTGGATCTATCATGGAGTATCTAGAATACTTTGTGCTTCTAATACAACGTTGGTTACATATCTCAAAGGATTCATTGGTGAAAGCTACGAAACAACTTTGTGCCTTCGTGAGTTTTCTTGTTTTATAATTTATCGTTATTATGTTGGTATTGTTGGTCTTTGCTTTGACAAGGTAGAAATATTGGAATTATTGCTTTGTTTTTAGTTTGAAGTTGTATCGAATCAGGAACTCAAAACCGTGAAGCATTGTAAAACATATTCTCTTAAAAAAGAGAGAATTATGAATGTGACACACCCCCATCTCTTAATCGTAGTGTACATCATTGTGAATACTTAATTAGTTTTACTTAGTTTTGATAAGAAGTAAGAAGGGCGCCTTCCCTTTCTGAGAGGAGAGATTGTATCTCACATAGCTGTGGTTGAAATCAAGTTTTGTAATTTGTTAAAAGGGATTACATAATTTTCACCCAACACACCATTGATCCCCTTCATGCACCAAGGAATCAAATCAAAGAGAATCATCTCCAAGGTACACTTCCCACCATTATATTCTTTATATTTTGTAAAACAACCTCAATGTGAGGTCGTGTGGAAAGAGGTACCAAATTCTATCAATCACGTACCTTCTTATGCATGAGTAACAAAGACAACAATAAAAGCATCACCTTGATTCTAGGAGGATATCTCAAACTCATCGTCAAAATCTACATTTTTCTTCTTCTTGTTCTCCACCTTACAAGCTTTTTTTCAATTTCTATCTTTGTCACAATTCCAATATTTTTCCTTGAATTTACTAGGATATTTTTTAAATCTCCCACATGATTTGAATCTATAATTATATTGCTTCATATAATTCTTATTGTCTTCTACTTTGGAACTTATATGAACTACTAAAACCTCCTTAGTTGACTTAGAACTCTTCCTTCTCAATTATTTAGAGAGAATATGTAACCACATCATCCATATTGAACTTGGTGGGAGGGATCCCAATGACCATAACAAGGTGGTCCCATAAATCTAGCAAAGAACACAAAAAATTCATACACCAGAATCCACCTCTATTTTAACTCCAAAAGAGTGCGACTAGGTAACTACCATATTAAAGGCATTTAGATGTGCAACCACAAACTCACCATCCTCCATCTTGAGGGTATACATTTTTTTCTCAAGAAAATATTGTTCACCAAGGATTTAGAGTAATAAATTTCTCCAAGCATCTTCCAAAGGTTCATTGCAATTATCTCTTCATGTACATTTAGTAACACTAAATCAACCAAACTAGGTCTAGTAATACCCTTTTTTATTCATATTATTCCAATCTTCTTGTGATGTAGCTACATATTTGGATTGAGATGTACTAAAACCCATTGTATCTCAATCTATGATCACATCCTCTATCTTGAGCTTCTATAACTCAAATTTTGTGCCTAATAACTTCTCCATCTCTATCCTTTATTTGTTTGCCATCTCTTTCTACAATAAGATCAAACCCCTCTATGCTCAAACACCCACTTAGACAAATATTAATTAAAAAATCCTCTACCCACACTAAGAATATGAGGTGATCAAGATCTTATACCAAATGAAAGGAAGCAAGGTATGCAAAAATGCTTCCCACATTAATAATAAGAGGAGAGTATCATGCATATTTCAATATTTTAAAAACTGCATAAAGTAAAAACATATTTAAACATAAAATAAATGGTATACCATAACACAAGTGTACATGGGAAAAACCCTTTTGAGAGAAAAGCCCCACACTCCAAAGTACCCAATGTATCATTAAAGAAACCATAGTTACAATACAATTGCAAAGAAATCCTTCACAAGAGTATCACCAACCAAAGATTTGGATGATTTCTAACAACTTAAAAATATCTTCAAAACTCACACACAACCTCCAAATGGTAATTATAAAGCCATGAGTTAAAACCACCTAAAAGGTGGCACCCAAAATTATCCTTAATCAAAGATGTCTTATGATGTGTCATAACATGCATCATAAGTAGGTCAAAAAGTGTAACTCCGCTTTACAACTCTTTTTATGTTTTCAATAACTTTACATTCCTATGCAAAATTTTCGAGGCCACAAATTTTGATCCAAAGGGCTAATTTGGTCGATTTTTTTTAATTCAAGATATCAAAGACATCTAAATAATTGGAACCACTATATGCAGAGCTAAATAATTGAGAATATTTATTTTGGCTAAAAATAAATTTTGTAGACCAAAAATAAGTATTTCATTTTTATCCCAAAATCACACTTTAAAATATTAACATTAAGATCGAGGTTGAGACAACTTTCCCAACATAACTTAACTCTTAATTTGACCACTACAACTAGATCATTATTTACTAATTCAATATTCATGTTCTTAGTTTTACTATTCATAAGTATCAAAATCAACTTCTTCTCTTCCAATTCTTGATATTCTCATGTGTGCTTCTCTTCAATCAAATCAACATGCACACTCTTTTCAATACACTCAAAATTCATATTGAAATATTCTTTTTTAAATATTTGTACCAAAAATGTCAACTATTTATCCAATATACTTGCTCTCCAACATTTTCCCTTCTACCTTTTCTTTGTTTCCATTAATTTTATATATTTTTCATATGTACTCTCTATAATATCCACCTTACATTTTATTGATTCTCACTCTAATTATAACTTCACAATAATTTCCATTACTATTCATGTTTATATGCACAACACAACTAGTTTACTATACACCACCATTTCATTTCACTCACTAAATCTTCACTATTCTCTTTTCTTACAATTATAGCTTTTGTAGTACCCTCAATCCTTTTAATCACACCTTGGAAATACACTACTACCTTATACTCCTTTATTCCATATCTGAAATAAATATCTCACTAATTTTGGTCTTCTTTTCCTTTGTATCTCTTATCTTTATTACTCTAATGCTATCTATCTCCTATCTTTAATTATTAGTATTAACTTGTATATTATATTAATTCCTTTTTGACTTGTGTTACTAATTTGGAATATATTATCCTTTTATTTCTACTTGTCCAACTTCTATTGGAATCTAATAATTAACTTCTTTTTAAACTAATATTCTTTTGTTGTGTGTAATTTCATCATATATAGTTCTCCTTGAATCTTCCTCTATATATTCTTTATAAAATCCTTGATTTACCAATCTCAACTTTCAACTATCTTCCTTATACCATCCTTCAATTATGTTGTACTCACCATGTGCTATTGGTTTCAACTCAAAACCTCTTTTCCTTTCTCTAACACATTATGTAACCATACACAATACCTTCTAATCATTCTCCAACTCATCATCATTCAACTATATTACCACAAGTGTCTTCAATAGAAATTTACCTAGATTCTCCAACTTACATTCAACTTATTTTATTGTGTATTATATATTCATGTATCTACCTACATCTTCTATTTCTCCATTATTTTTTGTAACTTGTATCTTATTCCACCTCTTTATTATTCTTTATTAACAACCATGCTTCTCCTTAAGTTCAACATTTCTTCAAGAAATATTTTTGTTATTTCCCCTAGGTTACTTCATTCTCCAAACATATGTCTATTGTTGGCTTAACAACTAACACCTCTGGAGTGAAAGTTGGCACAGACAACTATGTACACTATGTGATGAGTTCTCTTCAAATTAGGAGGGGAAGCTCCCTCGTTGTGTGGATAAATTCCTAAAAGAAAGTAAACTAAACTAATTCCTATATTTTTGTCTCAGCTGAGAGAGACACAAGGTTAAGAAAAACCACGAATGTTGCAACCAAGGATTTTTTGGTTTCACAAATCTTAACTACAAATCAAAACTAACTAGCTTATACTATCCAATCTCTTCAAGAAATCAGAGCATGAGGAAACGAAGCAGGAATGATTTTATACGATAAACCAGGTACAACTTCACAACATGAAGGCAAGGTGGGTGCAACTATTTTCTAGACTGAATAATTTTATCGGCACACACATCAAACGATAAGCTTTAGATATAGATTCACAACATGAAGGCAAGGTGGGTGCAATTATTTGCTCTTCTAAATAGGCTTATTAGAAACAAAACATAAAGGATAGCCAACTAGGATAGTAAATTGCATTGACAAAACACACATACAATTTACAATCAAACTAGCCACTATATTTAACTAAGATAAGAATTCACCATAATAAATGCATGAAACCCAAGTGGCATAAAAATTCATCATCATAATAAATACTTGTGAACAGATACAAAATAAGCAAAATTACAGGCAAGGTGGGCACAACATATATTACTCTCTCATGCAAAAGTAATTTACAAATGAGTTGAAAGCTCTTATTTATAGACATCGAAAGGTGTAGGGAACCCTAAAATCACCTTGAGTCAACTACAATCTTGCAATGCATGCAATATTTATTGCTAAACCCTAATAAAGCAAACTATATAGTTAACTAGAAAGCAACCATTAGTTAACTGGGACATCTAATCTAAATGGACAATGTGCAAGCATGCACGTCCTTATTAAAAGCAAGTTAACTAGAACACTACCATCAATTAACGAAAAACCCTAAATGAAACTCCAAGTCCTGCAAAATATCTTTGAGGATAAGATAGACATGTGTGCATGGTCCCAACAAAGAGAACTGAAGATGAAAGTCGAGTTCTAATTGCATGCTCTTGATTTTGTCCTCGTAGACAACTGCAGGTTCTAACTGATTGATCATTGGTCGTTATCTCAAGCAACTAACCCCTCCACAAGGTTGTTGACTGTGTCACCATCTGGGGTAGTAATACTTTTCCGAAGTATACTGTGTCTATGCAGCATGTCCTCACCACCTATGATCTGGCACTGAAGTTCACCTCTGCTCTTGGTTTCCTCATCAAACAACGTTGTCATGACTGTAAGTTGATTCATCTTATAGCCAACGGTCTCCCCATTGAAAATACTATGAATGAGTGTCTGGAGCTCTAACTGTACGTCAACAAGCTCAACATATGCACCACCCTCAATCTGAAACCAGCATGGTATGCGAGATACGAGAGTTCTCATATACCGAAGTGCACTAGTGACATGCTCTCTGCTCTCAGCCAACTCTGATGCTATAGTCTCCTCTATCTTTTCCTTGAATATCAACTGTGTCCTCCAAGTGTAGATAGCCTCTTTGTCTTCTACATCTGTGACCGATTCATATGCCACTCTTAGGTGAGCAATCATAATCTCATCATTGGGTTTGTCCATTGCCAAGTCTTACTCCTCATCATGGAGACATGGATGAAGTTCATGTGCATTGTACCGCAACTGGTATAACTCTGCAAGCACAAAGAGGCCTCTAGTAATGAACTCTTCCTCCCAATCCTCCAAATGCTTGTCGTAAGCAACTAGGTGATCAAGTTGACCCTGTTATGTCGATGGATCTAGCATTGGTGGGAGTGTGACAGTGACATCTTTCATTCTATGTACAAGGCTAGAAATGTATTGACGAAGTTGTTGGATTTCAGCCTTGAGGGCTGCCTTGTCTTCTCTGTCTTTTAGTATCCTATCCCTTGCGCTATCTGTTGTAACCTGTAGGAGATCAACCTGTGTCTGGCAAGTGCTTCGACCAAGCTTGACTGTGATCACTTTGAAGTCCTGAACTTCAATCTCATTTAGACTCTTCCCCTCTAGAGGTATGGCGGTCTCTATGACAATCTACTTGTCAACATTCCTCTCCACATGGCCCTGTTTCTTGATCCTCTTGTTGGTCGCATCCTGGTAGGCATGATTAAAATTTGAATGATCAAGTACGTAAGATGACTGCCTCTTGTTCCTTCCTAGTTGAATCTCAAGCCAAGATGAGTTTCAACTAATCCCACTAGAAGGATTTGTACTAGCAATGAGAGGCTCTGACAAGAGTGAACGTGTAGAGGTGTTACTACAAGGTGGCGAGTCCAAGTACAAATCAATATGAATTGGAACTGGAGATTGTTATAGTGTCGATGATGGTAGGCGTGGCTGAACTTCAGGCTCTGGAAAACTTTGAACTGGCTCTCTGACAGGCTCCATGTGTGTCTCAGTAGCAAGTGCCTTTCCTTTTGAGTTGTTAGCCGCTTGACTCTTCTTAGGAGGGTTACTCCTTTTATTTTGTTTGGGTTTAGATGAGGAAGGTAGTGAAGCATCCACCGGTGGCGGCTCTGTTCTAGGCACAACTACCCTCCTGGTCTTCTTGCTCTCAAGGTACAGTATGTTGTTTTGGATAACTCTACTCAACCTCTCCTTCACTGATGAATATTCTTTGGTGTACCAATCAATAGTCGGCAGTGGTTGTGTATCAACCTGCTCTCTAAAGAATTGAGGAAGTGTATCTCCCTCATCATCTGATAAACCTCCCACATCTTCCGCCAAGAAGAAAAAAATTTGCGGGAGAGAGAACCTACTATAGTTGTGTTTGCGCACCTCAAAATCATCCTCGTAGTTCACCCAATAATCCTCCATTGTAGGCTTATGGTATGGTCGACCAGCAAGGCGTGTTGTATAATGACCCCAAGGATCATATATGTGGGTGTCAACAAGGTACTTTAGTTTATACTTCTCCAACTCTTGTCCTGCACCAATATATTCCAAACTACATTGGAAAGTTGGCAGCTTGTTTATGCTTATGGCGCAAATGTCGATGAACATCATATAGTTGCCTCAAGAACTCCATAGAAACTATCCTATCTGAAGGATAGCATGGAAGTATGGCTGGATTTCCCGTGTATCCATAAATGTGGATGTAGGTGTATGTAGGGAACTGAATAAACCAATCCGCCTAATCAACCATCACTGCTCTAGCAACCGCTGAGATACGAACATGCAACTTCCGGTCCAAGTTCCTCACTATGTACGTCAAGAAAGCCTCATGCACACGCTTGAAATGTCGTTCAGCCTTCATGAACTCAAGCTGGTCATAGTAATGGTAGACTTTTTGTACACTAAGTATGCCCATTGTGTTCAACCCTCTAAACTGACCCTGATAGGCGATCAAGTATACGAGGTAGGAACACATGTGAAACTGGTGGGCAACTAGAAAATCGGTGATTTTCTCGTGGAGAACGTAAATGATGAAGGATGATGCCCAGTCATAATGCTCCCACCCGGAGATGATTTGACCAATGATATAATACATTCATGCCTGGAATTTGTTTGCATCTGCATGACCTGAGATGCGATTGAGAAGTGTAATCAAAATTGCATACTCCTTGTATTCACCACGACCCACATTACTTGGCAACTTGTTCTTTTTTTGTTTCAACCATCTCTCTGCCATCTCACTTTGACACTTGTCCATATTAGTATTGAATGCTCGCTCACACTGCTCCATGGAAATGACTAGACTGTTCGAATGTTGAGGAATACCAAAACATCTCTCGATATCCAAGGGTTTGAGACTGCATATGACTCATCCATTTACTGACTGTATCTGATGAGTAGCAGAATTGTAATGCTTAACACAAGATATTACAAACTCTATGCAATGAACTAACAGGGATAGAATCAGCCTCAAGCAACCAGAATGTTGAATGTTTTGAAGTATCAAATCTTTTATCTCTATTGGGTCCAAGATTGCTTCTGGAAGCACCTTATGTAGATTCTTATTAACTGTCCCGATGAAGTCATGAGTCAAGACCAACTTGGTCTTGAATTCAAGTTGAGTGTATTGCATTTTGAAAAACTCGCCTATTGACTGTGAACATAGCTATATTCTAACAACTTTTTTGGAAAGCTAAAAATAGCCTATCGGAAGGCAATTTTCACAAAAAATTATGAGATATGGGTTTTGTCCAGAAAAAGATTCTAACACAACCCAAAATGTCAGATTTGCGAAAATTGGACTTCTACTCGACTATGCAAATGAATTTCATTTAAGAAAATTAGAACCTCAAGAACTGATGCTCTAGAAGAAATTTTCCTAAAAAAAATCTAGCACATGGGTTTTACTGAGGAAGCTATGCCGAATCGACCTAGATGATTTGTTTTGTCAAAAGTCACCAATTCTTCAAACATGCGAAAGAAAATAAGACGAGAAGTAGAAGAAATTGAGATAGAAGTTTGAGGTTTTTAATGTCTTTCTCTTCTGCTAAAATCGCCACTTTGTCTTGAATTCTGCTGATAAATCTGGACTTGTACTTGCAAAAGAATGTTTTTTGTCTTCGTAATTGATTGTTGATGAAAATTTACCCAACTCAGGAAGAAATTAGCCTTTTCTCAAGCCAGATGAATGAGAAATGACGCCAAACTTGATTAAATAGAGCAAAATCGTACCATAATGGCGCCACTGCAAGCTTTAAACCCTGATTAACAAAAGAAGTCTTTTGATTGGACCCACTCCAATTCAACTAGCACTAACTCGAAGTCTCGGAAATAAAATAATATTAAAATATTCAGTTCTTTTTAACATGTGAATTTGTAATTAAATATTACAAAAGGCGCCAATAATAAATTATTGAAGAAAATCACCCATTTAGATGCTTGCATGCAAAAAGTCGAATTTAATATTATTTTTAATAAATTAGCAACAATCTCTGTATACTGATTCCAGAAAGTCAAAATTTAACTCTCCAGGCATCCATTTGCAAAAGTTATGAGATTTTTTGTTAACTTCCTACTTTATAGCTCGCTGAAAGTTATAGTTGCCCCTGTTGAGCCCTGATTTCTGGGTAACTGAGTGAGGTTGTAACTGAGCTGAGATATCCATTGTGAAGCCATCGGAGCAAGGATGAAATGTCTACTGGGAGCTACAACTACTAAAATCAACATTTGACTCCTCAAAAAATTAGGTGCCTTTGATTAAATTGATGCAAGGTTTCTAGATAGCCATTTCTCTGTTTTGCCATCTAATGCTTTGAAACTACCACTACCGGTGAACGATGACCCCCACTGACTGGATGATAGGTTCATTACGTGACTGGAAGAATTCTGTATCCAACGATTGTATGTAAGGCATCTAAATGCTGCATTAGGAACCCCAAAAGCAAGGGCACCCCTAGCCTTTGGAGGCACAGACACCAATTTGACAAGTGTAACTTTCATCCGGACGCCATACTTTGACCCCTAACACCGAGAGCTGGGGTGCTCTGATTCGCGCACCATCAATCTCTTTGTGTAGCTATAACAACTTACAAGAGATGTCTCTGGAGGTGACAAAGCAAGAAAACTGCTTCTAAGACCTCAAAAAGAAGGGTGTCTTTTCCAACGGGATGCGTATTTTCCATACTTAGCGATTTTTTTGGTTGTTTTATTTTTTCAGTACCCTACACTGACCCCTCATGTATGGGCATTTGACAAATCCTGGAGGCTGATGGCTAGACTCATTGGATAGTTGGAGTAATTTCACACAAGTCTCATGAAGACTATGCAAAAAAACCCATCTCACAGGCCTAAAGGCTAGGCGCCCCTGGCCTACAAAGGTACAGGTGTGTATTTCTACATTTTTCCACCCTCTGATTTACGTGCTCAATAGAACCTCTGCCACGATCACTTAGAATGTCGGATCATCTCATGAACTAGTGCATTGCAAAGCTTAACTGAGTTAGAAAAGATCTGCCGAAAACAAAATTTGCAAATTCATCCATATGAGGGGTCAAATTCAAGGGTGCCCCTAGGCTACAGGGGCGCAGAAACTAAAAACTTGATAGCCTCTATAACATGAAACCTCCTCGTACCTTCCGCTTTTGACTTCAATTGTTGGAGTTCTGGACTTCAGATGACCTCGCTTGATAGTTCATCGGAAAGCTAGACTAATTCTGAAGAGATTGAACATATTTGCAAACACATGCAACTAAATCTAAGCCTTCAAAAAGAAAGGCATCTCTAGGCTATAGGGGCGCAAATTTTCTTTCTACAAAATATCTTCATTTGTTTCTGCCTTTGTAAACACTGTTCTGGCCACTGAATTGACCTTGTAGGAGTATAATTATGTCATGAAGCACTTCTCCATCATAACATGTCCTGCTTTGAGTCCCAGGTTTAGGTTCTGACCTCCAGGTACTGACCAATTGCTGCTAATAACTGACATGACACTGACCAAAGTCCATACTTAACTTTCCCAAAAACTATATTTTGACAACAAGGTTTAGACTCTTTTAAGAAAAATGCCTTGATGAAGCAAAAAAATTGGTTTGGGTACAACATCTATCATATTACCTTCATAAGTCTATTCATCTATGCTATTTTTCTTATACACAAACTATCTCCCAATAACCTCATTGCTTTTCATAAATTTTTCCAAACGTCTACAACTATGTTAAATAGTCAACATCCTCTTTCCCAAAAGTTTAAAATTTACCTTTTCCATCATTACCATATTTTTCTTTCCAATCCTACAATTCATCTTCATACATCACATCACTCAAATATTTTCCAATTCTTGGAATTTCACACAACCTTCCCAAATCTCATCTATATTCTTTGGTATCTCAAGTCTCTCAATTTCCTCTTCAACAACTAATTGCATCATTTGTACCTCTTATCCTTGTATTTATTTACTCAAAATATAGTCTTTCACTTCTAGCTTCACTTGTTTCACCTCACTTTCATCTTTAGCATGTGTTACAATAATCATCTCTAACTTAAATTGTCTTGAATTTAATTTATACCTCCACATTTTATGTGCTTCATTATTTCCTTTCTTTTTATGTACTTGATCCATCTCTAACCCTTTTATATCTTGTTTCTATCATACTACTAGCATGCAAAACGTCAAACAAAATCTTAACAATCCATTCTTCTTTCATCATTCCTCTCAAACATCCTTCTTTCACAAACATTACTTTTATGGAAACATTCTAAAAATCATAATCATCTAATCCCTTACCTTCTTCTAGCCTATTCATAACAACATTAATTTCATACATTTCTTTCTCTTCCTCATCCACTTCTAAATTGTACCTATGGATTCTTATTTTATCCTTTTCAACACTTGCTAATCTATCTAGAATTTTTTTGACATATCAAACAATTCTTCCATTTTATCATCAACATCGTCCTCTTCAACATTAGCTTGACCTTCTTTGATTTCTTCAGTCTTTTCAACAATCATTTGTTGCCTATAAAGCAAGTTTTCTTCAACTCTTCTTGATGTTATTTTTTCTATCACACATCCTCTAACTTGTATTATGCTACTATACATTATAGATCTCTACTCTACAACATTAGTCTTATTTTTTCTAAGCGTTCTCTGTATTTATTATTTTTCTAGTCCAAATCTACCTTTCTTTCTTCAATTTCTACTACTAGTTCTAATGTTTCTGATTATATACTATATTTATCATCATATTTTCTATATTTTATGGTTTCCTTTCTAAATTTTTTTCCAAATTTACAGCTCTAATTTTAGGTTTCATATTCATACCCCTAATCTTCATGACAACAATAAATCACAAATACTAATAGATTGCTTCAAATTTTGGTACTCTATCTACCCACCCTTCACAAATTTATCTCATTTTAAATATTGTTTGCTTCCAATGTCTTCCTCCTTTAAATTGTATCTTCACATTCATTCCTTACGTACATTACCTCATAGATCAACAATCAACCACCCACTAATATATTTTTTTCAAATCACACTTATACACTTGATTTTGTACCTCACTAACAAATTTTCTCTCTATCAATATTCCATTTATTAGAAGTCTATTTGATTTACTCTTAGTTATTCAATTTCAAGTAAATTTCCTCTCAATCAGTACTTTATTTTTTCAATATCCTTAAATTATTTTTCACTTCTTTGATGTCACTTTCTCACACTTGGCACTCTATCAATAACCTCAACAACTTGGATATCTTCTACCCAACACTACAACCCTAGAAGATTCCTACACTTTCTTTTTCCTAAATTTATTATTCAAAGATCCAATGCAACCTCTACCTAACTTGCATAGTTGAAGTATGTTCACACATTTTTTTAAAAAATTACTCTAATTAGATCCAACTCATAGGATGCACAATGCTTTTCATCTCTTTTCTAGACTAACAACTCACTTTGATCCACTTATTTTCTCCTATCTTTAGGATTCAAAATTGATTTGGCATACTTCCATCTTTCTTCTTCTTTTTTAAGATTCTAACTTACTTTGACACCAATTGGTACAGCCATAGATGAAGGGTATAGTGAAAGGCTAACCAATCATACAACCTTAACATGAACACTCATGAAACATAAAATTGATGTCAAATATTATAACAATAATATTATAAAGAATTGAAATTAAATATTATGACAATAATATTATAAAGAATTAAAATCAATATATTGTTACTCTATAATCTCGATTGAATTCATAGGTTCTACTACTAGGGCTTGAAATCAAATAGAGACCTTAGCCTTCAATTACAACATAAAATATTCACCAAAAAATGTACAATTTCTCAAAATATTATAAATTAAGTCAATCTTCAAATTAATATTTTCTCTTATCTTTGAAAATTGTTCTCACTAAACTTAATTTTCTTTCTCTATTATTTTTCCACTATTTTATGCACTAACCAAAGTTAGAGTACAATCTCCCATGCAATTTGGATAAGCATCATGGCACCAATATTAAATTATTTTTCCATGAAGTTTGCCTTATAATTAGACTTGATGCCATGTAAATGACATTTTCTTATGCAAAAATAAATATAACATTAAACTCAATGCAACTCTAAACATGAAGCACCCTAGGACCTAATGCCTCCAATCTTTAGGATTCAAAATTGATTTGACATACTTCCATCTTTCTTCTTCCTTTTTAAGATTCTAACTTACTTTGACACCAATTGGTACAACCATAGATGAAGGGTATAGTGAAAGGCTAACCAATCATACAACCTTAACATGAACACTCATGAAACATGAAATTGATGTCAAATATTATAACAATAATATTAAAAAGAATTGAAATTAAATATTATGATAGTAATATTATAAAGAATTAAAATCAATATATTGTTACTCCATAATCTTGATTGAATTCATAGTTTATACTACTAGGGCTTGAAATTGAATAGAGACCTTAGCCTTCAATTACAACATAAAATATTCACCAAAAAATGTACAATTTCTCAAAATATTATAAATTAAGTCAATCTTCAAATTAATATTTTTTCTTATCTTTGAAAATTGTTCTCACTAAACTTAATTTTCTTTCTCTATTATTTTTCCACTATTTTATGCACTAACCAAAGTTATAGTACAATCTCCCATGCACTTTGGATAAGCATCATGGCATCAATATTAAATTATTTTTCCATGAATTTTGCCTTATAATTAGACTTGATGCCATGTAAATGATATTTTCTTATGCAAAAATAAATATAACACTAAACTCAATGCAATTCTAAACATGAACCGCCCTAGGACCAATAATGCCTTCAATGACACTAGTTGTTGGCATAAATCTCAAAATCAAGGTGCACATCTAATAGATCTCCTTTAGCTGATTTGGCAAGCCACCTTCATAATATAATGTGAAATAAAAAATAAGACATTGTATGCTCTAAATGCTTTGTTGATGTTCTTAATAAAATATCATGATATCTAATGCATGTGTTACCACATAACTATTTTTTTTAATATTCTAAATGCTTTATCTAATGCACTCTAGCTAGAGAGAAGGGCTAAAAAGAACTAAGATCTACAAAAACACAATAAACATAAAGCAAATATTTTTTATTTATGCAATATTGATTGGAGGCTGGGGAAAATACCTACATAATATTTCATTTAGATAGAAAGTAGTACTAATAGTGTTGAGCCAAAATGTTTTGTTCTGAGTTAGCTTCACTTAACATACTTGTAGCTCTTTCTATTGATGTTTTGTTCATTCTCTTTGCAACCTCATTTTCTATGGTGTGTATGGAGTTGTTTTTTATTTTATTGTCTCATTATATTTACAATAGTTTTCAAATTTCTTAGAGAAAATATTCCTCATTATCAATTCTCAAAATTTTATCTTCCTATATTTTTATGCTCAAGTACCTTAAGTTCATTAAAATTGCTAAAAAAAATAGATTTGTGCTTTAGGAAGTAAACCCGCGTTTTGTTAGATAAATCATCTATGAAGGAAACATAATAGAGATTTTTCAAGAGATAGAACATGTACCAAACCAAACACATCACTATGGATCAACTCTAAAATATTATTTTATTTAGTGTTACTAGAAATGTTGAGCCTATTTTGTTTGTCAAACACACAATGCTCACAAAAAATGAAATTAAAAAATAATTAGTAAAATCCTCCAACACATCTTTATTATTTTTAGTTTGTAGCCATTTCTCCCCAATATGGCCCATATTCTAGCCACAACATTGACTTTACAAATGATTTGGTTATATTTTAACAGTCATGGCAAATTTACACAATGTATTGCAATTCAACATAAATAAAATGCTTACTTAAATACCATTTGGAAAAACCAAATCCCCCCTTGTCATTATATAACCATCTTTTCCAAAAATAAATGTGTATACCACTTTCATTCATATTTGAAATATAAATAAGGTTATCACTAATCTTAGAATGTATAGTACATTAAAAAGAGTTTCACCTAGATACAATGTATCTCCATTATAATTTCCACTCTTTGTGCAAAGTCAAGTGAAATGAATCCCTTGAATCAACTAGCCATTAGTAACTTTAATAAAGGTAATAAGTTAGGAAATGTCGTCATCATCATTGGAGGATTTATTTGTAGAGGGGCCATCAATTTTATCCTTTTTCTTTGACTTATGCTCCTTTGCATCACCCTTCGTAATTTCAACACTTTATTTTATATTTTTTAGGGGACCGGAACGTAGCCTTTGAATTGGATTTCCTTTTATCCCCTTGTTTGTTTCTACCCCCTCTATCTTTAGACCAACCTCTTGCAAACAAATCATCTTTAGAGGAATCCTCCATATAGTTTCTCCTAATCTCTCCACTGAGTAATGTCAAAGCAACTTCTTAAAGTTGTTAGAAGATGTACTAAAAACAAACATAATAATATTTTTTCTTCAATCAATTAATGAACAAAGCAACATTATACACTTATTCTTTTCTTCTATTTTTACATCTATGGAAGTTGGTCAAATCACAACAAAATTTATTTAGATGATTATTTTTAATGAATAATATTTTCATTTTATAAATAACTCATTTACAATTCTATTGGTTTGGTATAGTGTAGCAATCTTGTCCCATTAAGCTTTTCGAATATTTCCACTTGAGACATTCATCAAAACTAAATTGGAAAGGCATAACATGATTATCCTTTTTTCTTTCTACCAAGTTTTCCCCATGTGTCTTAGTCCACTCTAGTCAATAAAGTACCACGTCTAGTGGTTATCATGATCCACTAATCTCTTTCAACCAAGAGAACCTTCATTTTTGGTTCCATGACAAATCTTTTTATGTTAAATTTCTCAATCTCCGTCGTCAAGGTCGTTAAGGTCGTTACTGTGACTTCTAATCTTGAGATCTGATTTCAAAATTACATGAGTGCTCCTAGTACAAACAATGAAAATAAATAAATAGAGGCATCCCCTCCTTTACAAGATCAAGTGGAACAAAGTTCTAATACCAAATGTTGTTTTACAAACCTATACTTCAACTAAGAGAATGAGAAGTAATAAAACTTGGTTATCTAAAACCAAATAATGCCTTAATGAAACTTAACAGTAAGATAGAGAAGATGAGAGATGATCAAAAGAAAAGCATATAACACAACATATACACAGTAAAAACCTTTTCAGTAAATAATCCACCACCAAAATTAAACCTCAACATACTACTTCAAAGTAGAGTTTACAATACCATGAGACCCTCCACTTGATGTAACCCCTATATCAACACTTCTTTAGTAAATTGATACTTAACCTCAAGTTTAAAACTTGCAAAACATTGCAATACAATTGAACCAATGCAAACCACTATGTGTTTTTCCATTTTGTAAATCATTTGTGCTTTCAACAAAATCATGTGCTAATTCCAATGCCTCTTATAAGTAAACATTCTTCAAATAAAATGTAACTCCCAATGTGTAAGAGTCCACCTATGAATCGTCTAATTTAAATACTTATTTGGACCCATTCAAAGATGTTATTGTGTGTCATAGAGGTATGCAAGTGTAACCTCTCATTTCACTAGTCAAACCAAGCAAACCAAGTGTTCCAATTTGAAAATATAACTCCTTTTCCAAGATGGTCTTACACATTGCCAAAAATATAGATAGTTTGAGATATTATTTCAAGTTTACTTTGTAACCCTTTCTCACATGTTCTCTTACATCCTCTATAACCACTTGGACAAATGTTAAAATATATCATACATGAAATCTCAAGATTCCCCATTGAAGCGCCCCATTTGATGAGGTCCCAACATTACAACATAAAAATAATTAACTACAATTATTTTTAAGACTTTTCAAGATGGTAAAATAATTAATCCAAACATATTATGATGCTAGTGGAAAAGCAATTCTTGCAATCATGACCTAAGAGGGTGTTTCATTCACATACTTTAGTGAAAATTAAATGAGACTAGGCAAAAGTACTTTATGGGTGACTAGGAGTTTTAGGTCATTGTTCAAGCTTTGCACAAGTTGATGTATTGTTTGTTGTCAAATGCATTTGTGTTGTACATAGACCAACAAATTATTAAATTTATTAATATTTAAACAAACTTGAATCAAAGACATGTGAGATGCTAGAAAACATATAGGGTTACTCTTTTGTGATGAAGCATATAGTTGACACAAGAAGCAAATTTGTTAACACCTTGAGTAGGAAGTAGACATTATTGTCCATGATGATAGTTGAACTAATAAGCATGGAAAGGATGGACTTGTATAGAGTAGATTGAGTTTTGTGGATGTATGATGTGCACATAAAGCCTTGGGTTGGAGACAAAGTGACATATGTAGACCTTTAGGAGGAATAAATTTTCAAGAAATAAAATTGTGTATTTGACATAGCTCAATGAGAAAGAACCTCATTCATGAGTTATATAGTGGACTCAGTGGTCATTTTACAACAAAAGAGAAACAAGTCATGCTAGAGAAGAGATATTATTGGTTAAGTTTGTATAGAGAGGTGAAAAGATTTGTAGAATGACACAGAACGTGTCAAGTCACAAAAGGAGTGTCCTAGAATACAAGTTTGTATAAGTCGTTATGCACATGAGAGAAGCCCTAAAGGAACTACTTATGGATTTTGTCCTAAGATTACTATGCACTCAAAAAGGTAATATTTGTATTTCCATTGTTGATGATAGATTTCTAAAATGGCACATTTCATTCTTTTCTAGAAGAATGATATGCCCATGATAGTTGATTTATTTTTCAAGTAGATAGTCAAATTACATGGGTTGCCCTGGAGTGTCACCTCAAACAAGGATACAAAATTTCTTAGTATTTTTTTATGTGCATTATGAAAGTTGGACAAGCAACTAAATTATAGTTATGAATACCATCCATAGACAAATGATCAAATTGAAGTTGTCCATTGGAGTCTTGGCAATCTTCCAATATGTTTAGTGGGAGAAAAGCCTATGCAATGAGACTTCATGTTGGCATAGGTAGAGTTTGTGTACAATAGCTCAATACAAAAGTCAATTGGAAGGACATCATTCAAATGGTGTATGCAACACTTCAAAGGGTGTCATAGACTTCTAGATGGTTGAGGATGATAAGCATATATGTGCAAAGGTTGAAGATTTTGCACAACACATGAGTTCATGTGCAAGTCAAGAAGCAACTAGAAAAGAGCAAGACAAGATATAAATTACACGCAAATAAGCATCAAAGGGAAAAGACTTAAAGGGTGAGATGGTCACAACGCATATGAGAAAAGAGTGGTCTCATGTGAAACAAAAGATAAATTAAAGCCCAAAAAAATGGTTTTGCAAAGTTTTGCACAAATTCTCAAAAAAAAGTGTTTAAAATCAAGTTGCTATAAGGTATTGATATCTCATTTAGTGTTTTTGATTTGTATGCCTATCAAGTGCAAAATCTCAAGATCATGCATAGGAGTAAAATGAGCCAAACTAGAGTGCATTTTTTAGAGAAGCAATGAGAGGAGACTACACAAAATTTGGACACACGTTGTGAAGAAAACTCAACAAATTAAGTGCAAAGAGTGTCTCATTCATTGAAAAAGTGAGAGATCAAAAGAAGACTAGTGAATTTCTAGAATAGAAATAAGTAATCTTGTGCAAGTGAATTGGTCTTTCACACAACCTTAATTTTGAACAAGTAGCTCAAAAAAAATTATTTGGTGTGTATTATGCAAGAGCATCTTAGGGCTCTATAATCTTACATCACCCAAAAATATGTTTAATGTGCAAGTGATTTGTTTGTATGAATGTTGTGTTTGTTGTTTGTTGGTTTAAAGTTTTTATATATAGGGTTTTTGGCACTCATGTATTATTTTTGTATACATACAATCTAAATAACATAATAGATTGATGATGCAAATATTGAATGATTGTCTATGTTCATTGCAACCCTCACCTCTACAACTAGCAAATCATAGTCTCACATTTCATCGCTATCAAATTGAATTGTTGTGGTTAAGTACCTTGTGTTTATTAAGATCAACCATGCATTAGTTGATCAAGTTAACCTCTACAACTAGCAAACCATAGTCTCACATTTCATCACTATCAAATTGAATTGTTGTGGTTAAATACCTTGTGTTTATTAAGATCAACCATGCATTAATTGATCAAGTTAAGCTAGTGTTAACACAAGTAGAGCCCTAAGATGATGCTAGCACATCATATATCATGCTTGGGCCGACGATGCATAATCATTTGAGATGAAAACATAGAACCCACCTTAGAGCTAGTGATGCTATGCCAAATGATACAAGCCCCTTTTGTCCATAGTTTAGACTTAGTTTAGACTTTGTTGTGAGTTCTGTATTTTTTTCTTATAATATTTGTTTAATTAAAAATCGTGTTTTCTTAAACTTAAATCTACTTTTGTACCTACGTGTTGACTAGTTTTAATGCTCTTTTATTGATTTAGAAAATAGTGCATTAAAATAAAATTCCCTGAAAAATGCCTTCCTTTTTTTCTTGTTTTGTGTGTTTGAATCCGAGTCCAGAATCAATTAACATAACACTCTACTGTAGTTACTTCTATGCTAAAATAAGTTCGACCATAAACATCCAACACCTTTTTATAAGAATTCTTCGCATGTTTGCAACAATCTCCCATGTAAGTGTACATGTAAGAGCGCTTCTATTTTTCGATGATTTTTGTAAGCACAAAATAAAAATGTGAATTCCAAAATCCCAATAGTAAGTCCATTAATCAAGAAGATAACTTCAAACTGAATTAGAGATGCGACAACAAATACTAGGAGTATATTTATCGCTTAGGAGCTTGACTGGTCCAACCAAGATTTCTAAAATACAATGCGTGATATAAAATATTTATAAAACTCACGGCTCGGATAATTTATGTCATTCGTGTTCATCAAAATAGACTGATCCCTTGCTCATTGATTTCTTGATAAAATATGGCACCTTTAATAGTAATTCTAGCATCAAGAACCTATTATTTGAACAATGGCAGTTGCAATGTATTTCCCTCAAAATAACAACAATGCCTTCGTGTCAGATATAAAACCATTCATTCAAAAGATTTGACGACTTACAAGCACTAAACACAGACAATTAAGATAATTATTGCATTAAACATTTCAGAAAGCTCCAATTGAATGATAATGAAAACGAGGTTACAAACAATGGCTTTATTAAATTAGCCTTCAAAAAACTCATGTTTGACACAAATTTTACTGATTGCTTCTGCGATGATCAAAAAAGTCAAATGCCAAGAGAATATTTGCAACCTCCATTGCACAAGCCATAAAAAGCATACTACAGAATTCGCGTCACCGTCACAAACACAAAATTTACAAAAGCACATTACGGAAAAAGGCCAAAATCTTCTAATAGGCAGAGAAATTTAATGAATACTGGAGAAATTCACAACCTATAAATTTAATAAATGCTGGAGAAATTCACAGCCTAGAAATTTAACATATATTGAAATCATGGTTACAACTTTTGAAGCTTATAACCGGTGTCTGTATGACACTCCAGAATATGTATGGAGTTTTTATCCCATTTATGATTTTAGTAAGTGTTCCATGGGGACGCATCCCCCCCCCAAAAAACCCTGTGTTTCATAGACATCCCCGTCTAGGAGACTTGGGAACTTGGGGAGGACATCCCCCCATAAGCCCACCACCAGCACCACCATCCCACCACCAGTGTCATCACCTCCAACACGTCGTTAGGACTTCGAGGACATTGGGGTGTCCTCAAGACGTCTAGGGGACTCCCAGTCATCTCCAAGATGTATAATTCTTATACTCATACATCCTTCTATAACTATTTTTAAAGTATTATATATATTTCAGCGCCCTGCCGCCACCCTGCCATCCCCAAACTTAGGCCCTTCGTCCCCCGTCCCCGAAACCCATCCCCACGTCCCCCTGTTAGGAAACTCACTTTTACATACATATCTAGATTTGTTATAAACCATATTCCCACATGGCCAAGTAGCATGTCAATTTCATAAAGAACCTTCCTTTTCAGATTCAACTCCTGACTGGACAACAGAATCCACATCAAGGCATTCGTTACACAAAGTGTCGGTCCTGTAACCTACTGTAAGTTGAAATGAAATATCACAATAGACAATCAGACCATAGAGGAGCAGAACACGTTAACTCAAAATTACTCAGTCCAATCAACTAATAGACATGGATGCCTAAACAAATGCAATATAGCATGGTGGAGAACCTCCAGAGATGACAGTTGGTAATATTATTAAAACTGAAAAGGTTGTAGTGACACATAGCAGTGTCTTCTATGCAATAATTAGCTACCTTGTAATGCAAAAAGCCTTGGCACCATAACCGTAAATGAAAGATATTTGTACAAGAACAATAAAATGGGAAGAGTTATCCAAGGATGGCATAGCAACGATATTTTATTAAAACCAAAATTTTAGAACAGAGACAAATGAAGAACTGTAGATACAACTCCCTGCTTGTCTATCTCCCCAAGGAAATACCATATAATGGGTTTCCCGGAAAAATTTAATTCTCGCTGATTCTCATTGAAGACCTCTTCTTAACAGACATCACATTTAGAAAAGCATTATTTGATTGATGGTCTTCATAAAACTTTATATGCCAGATAGAAGAAGACAACCCAACCATGGAATTGATTGTAAACCTTTCACAAATCCCTTGCATCATTTAGGACCTGCCTCGCAACAAGCATGTAATTAAAATTCACCAGCTGTATCAACAATTCCTCAACCCTTTCTTTCAGCTTCTGATAGATCTTGGATATCTTTGCCCTCACTCCTTTCAGATTCTGGTAAAACTTTGGAATCTCCAACCATATTACTTTCAGATTCTGGTAAATCTTCAGAGTCTCCATCTCTATTATATTCGGATTCTGGTAAATCTTCAGAGTCTTCAACTAGATTACTTTCAGATTCTGGTCTGTCTTGAATTTCTTCACCTATATTACTTTCATATTCTGATAAGTCTTGCATAGCCTCACCTATATTAGGTTGTTTCATAGGCCTCACAGGCATTTTCCCTTGTGCTAAAAGTTCTTCCTCCTTTTTTCTCTCCAGATAACGCTTACGTCCTTCAGTCTTGGCTGATACCATGACCCTATCTAGAAAATCATACGTTGGAAATTGTTTTGGAACAAGCTTACGATATTTTTCAAACCGTTCCTCGGCTTCATCCTTCTTACCTAAGACACTGTACAGAATACCCTGCCAATCACACATAGGGTTATTTTTAATAGAGCCAAAGATGCAATTATTATAATCAAAGGGATCAAACATTTTAAAAAATAGATAAATTAGATTTACCATGCAAATATTTTCTAAGTTCATTAAATCAGATTATCAAAACAAGCTAGCTACTGCCTTCTGACTTAGAGCTAATTAATAAACACTCAAAGTCTGAATGGAATGGATGGCAAAATTGCAAATTACGGTCAACCCTTAAAAAAATGTGCTACAAAATTGCATAACCTTAGTATGGTACAATGCACTGCCACAATATTTGTGATTAGCTTGAGAAGAAATCTATTGATACATAATCTTCATTATGTGTAATTAAAGTTACTAGTAGCCACCATGCGCATGCATAACCCTAAGTAAGTTTAGGTTTATTGATATTCAATAGCCTGTATGATCAATTAGGATTGGAAACATGTCAACACCAACAATCTATAGGCTTATACCACCGTAATCTTGTTAAGCTAATGCTATTTATAAGTGTCTCATTAACAAGCCTCTTCTCTTCTTCTACCGTATATAATTATCACATTTATGAAAAAATAAGCAAAATTTCAGGGTTGCCATCTAAAACCCCCAGTACTGCAGGTTCAAGTAAGCATTAATATGGAGACGAAAGATTGTCTCTATATGCATATGAGTTGCCTGTGTAACTTCATCACCGTTGATTTGAAATATTGACTATAGGCTCAAGCAAAGGTTTGAAACACACCAGGAACAAGTATATTTTGCATTCTAATTTTCATAACACATCTATAGGCGATTTGGACATCATTCTTCATTCATCTAGGCTGGAGACTCTGGGACAACTTTTTTTTATTTGCAAAATAACTTAAGGGGATCAATGTCCAGTAAAAGAAAGATTGACTATACACGAGAGGAATCTCCACCCAGAAGAGATAAACAATGGAAAGGAAAGGAAGAAAGAGAAGAATGAAAATAGAATAGGTCATGATTGAATATGAGGGCAGCAGCAGCTATCTACCTACTTGAGCCCGAAGAACATGCAGAGGACTAGGTTTGCAATTCAAAAGAAATTACAAATAAGAAGTTCAAATCAACAAGAGTTGAGCCATGTCAACATCTATGACACAATGAGAGGCAACAACCAAAGCAAAATAGCATGGGGTGACAGTATGCCAGGGAGCAAAACACAGTTCTGCCTATATAGGGAATAAAAGGAGAAGCAGCTGTGGGACATGATCTGATCCACAACCATCACCAATTCAATTAGGACAGCATATGAATGATCAAGGAGGGTGCCAAGTGTGCACAAATCTGAAAATGTTATAAAATTTGACTTTGTCCCATGCATTGAAAGAATCGTTTGTTACGTAACCAAAGTAGAAAGCTTAAACATGTGCTATTGATGAATGTATTGGGACATTATTAGTGGCTAGCTCAGTGAAGAAATCTTTCGATGTTTTGTTCATTAAATGTACTTGAGATAATGGGATGCCAACATGTAGCATGAATGACACTAAATATGTTTGTTTCAGTTAGGTTGCAAGTGTGATTAATTAGTGGAGTCAGGACAACACTAGCAGGAAATGGATTCATACTACCCTAGCCTATTAAAGCTAAGGCTATTCATATGGGTATCCTGACATATCATTGTTATTTTATGTTATGGCTCGATTACTATTCCAATATGGAAATCCCAATTTTCTGAATTCTTTAGACCTTCCAAACATACCAAATATTCATAAGTGGTAATCATGTGTCTATTTCAACAGGGAGCTATGCAAATGAGATTAAAGAAGATTTTTGCATATGATGCCCAACCCTTGCCTAGTCCATACCTGGGAATTCCCTTCAATCAGTATGAAATACTCTGGCTGTTTGGAAAGGGATGATATACAGAATGTGGTCCAAATTAGTAAATTTGAAAGGGAAACCAATTGATAATGACTGGAAAACTCTAATTAGTTTAACACCGCCCTATAGATTGTGCCAAGATACATGGTGGGTTCTTTAGATTCCAGTAAGTACTTTGACAAAGTGAATCAAGTACAAGGATTTCATTATCTAGCATGGCAGACCAATCAAGGATTTGATAGCACAATGAAATATTTGCCAATCTAAAGAGTACGAAGCAGTTACTATCAGATGGAGAAAATTAAGAACCAAGAACTTTGGAATTAAATCATCCTGGAGGATCTGCAGTGAGGAGAATAATATTGAAATCATAGTTCATAGACTCAGACTCGAAGAGTACTTGGCAAGCCCAAAATTTTTGACTCGGCAACTTAAAAGATACTAAAATTTCATTAAAAAACTCATATTTTTTTGTAAAATTCAATTACAAAATGTATCAAAAGAGCCTAAAAAACCATGAAGAAGTCTTTTCTATTAAATTTGATTCTTGAATACATATGGATTACAAAATCACATCATCATTCAAAGCCGGATAGCAGACACAATAGCTAGCTGCTAACTGATAACTAATATGAATTTATGATGATTAATCATCATCATTAATTTCATATCTAGGCAACTAAAAATTACAAGTTTTTACAATTTCCTCTTCCCCACCTAATAAAAATTGGGGGATAGAGGGTATGGTCCTCGCACTCAATTGTGGCTCCCTGCTTGGCCTAGAAGATTGGGCCTGTGGCCCCACGCTACTGCTAGATGGCAATGACTCCTGTTCCATCATATCAATGTCATGCAATCCAATCTCCCTTGCTTCTAAGGCAGTGAAGTTGTGCTGGTATGTGAAGTCAGTTTTGTTTATCCAGCATTGGTTAAATAGTTGATGGCGAGTCTAAGATAGTGATGTATGTGCTGGGCGTGACTAAGGAAAAAAGTTTAGGCCAAAAACCGTCCCTGTAGACTCATGAGTCAAACCTGGAAATACTCACACAATAAGAAAACCTGAGAGTACTTGGCAACTTGGCGAGTACTCGCAGAATTTGCAAACTATGGTTGAAATTCAATGCTGGCTACGAGGATTTTCTACTGCAGCAAATTAATCGATGGCTCTGCAATTTGGAATTTCATAAGATCTTGCAAGGACCAATAGAACACAATTATAAATATTATGTCTCCACAGTCCATAGTTGTTTGTAATTTATCTTCTGGATAAAACTGTGTTAAAGAATATTTTTGAATGAACGGTTTGGATCAAAAATATTCTTTTAACACAGTTTTATCCAGAAGATGTTTATAAAATACACAAATTTCTTAATAGCACCAGAGGGAACAAGGTCAATAATGATTAACTTCAAGATGCTGAAGAATCCATGGTTGGGATTGAGAAAATTGAGAAGCTAGGATTTGATTGGACCAACAGACATATAGAACAAGGTATCCCTTCTGTCTTCTCCCTTGATGGGTTCTCTGATTCTTCTTAATAACAGAGATGATAAACAAAGGTGGGGAGTTGATTATACTGGGAATTATTAAGTTAGTAAATGTTACAAGCTGATTGGCTGCGGATGGTCATGGCATGGCATGCTAGGGTGTGTCCCCTCTGAGGGATTCATTTATTTCCCTTGGTTTATGCTTTTGGCATCAGTTGTTTAGGTTTTTTGTATTTCCTCCAAGTCTGATATTCACATCCATGAGCTAGCTGTGCAGATATATGGCAAGGTTTATCGTTAGCTTTTATGATTTATCTGTGTGTGTTGTGGTTTGGCTTGTGCATTGATTTCCACCTGCATCCCCCATCTAGGGTTTTGATTGCAGGATTTTGGTTGCTTCTTACTGTATCTTTTTTGTATAGGGGCGGGTCCTCTACATAGAGTCCCAGATCTTATTTACCTAAAAAACATGTTATAAGCCGATTCTTCAATGAGGCATAGAACCGGGTATCTTCCCAAGGTGCAATGTTTGTATCAAAAAGAGGAACTACAAATGTACATTTTTATGGTTAGTATCCTTGAAATCATTCTAACGCAAGAGTCTCTAGTAAAGAGAATCTATGAAGGGCCATCTGAGTGCAGTCTTTAGTAAGCACATAGAAGAAACTGCTGATCATATTATAATTCATAGCAACTTCTCAAGTGAGATCTAGAGTACGTTCTTTGAATAACTAAATATAATGTGGATTGCTCCCCATAACTGTAAGCATTAGTTGTATTATGTATACTACTATACATAGAAGCCTCTATTTAGATCTAAAACTCAATCAATTATATGGAATATCTCTTGTAACAACTGTTTGTAACGTTTGTCTGGAGAGAAACAGAAGAATCTTTAAAAAGAAAACCAACAAAATAGTTACTATTATTATGAGGGTTGAAACAGCAATATTGATGTGGTCAATGAGTGGAATCCAAGCATAGATGATGAGCAGCTCTTAGGACAAAAATACAAAGATTCTTAGATTAGTAGTTGGTGAAAGCAAGTAAAGAGACTGCATAATGGATAAGAAAAAAAATAAAATCCAAGGGCATTGATTTTTAACACAACTCTCCCAGTTATTGACAGCAAGAGTGCAAATGTTTCAAAGATTCTAATGAGAACTGTTTCTGCATGTCTCTAAGGACTCTATAAAAAACATATCAGGGTCAAGTGCCTTCCTTTTTGGCATTAAGGTGGCAATAGAAGAGTTGTTTGTTAGATTTTGAAAATTGTGGCAGTACAAAATATATTATGTTCCTTATAGGGCCGTAAACATTTAAAATATAGTACAAAAGTAGCAATAGCATCCTCCAGAAAGCCATGTTGCCCTGTAGCAGTTTAATTTTTTTCTCTTTCTGCCACATAAGAAGGGAATAGAATGACAAATTTTTGGGCAAATGAGGATCTTAGTCTAGGAGTCAAGTGAGGGAACAAATTATCATTAAGAAGAAGGCTTGGGCAACCAAATTAAGAACCCTTTCAAATACAATATTGAAACCAAGTATACGGGCAAGGGGCATTGATGAGTTTCCTCTGCATGAGTTGTAATGTTCCCTTTTCAGTCCTAGGCTTTCCAGTGACTGTTAGCCTATTTTTGAAGTCTCGTAGGCTATTTCTAAGGCGTTCCAGGGGATCCCAAGATTCTTGGAGGATTCTTGTCAGCATTTTAGGGGGTAATTGCACTGGCTTGCCAGAGTGTTTTTTGGGTTTTTTGGGTTTTCTAAGATCCTTGGTGGGCAGTAACTACCATTTTTAGCAAGTCACAACTGCATCTCAAATTGGGCTAATTTTGAGTTTGAACACACTATTTTTATTAGTATGTGTTGGCGTAACAACTAACACCTCTGGAGTGCAAGTTGGTATGAACAGCTATGCAAATTGCGTGATGAGTGCTCTTCAAATTAGGAGGGGAAGCTCCCTCGTTGTGCGGACAAATGCTTGAAAAAGTAAACTAAACTAATTCCTATCTTTTTGTCTCAGCTGAAAGAGGCACAAGGTTTGCAAAAAACTTCGAACGTTGCAGCCAAGGATTTTCTGGTTTCCCAGGTCTTAACTACAACTCAAAATTAACTAACTTATACTATCCAATCTCCTCAAGAAATCAGAGCATGAGGAAACGGAGCGGGAATGATTTATACGATAACCTCTAAGACAGGATTTCCAAGGAGGTGACAATACATATCCCAGGCGTAAGCTGAAAGAAAGGTTATTGGCGACAACATCAAATGATGAACTCTACTTCTGAATTCCCAAGGAAGTGACGGCACCTATCTGAGGTGTAGCCATGAAACAAAGCTCATTAACATAATAACAACGAACGATAAGCCTTAATTCTAAATTCCCAAGGAGGTTACAGCACCTTTCCAAGGTGTAGATATGACAGAAAACTTATAAACACAAGAACACAAAACAATGATCATCCAACCAAAGTGAACAGATACAAAATAGCAATATTACAGGCAAATTTGGCGCAGCATATATTACTATTGCATGCAAAAGTTATTTACAAATGAGCAAAAGCTCTTATTTATAGACATTGAAAGGTGTAGGGAACCCTAAAATCACCTTGAGTCAACTACAGTCTTGCAATGCATGCAAGATTTATTGCTAAACCCTAATAAAGTAAACTATACAGTTAACTAGAAAGCTACCATCAGTTAACAAGTACATCTAATCTAAATGGACAATGTGCAAGCATGCATGTCCTTATTGAAAGCAAGTTAACTAGAACACTACCATCAGTTAACGAAAACCCTAAATGAAACTCCAAGTCCTGCAAAATATCTTTGAGGATAAGATAGACATGCGTGCATGGTCCCAGATAAAAGTCGAGTTCTAATTGCACACTCCTGATTTTGTCCTCGAAAACAACTGCAGATTCTAACTGACTGATCACTGGTTGTTATCTCGAGCAACTAACCCCTCCACGAGGTTGTTGACTGCGTCACCATCTAGGGCAATAATACTTTGCCGAAGTATACTATGTATGTGCAACATGTCCTCACCGCCTATGATCTAGCACTGAAGTTCACCTCTGCTCCTAGTTGCTTCATCAAACAACACTGACATGACTGTAAGTTGATTCATCTTACAGCCGACGGTCTCCCCATTGAAAATACTATGAATGAGTGCCTGGAGCTTTGACTGTACGTCAGCAAGCTCAACATACGCACCACCCTCAAGCTGATACCGGCACGGTATGCGAGACACGAAAGTTCTCACGTACCGGAGTGCACTAGTGACGTGCTCTCTGCTCTCAACCAACTCTGATGCCATTGTCTCCTCTAAGTTCGCCTTGAAAATCAACTGTGTCCTCCAAGTGTAGATAGCCTCTTTGTCTTCTGCATCTATGACTGATTCATATGCCATCCTTAGGTGAGCAACCACAACCTCATCTCTAGGTCTGTCCATCACCAAGTCTCGCTCATCTTGGAGATGCAAACGGAGTTCGCATGCATTGTACCGCAACTAATATAACTCTGCAAGCACAAAGCGGCTTCTGTTAACGAACTCCTCCTCCCAATCCTCCAAATGCTTGCCGAAAGCAACCAAGTGATCAAGCTGACCCTATTCTACCGGTGGCTCTAGCATCAGTGGGAGTGTGACGGTGACATCTTTTGTTCTGTGTACACGGATAGAAATGTATTGACGAAGTTGTTGGATTTCAGCCTTGAGGGCTGCCTTGTCTTCCCCATCTTTCAATATTCTATCCCTCGCGCTATCTGTTGCAACCTGTAGGAGATCAACCTCTGTTTGATGTGTGCTTCGACCAAGGTTGACTATGATCACTTCGAAGTCCTGAACTTCAATCTCGTTCAGACTCTTCCCCTCTGGAGGTACAATAGTCTCTATGACAATCTCCTTGTTAGCATTCCTCTCCACGTGGACCTGTTTCCTAATCCTCTTGTCTAGCGCATCTTGGTAGGCATAATCAAAATCTGAATGATCAAGTACGTAAGACGGCTGCCTCCTCTTCCTTCCCAGTTGACTCTCAAGCCAAGATGAGTCTCAACTAATTCCACTGGAAGGATCTATACTAGCAATGAGAGGTTCCGACAAGAGTGAACGTGTAGAGGTGTTACTGCGAGGTGGCGAGTCCAAGTCCAAATCAATGTGAATTGGAACTGGAGACTACTCTGGTGTTGATGATGGTATGCGTGGCTGAACCTCAGGCTCTGGCAAACTCTGAACTGGCTCTCTGACAGGCTCCATGTGTGTCTCAGTAGCAAGTGCCTTTCCTCTTGAGTTGTTAGGCGCTTGACTCTTCTTAGGAGGGTTACTCCTCTTCTCCTGTTTAGGTTTAGACGAGGAAGGTAGTGAAGCATGCACCGGTGGCGGCTCTGTTCTAGGCATGACTACCCTCCTAGACTTCTTGCCGAGGTAGAGTATGCTATTTTGAATAACTCTACTCGACCTCTCTTTCACTAATGAGTATTCTTTGGCAAACCAATCAACAGTCGGCAATGATTGTGTATCAACCTGCTCCCTGAAAAATTGTGGAAGTGTATCTCCCTCATCTTTTGACAAACCTTCCACATCTTCTGCCAAGAAGACAGAAATCTGCGGGAGAGAACCTGCTATAGCTACATCTGTGCACCTCAAAGTTATCCTCGCAGTTCACCCAATAATCCTCCATTGTAGGCTTATGATATGGGCAACCACCAAGGCGTGTTGTATAATGACCCCATGGATCATATGTGCGTGTGTCAACAAGGTACTTGAGTTTACAATTCTCCAACTCCTGTCCTACAGCTTTAGCACCAACTGTTGTCCTGCACCAATAGATTTTGAATTGCATTGGAAGGTTGGCAGCTTGTTTACGCTTGTGGCGCAAATGTCGATGAACATCGTACAATTGCCTTAGGAACTCCATGAAGACTGTCCTATAGAAGGATAGCGTGGAAGCATGGCTGGATTTCCTGTGCATCCATATACACAGATGTAGGTGTATGTAGGGAATTGAATGTACCAGTCCGCCCAATCAACCATCGTTGCTCTAGCAACTGCTAGGATATGAACATGCAACTCTCGGTCCAAGTTCCTCACTATGTACGTCAAGAAAGCCTCATGCACATGTTTGAAATGTCGTTCAGCCTTCGTGAACTCAAGCTGGTCATAGTAATGGTAGACTTTTTGTACACTAAGTATGCCCACCATGTTCAACCCTCTAAACTGACCCTGATAGGCAATCAAGTATAAGATGTAGGAACACATGTGAAACTGGTGGGCAACTAGAAAACTGGTGATTTGCTTGTGGAGAACGTCGCTTATGAAGGATGCCCAATCATAATGCTTTCGCCCGGAGATAATTTGACCAATGATATAGTACATCCAGAGCTAGAATCTGTTTGCATTTGCATGACCTGTGACGCGATTGAGAAGTGTGATCAAAACCGCATACTCATCCTTGTATTCACCACGACCCACATTGCTTGGCAACTTGTTCTTTTTATGTTTTAACCATCTCTCTGCCATCTTACTCTAACACTTGTCCATATCAACATTGAATGCCCTCTCACACTAGTCCATGGCAATGACTAGACTGTTCAAATGTTGAGGAATACCAAAACATCTCTCGATATCCAAGGGCTTAAGACTACATATGACCCGTCCATCTACTCACAGTATCTCGCGAGTAGCAGAATTGTAATGCTTAACACAAAACATTACGAACTCTATGCAATGAACTAAGACAGGCATAGAAGCGAACTCAAGCAACCCAGATTGCTAAATGTTTTGAAGTATCGAATCTTTTACCTTGATTGGATCCAAGATTGCTTCTGGAAGCACCTTATGTAGATTCGTATCAACTGTCTCGATCAAGTCATGAGTCAAGACTGACTTGGTCTTGAATTCGAGCTGAGTGTATTGCATTCTGAAAAACTCGCCTGTTGACTGTGAACACGACTATATTCTGACAACTTTTCTGGAAAGCTAAAAATAGCCTATCGAAGGGAAATTTTCACAAAAAATTCTGAGATATGGGTTTTGTCCAGAAAATGATTCTAAGACAATGCAAAATGTCAAATTTGCGATAATTTGACTTCTACTCGACCATGCAGAGGAATTTCAGTTAAGAAAATCAGAGCTTTGAGAACTGAATGCTCTGTAGTAAATTTTCTTGAAAAATTCTAGCACATGGGTTTTACTAAGGAAGCTATGCTGAATCGACCCAAATGATTTGTTTTGTCAAAAGTCGCCAATTCTTCAAACATGCGAAAGAAAATAAGACGAGAAGTAGAAGAATTTGAGACAGAAGATTGAGGTTTTGATGCTTTTTCTTCTGCTAAAATTACCACTTTGTCTTGAATTTTGCTAATGAATCTGGACTTGTACCTGCAAAAGAATGTTTTTGATGTCTTCACAACTGATTCCTAATGAAAATTTGCCCAACTCAGGAAGAAAGTTGCCTTTGCTCAAGCTGGATGAATGAGAAATGACGCCAAACTTGATTAAATAGAGCAAAATCGTACCATAATGGCGCCACTGCAAGCTTTAAACAAAAGAAGTCTTCTGATTGAAACCCCTCCAGTTCGACTGACACTGACTTGGAGTCTCGAAGATTAAATTAATATTAAAATATTCAATTACCTTTACATGCAAATTTGTAATTTAAAATTACAAAAGGCGCCAATATTTAATTATTGAAGAAAATCGCCATTTTAATGTTTTGCATGCAAAAACTGAATTAACTATTATTTTAACAAGTTAATAAAAATCTCAGCATCTGGATACACTCAGCAAAATCCACTGATTCTGAAAACTCTAGCGTCCATTTGCAAGAGTTATGAGATTTTTTACTAACTTCCTACTTTATAGCTCACTAAAAGTTACAGTTGCCTATGTTGAGCTCTAATTTCTAAGTGACTGAGTGAGGTTGTGACTGAGCCGAGATATTCATCGCGAAGCCTGTAGAGCAAGGATGAAATGTCTACTGGGAGCTGCAACTACTAAAAACAATGTTTGACACCTCAAAAAATTAGGCGCCTTTGATTAAATTGATGCAAGGTCTCCAGACTTAGCCATTTCTCCATTTTGCCATATGACGCTTCAAGCTGCCGCTACCGATGAACAATGACCCCCACTGACTGGATGATAAGTTCATTGTGTGTCTGGAAGAATTCTACATCCAACGACTGTATGTAAGGCATCTGAAAGTTGCATTAGGAACCCCAAAAGCAAGGGCGCCCCTAGCCTGTGAAGGCACAATCACTAATTTGACAAAAGTGTAACTTTCATCCAGACGCCATACTTTGACCCCTGACACCAAGAGTTGGGGTGCTCTGATTCGCTCACCGTCAATCTCTCTGCGTAGCTAGAACAACTTACAAGAGATGTCTCTAGAGGTTACGAAGCAAGAAAATTGCTTCTAAGACCTCAAAAGGAAAGGCGCCTTTTCCAAGGGGATGTGTATTTTCCCCACAGCCATTTTCCTAGCTATCTGATTTCTTCAGCACTCTACACTGATCCCTCACGTACAGGCGTTTGACAAACCCCGGAGGCTGATAGCTAGACTCGTTGGATAGCTGGGAGAATTCCGCACAAGTCTCGTAATGATTGTGACTACTAAAAACCCCATCTGGCAGACCTAAAGGCTAGGCGCCCCTAGCCTATAGAGGTACAGGTGTGTATTTCTACATTTTTCCACCCTCTGATTTATGTGCTCGGTAGAACCTCTATCACAATTACTCAGTATGTCGGATCATCTCACGAACTGGTGCGTTGTGGAGCTAAACTGAGTTAGAAAAGATCCCCTAGAAAGAGAATTTGCAAATTCATCCATCAGAGGAGTCAAATTCAAGGGTGCCCCTGGGCTACAAGGGCGCAAAAACTGAAATTGACACTCCTCTTGTGGCATACATTCTCTTCGTACCTTCAGCTTCTGACTTTGATTGCCAGAGTTCTGCACTTCAGATGACCTCACTTGATAGCTCGTCGGAAAGCTGGACTAATTCTGAAGAGATTGAACATATTTGCAAGCACATGCAACTAAATCTGAGCCTTTAAAAAGAAGGGCACCCCTGGGCTACAAGGGCGCGGATCTACTTTCTGCAAAATATCATCTATTTTTGCCTCCGTAAACACTGTTCTAGCAACTGAATTGACCTTGTAGGAGTATAATTCTATCGTGAAGCACTTCTCCATCATAACATGTCCTGCTTTGAGTCCCAGGTTTAAGTTCTGACCTCCAGGTACTAACCAATTGTTGCTAATAACTAACATGACACTAACCAAAGTCCATACTTGACTTGCCCAAAAACTGTATTTTGACATCATTTTAACAAGGTTTAGACTCTTTTAAGCAAAATGCCTTAATGACACAAAAAATTTGGTTCGGGTACAACAATATGCTATTTTTAGTACATGCTATTTTTGGCAATGGTTTGGGCCACAATTTTGTATTGCCTTTTTCAATTTTGGCCAAGGTGGCATTTTCAATTGTTGAGTTTTGTCAATTTTGGCAGTTCAGTGCTTCCACCATATTTGGAGTTTGAAAAGGAAAAATATAAAATATAACTTAAGTTATAAAGTTACTTTTGGACCCCCACGCCTAGCATTGGTAACTTAAGTTGTTTTAAAAAGGGGGCCATGAAGTTGGAAGCCCAAGTTGGGAGCTTTATTGAAAATTAAAATAAAATATTATTCCTCTAGGGTTGGCATCCCATTTGGAGGGAAAACTTTTTTGAAAATTGGAACCCTATTTTCTATTTAAACCCCCTTAGAGCTCTCATTTGGGTTATGTTGAGAATTTGATAACGAAGTGTTGTCGGCATGATACTGGAATTCTTCAAGGCCTTGAGGCCGAAAACCCTCAATAGTTGGTTCTAGTTTTGGAGTTGAAAATACTTGCTAGCTGGACTAGTGTAGCTTCATTTTAGGAACTTCCATTGGCCTTATTGGTGATATTTTCAGTTATGAAGTTTTGTTGATGGATTGCTTTGATAATTTCTAGTATTGTTTGCATATGGTTGAGTTATTTCAATGCAGATTGGAGCTTTGGCGTGAAATTTCAGACTTGGTGTTCTTGTTGGTCCTTGTTTCCTTAGGCCTAGCCGTACCACCTATTGGCTCACGACATTTGGAGGATTGGAGAGCTTTGTGTGGGTGCTAGATCAATGGCTTTCTAGGCCTTGGGTGCCTTTTTGCAGAAATTTGCAGATTTTTATCAGGAGAACCTGATTTTTCCTAGCTGGTCGCCCCCCTTAGCTAGGTCATACAGTTTGGCATGGTGGTGTTTTGATGTTGCTGCTGTCCTTTCACTTTGGGGTTAGAAACTTGTCTACATATTGATGCCTAGCATAGCATTTGGCTTTTCAAAAGTTTGGGAGAGTCTCTATGGTGTTTCGGTGAAGTTATGTTCATTGGATAGTTGCTGATTGGTGCTTCCAGCCTGCTGCCCACCCTGTATCAGACCTGAAACTTTGCATCAGACCTGTGGCAGCGATGTTCTAGACCCTCTACAGTGCTTTGGGGGGACTTCTATCGGGGTATTCTTGTTATATTTTATGGGGGAGTTCTTATATTCACGTTGTGGCATCTTTTGGGAGTGAGACGTACTTCAAGTTCTTATCATTTTCTTAGTATAAAAGCAGAATATGATATTCTGAAGCATTTTTATATTGAGGTCATTGTAACATCTTTGGTAGTACCATTGATGATTTGCTCTTGTACTTATTTTCTAATCACCCCATTGAATATGTGGTGCTCTCGCTGAATAAGCGATTGAGCTTGCTTACTTTCATGTCATTTCTTACCCCACTGAATAAGTGGTGCTCACTCAATAAGTGATTGAGCATTCTTTACTTTCTTGTTATACTTGTAGATTTTTTTTAATGATCAGATAAATGCACAGAAAATTAATTCAAATCAGATGCAAAGACACAGCAGATACCCTGGGAAAACCCTCCTCTTGAGGGAGAAAAACCCAGCAACAATATATCACTTATATATTGAATTGTCACAAAATGATCTCCTTACAAGAGGCCGATATGCAGGCCCAAAAATATGCACCAAAGAGTGATGCAACACAGAACTCAAAATGCTGATAGAACTCAGCCTCAAACAAAATGCTCTCTTATACAATTCGCTTTCACTTATAGATAACTCGCACTTAGACTTCAATGTATATATTCAAACTGAACTTGAAACTTGATAATGAACAATGAGAATGCCATCAAGTATATATACAAACTAGAGGAGAGGACATGTCTTTTCCAAACACCAAGTCAGCCACCATCAAGAAGATGTCTTTTAGAAAATCGCGCCTCTTGTAACAAGGTTGGCCTTGTTAGAAAATCATGCCTCTTCATTAATAATTATTTGCTTAACAAATAAAAGTGTCTACAAAAAATCGCACCTCTTGAGACTCCATAAATTAAATAGCTTGAGGCTATTATTTAATTTATTACAAATAAGGACATCGCTAGAAGAATACTTCTGACACTGCAAGTGAACATCAACACTCCCTCTCAGCTAAGGAGTATACTTCCAACTGCACAGGACATATTACCTCATCGTGATGACTACCACTATGGCTACAACCACAAGTGAAAAAGGAATATCACCTCATCGTGATATTAGATATCGCCTCAACACGATATCAACCATAATGGCTACAACCATACTATGGTGCGTACAAGTGTTCATCACTTGCATGATGTTGCCACCTCAACATGACTTTCACCATGGCCCTCCCAGAGGGTGAAACACAAGTACAAATGTTGTCATGGAGTCACACACATGACATCCACCATGACTCAGCTCAGAGGGTGGAAACAAGGGCTTTCACCTCAATCTCAAAGAGAAATGCATTAACAAGGGCTTGCACCTCAAATTCCTCCATCTCAGAGGAAAATGCATTAACAAGGGATTTCACCTTGAACTTCTCTCACAGAGAAGAACTCATTAACAAGGCTCACTGATACTGAGACTCTTTCTCAGTCAAGGCTGGATTCTCCACCATACCAAGGTTATCTCGAAAGTACACAAACTTTATCCTGGAGAGAGCCTTGGTGAGAATGTCTGCCGTCTGCTCATCAGTGCTGATATACCTCAATTGTATAGCCTTGCGCAATACCATATCTCTAATATAGTGGTACTTGATCTCAACATGCTTGGTTCTGTCATGGAACACTGGATTGATAGAAAGCTTCATGCAACTCTGATTATCACAATGAATGATAGTAGGCTCCATTGATTGTCCAAACAATCCTGCAAGGAGCTTACGAAGCCACACTGCTTTTCGAGCTGCCATACAAGCTGCAATATACTCTGCCTCTATTGTACTCAATGCTACAGATGACTGCTTCTTGCTGCACCAGGATATCATAGTTGTACCCAAACTGAAGCAACAACCAAAGGTGCTCTTCCGCTTTGTGACACACCCTGCCCAATCAAAATCAGTATAACCATTTAACTCCAAGTCTGCATCTGAAGAATACCTCAACCCATATCCAATTGTGCCACACAAGTATCTCGGGATATGTTTACCTGCAACAAGATGTATTTGTCTCGGCTCACACATGAACTGACTAAGTGCACTCACTGCTAACAAATATCAGGTCTAGTGTTAACTAGTTACATCAAGGATCCAATCAGCTATCTGTACAAAGTAGGATCCACCAAGTCTAAACTAGCTGCAGCCTCCTTCAATTTATGTAGGTTAGTCTCCATGGGTGTAGACATGGATTTGCAATCCATCATACCAAATCTCTTAAGTATATCAATGGTGTACTTCCCTTGACTTAGAATCATCTCATCTGGTTTCTACCAGACTTCTAAGCCAAGGAAGTAATGCATAAGCCCAAGGTCCTTCATCTCAAATTCAAAAGTCAACTCCTTGAAATAGAGATTTGAGTCAGCATCATTTTTCAAGAAACCCAAACTAGACAGGTACCAATCAATCCTTTCGTACCATGCATGAGGAGCCTGCTTAAGACCATACAAGGCCTTCTTCAGCTTGCAAACATGTGACTCCTTCCCATGAACCTCAAATCCATCAGGTTGCTCTATATAAACTTCTTCCTCAATCACTCCATTGAGAAAAGTTGTCTTCACGTCCATCTGGTGAATCTTCCATCCTCTAGATGCAGCAATAGCAATGATGGTTCTAACAGAAGTATAGCGAGCAACAGGAGCAAATGTTTCTTCATAATCAACTCCCTCTTTCTGAGAAAACCCACAAGCCACAAATCTTGCTTTGTACTTTTCAATGCTCCCATCTGCAGCATGCTTGATCTTGAAGAGTCATTTAGAAGATACCACAGACTTGCCCTCGGGTCTAGGAACAATGTCCCAAACATCATTCTTAAGAATTGACTGATATTCCTCTGCCATAGCATCTTTCCAAACCTGATGACTGGATGCTTCCTCAACACAGGTAGGCTCGGATTCTATAATCTGACTCATTAAGGCAACATAACAGGAGATCTTATGTGGCCTTTTACTTTCTCTGAATGTGCCTCTAGGAGCTACAAAACTTTCAGCCTCTTGCATAGTACGCCTGGCCCATAGAGGTCTCTTTCTTCCAATAACAATGTCAGTAGGCCCATTAGTAGGTTCCAAGGGTTCAACAGGATCAATATCTTCTTTTGGTTCCGAAGTCTCCCTCTGAATCTCAGGAGTATGGTCAACTTCCATGTCCTGAGGAGACTCTTCATTATCGATCTCTATATGAATGCCTCTGGATCTCCTGAATGCAGCATCTTCCTCGAATGTGACATCCCTACTGATCTTGATCAACTTCTGTCCTGGAATGTATATTCTGTAGGCTTTTGATGTCTCACTGTAGCCCACAAATATTCCCTTCTTGCCAGAAGGCTCCAACTTAGTTCTCTTTTCCTTTGGAACATGAACATAGACAGGACATCCAAAGATCCTCAAATGACTGACTTCAGGCTTCTTCCCTGTAAAGGCTTCTTTTGGAGTCATATTCTCCAAGACCTTATGAGGACTTTTGTTCTGTACATATCTGTCCTGGAAGCTTCTGCCCATAAGAAGGTTTGCAAATCTTGATCATGGATCATGGCCTTTGCTGCTTCCACGATCGTCCTGTTCTTTCTTTCCGCAACACCATTCTGTTGAGGATTATAGGGGACACATAACTCCCTCTTAATCCCTGCATCAATACAAAAATTTCGAAAACTGCCAGAGGTGTATTCTCCACCATTATCAGATCTAAGGACCTTAATTCTTTTACCAGAAAGATTTTCTACCAAGGCTTTAAATTCCTTAAACCTATCTAACACTTCCTCAGACTCTTTAGTTTTCAAAAAATAAATCCAAGTCTTCCTAGAGTGGTCATCAATAAAAAGAACATAATACAAGAATCCACTCGAAGACGGGACAGACATAGGACCACATAAATTAGAATGAATAAGGTCTAAAATGCATTTAGATCTATTTTCTCTACTATGAAAAGGGGCTTTTATATTCTTACCCAAAGCGCAACCCTTGAAAGTACCTTCGTGCTCCTGGTTGAACTTAGGAAGGCCCGACACCATCTTCTCCATGATAGGTAAGGCTCAGAAGTGTAGGTGAGCCAATCTCCGATGCCAAAGATCACTTAGACTTGAAGAAGCATGGATCAACGCTTGAAGAGGATGCGTGCAAAGCCTGTAAAAACTTTCATGTCTGACTCCAATTACTTGAGCATCCTTGAAGCTAGAATCCTCCATCCACACAAGTACTTTGCCTTTTGAGAAGGCAACTTGATATCCTTTATCTTCTAGGGCTGAAATTGAAATAAGATTGCGCTTGATTCCAAGAACATAAAGAACATTACTCAACTGAAGTGTGATGCTGGAATCCAAATGAAGTGTAGAGGTCCCAATTCCTTTCATGGAGTAGCTAGCATCATCTCCAATGATGACTTGTTCGGAAGACTCCTTCTCCACCAAACTTGATAAGTGCTCCTTAAAACCAGTGATGTGTCGTGAAGCACCACTGTCGATTAGCCAAGTGTTGGTGTCGGTAGGTACATTGCTTAACAATGCCGAGTAGAACAAATATTCACTTGAATCCTTTTGCAGAGAAGCATCATCATATTAGCAACGGTGGCTTGTTGCTTAGGTCTAGTTGGACAATGCTTAGCGAAGTGCCCAAACTTATCACACCTAAAGCATTGAATCTTGGACATGTCTCTCTTCTTCTTGAAGGGAGGTGCATCATCATTTCCCTTATCTCGATTCCTCTTGAAGAATCCTTTCCTTCCATCTTTTCCTTTCTTCTTTGAAGCATGGGAGGCGAGAACATGAATGTCTTCATTCTTTGAACTTTGGCCAACGCCTCTTGCCAACAACCTTGATTCTTCTTGAATGCAATTTGATCTTAGGCGATCAAACTTAGGCAATTTTGATCTTGCACTGATTCCCTGAATGTAAGATTCCCAAGACAAAGGTAGACCATTGAGAGCAAGCATTGTCAAGTCTTTGTCATCAACCATATGCCCGATTGTCGAGAGCTGATCTCTCAAATCTGAAATCCTTAAGAAATATGCAATCACCGATTCTCCTTTCGCCATCTTCACATGGTGTAGTTGTTGCTTCAGTGCAAGTGCTCGACTAGTATTGTTGATTTCATACATTTCTTCCAATGCTTTGAACATATCTCTTGCTGTCTTCAACTTAGAGACGATAGGAACAATGTGATCCTTGACGGAATCAACCAATATCTTCATTGCCTTAATATCTTTCTTCACCCACTGCAACTTCTCTTCTTCCTCCTCAGGTTCAGGAACACTAGACTCCACAAAATCACCCAAGTCATTTTCACGCAAGGTGAGCATGATCCTAAATCTCCATGATGTGAAGTTTGATGCTCCCTCAAGCCTATCCTAAATCTTCAAACCGTTCACCATCTTGACTAATGTAGAGAATGGACAAAGAATATGAAGAAGAGAGTAAAGTATTGCTGTTTAGGAACAAATCTGATCACGATCCTCTCAAACCCGCTCTGATACCATGTAGATTTTTTTTAATGATCAGATAAATGCACAAAAAATTAATTCAAATCAGGTGCAAAGACACAGCAGATACCCTGGGAAAACCCTCCTCTTGAGGGAGAAAAACCCAGCAACAATATATCACTTATATATTGAATTGTCACAAAATGATCTCCTTACAAGAGGCCGATATGCAGGCCCAAAAATATGCACCAAAGAGTGATGCAACACAAAACTCAAAATGCTGATAGAACTCAGCCTCAAACAAAATGCTCTCTTATACAATTCACTTTCACTTATAGATAACTCGCACTTAGACTCCAATGCATATATTCAAACTTAACTTGAAACTTGATGATGAACAATGAGAATGCCATCGAGTATATATACAAACTAGAGGAGAGGACGTGTCTTTTCCAAACACCAAGTCGGCCACCATCAAGAAGACGTCTTTTAGAAAATCGTGCCTCTTCATTAATAATTATTTGCTTAACCAATAGAAGTGTCTACAAAAAATCGCGCCTCTTGAGACTCCTAATTAAATAGCTTGAGGCTATTATTTAATTTATTACAAATAAGGACATCACTGGACGAATACTTCTGACGCTGCAAGTGAACATCAACAATACCCACTAAATAAGCGGAGGATCTCTCTTGATTGGTCGGCTTGCTGCCAAGTGCTTTGCTTTGTTGTAATTCCTGCTGAATAAGCGGATGGTTTCATTTCATGCACTTGGGTTTACATACTTACCCCACTGCAGAAGTGGTTTATTCCAGAAGCACATGATTGTAACCTTACAACCATATGCTCTCACCTTGCCCACATCAGGATATGAGTGATCAGAAAGTGGAAGAGTGTTTACTTCAGTTGGTCATCTCTGATTGTTGGTTAACGCATTGTAACCTTACCACCGTATGCTCTCACCTTGCCCACATCAGGATCTGGATGATCAGAAAGTGGAAAGAAGCTTACTACAGCTGCTTATCATTATTATATTTGCTAACATTGTCCAAGTTGCAAATTTAAAAAAAAATTAAGGGTGGGTTATTACATGAGTAGCAATCAATTTCTCATCATACGTAATTCTAGCTATCAATGGATGTGATGACCATATAAATCATCCTCTTCTCTTAAGATAAGAAATCCCTGGATTGACCTGTTCCATCAGGATTTTAGATTGTGCAAAAGATTGCTGGTAATAAGAGGAGTTATTTTCTGAAATTAAACTTTAAAGTCTGATTTTCTCTCTTTGATAAATCTCTCTCTTGTTTCCGAAGGTGGGGAATTCCATTCGGTGGAAGTTTAAAATGGGCGAACACTAAGGCTCCCTTTTATGAGAAGAAAAGATCTCACAGGGATAATTTCAAGCCACATCGATTGTTGAGCCACAAGTCTGCTTTTGCTCCTTTGTCAAAGCATCTTCTCAATCAACTGATCCAAGCCCACCCTGACAGGATGACCACCCTTGTTCTTGATGATCGTCACCAGCACGATGAAATTGCTAGGACAACTATTAGGTGTGTCAGCTTGTCGTCCATTAGCCTTCCTGCTCAAGTATCAGTTGACAGAAGAAATGACATGTGTCACATATATACCCTACAGAATTTAGTTGTGATCAGTAGAAAAAATAGGCATATTGTTGCAGATAAATGCAGTAAGCTGGTTGTTCAAAAACTGCTTAGCTCAAACAATTTTGAGTTGCCAGAAACATGTAGAGCAAACTTCTGAACTTCTGTCCTACAATCATACTCTCCAGAAACATGTTGTAGCTGAACTTGTGAGGAAAAAAAAAAGAAATTTATTTTGCCACAGACAACCAACACGGATCAATGGCACTTGGAAACACAGCCACTAAAATAGCTCAAGGAAGTGAAAAATAAGCTCCAACACCTCAAAGGAACAAGGGGCTACAAACTGAAACCTAAAAGCACAAAAATAAATTCTAACTAGAGAAAGTGAACTCCAGACATCAGGAAAGATAACATCATGGATTACAAAAATAAATTACCATGTTAAAGGAGTGGAGAATCATGGCTTGAACGAGAAAAACGTACAGCTGTTTTACAGAAAGCATTTTAGGCCACTGAGATTTTAAACACAGATTTTCAAAGAAATCAGCAGTGACCCATAGAACAAAAAAACCTCAAAAATCACAATTAAACACGATTTTACAAAAATTGGAACCCAAAGCAACTTTTTCCCTGCAAAAGACATGATTCTTCCTGAAATTTCATTGACTATTCATTTTGACTGTTTTTCTTTTATTTCCGCCAGGTTTTTTAGTTTAATTGTGATTTTTTTTAGGGTTTCTACCAGCAATTTCCAGTAGGGTTTTCCATGCAACTTTCAGCAGGGTTTTCTGCTATTCTCGGCAAGGTCTTTCTGCAATTTTCTTTTAATATTTTTTCTGTGATTTTCACATGGTTTAGCTCTGATTATACCTGCCACATCATCATTTTTTTTCAGCTTCAATTTTTTTCTTATTTTCTTCTCATTTTTTTAATTTAAATTCAAACTATAATATAATATTGTAATATAGTTATATTACTATAATATAATATAGTAGTTAGAATATTAATATAATATAATTATAATATATATAATAATAATATACATTTTTTCTTAAAATCGATTTTTTCACATTTAAATCTCGATTTTTCCAGAAAAATCTTCTACTTTTGATTGCTGATTTTTTCCCCATACGATTTTGCATTCAATACAATTTCTAGCGACATCTCAAGGCTTTAGGGTAGTAAAGCAACCAATCTTTGCATTCCACTCCCAATTGGTGTACTCAAGGTTAGAATAGATCCAGCTCAAGGGACAACTCTAGCCTTTAAATAGCCATAGTTGCCAGGAGACTAGTATTGGTATTGGTACTGGTACTGGTACTAGTACAAAAGACTGGTACCAGTACCGGTACAGCTTTTTTAAAAAAAAATAGGAGACAGGGGTACTTGCAGACGCCATTTTTTTTAATATAAATAAAAAATTAAAATTTAATAATTTATAGAAAGTCTAAAAATATGATGACATTCGACTTTCAAAACGATAGTAGTAGTAAAGTTTAACAATGAACATTAACTTCAAATACACACAATTCAAATCCAAACGTCATTGTCACATGTGTCAAAGAGTCAAAGAATTCATACTTCAAATTTCATAATCATAGTTCACATTTGACATTGCATATTCAATTACATATTGAAATTTAGAATCAAAAATATTGATAGCTTGATTGCATGATATGCAAACAAAAAACAAAAATCAGAAATCTATCCGATATCATCTACACCACTTCATGATCATCCATGTCAAGGTCCTCAACTATGATGCTCTCCAAATACTCATCACTCTCTAACTCAGGTTCCTCTACTAGTAATGGAACTGGGGGTAAATCAATAAGGCCATTTGCTTCAACCACTTCATCCACTATGGCTGCAACATCTCCATCAAGTGAAATTTGGTCCCATTTTGCTGAAGGACCCTCCTTGTATGTAGGATCTACACGAGAGAGAAGACGAAGTGAGCTATGAATGTACACCAAGTTCTTTGCTTTCTTTGACCCCAATCGGTTCCTCTTTAGTGAATGAATAAAACCATACGTACTCCAATTTCTCTCACTAGATGAAAAGCTAGCTACTTGTGAGAGTAATCTTATTACAAATGATTGCAATTCAAGTGTTTCACCTCCATGGTTCCACCACCACTCTATGGGGTCTTTCTTTATTTGCATATCATATAAAGCTTCCACGAAAGAAAAATACCATGCCCACGTGAAAAATTCTTCCATTGACTCCTCATAACTAACGCTTCCTCACCTCGTTATTGCAGCCCAAAAATCCCTTCATCACCTCTCTATCCTCATATGGAGCCCTCTTATTGGTCTCTTGTATATTATGCCATTTAGGATTTAAGGCATAGGCAGCACAATGAAGAGGTGTGTTAAGTTTGTTCCATCTTCCATGTAACTTTTCTTCTATCAAAGGATATAGTGAAGGATCTTTTGCATCTGTTATTTTCTTACTTCTTTCACACATGGAATCTATTTCTTCATAAATTTCCCCCAAACATGGCTTGTCTGAATCTACAAATTTGATCACCTCACATATGGGCTGAATAAAGTCCACAAAAAATTTAACATCAGCCCAAAAACGGTCATCAAGTACCATACCTCTCACCTCAATTGCATCATTTGATGTAGATTGCCTCCAAGCTACCTATGCATCACTAACTACCATGGAACACAAAGCAACCTTCACTTCACAAAGACGGTGAAGAAGAATAAAATAAGAAGCAAACCTTGTCTCAGCTGGTTTGAGAAGCTCCACCTTGGAAAATTTTTGATAAATAGCTTGTGTTTGGTGATGGTTACAAATGAACATTTGAGTTTTTCTGCCCTTTTCTATGAGAGCTGAAACCCACTCAAACTTGCCGATATCTTTGAGTGCATTATTCAATGAATGCACACAACATGGTGTCCAAAATATATGCTTGTATTTCTTTTGCACCAACACGCCTCCTGCTTTACAAACAGGGGCAACATCTGTAACAATTTGGACTACATGTGATGCCCCTACCTCCTCAATGCCGTCACATAGCTGGTTAAAAAGAAACTCTGCATTTTTTTCTTGCCCTGAACAATCTAATACCTTCAAAAAAATAAGGCCCTTTGCTGCATGTTACCATGATATTAAGTAGTGGACAGTTTCTAGTATCTGTCCACCCATCCATCACAATGTTGCATCCTTTTGTAGCCCACATTCTTTTCATTGGTGCAATTGAGATACTCCCTTAGAGCTATCCAATGAAGTTGAGATACCTTTAGATGATGGGGCATGATGAAAACAAAAGAGATGATGTCTTTGAATCAGCTAATAATGATGATTCTTTACCCCATGTGGGTAATGGTGACATAGGTGGCTTTGAGATGGACCACCAAATCAAGCCTATGGTGAAAGATTATTATAATGATTTCAGTGATAATGAGTTGGAGAGTGACTTATTCTAAAAGGCAACTACTTATGAGGAGCACAGTGAACACTTATTCTCTAAACAAAGTGATCGACCTTTCTACACATGGGATCCGGGTGTGTTGGCACCTAAGTATGACAAGGATCCACATTGGGATGAATTCCTTTTTGTTTGTAATGATGTCCTTACTTCATCTCGAGAGCCATGCATAGAGGATGGCATCGATATTGATGTTTTTGATCTTGAAAAGGAATCCGATTTCACATTGCAAGTAGCTGATTTTGAGCAGAGACCTTGTAGCTTGGTTGATTTGGATTCACAGTCCACTATTGGGGATGATAAGGGAGAGTCTCAAGTGGTTTGGGAGGCAACCACTCAGGAGATATACATTGAGCATGTTCTTTCAAAAAGAAAACATCAGTTCATTGGACCATGGGATCCAAGTGTTTGGGGACCAAAGTATGATGAAGAATCAGTTTGGGAAGAATCTTCTTTTGACCAGGCTGCTGTCCCAACTGTAGAGCATAAATAATGTAAAAAGGATGCCTTAGAGGGAATTGATTTTGAGAGGCATGATCTCAAAAACAAATCAGAAATGTTTCAAATCAGAAATGTTTCTGCTTGGGGCTAATTTTGATTGGAGGCCTAGTGACAAAGATGAGGCAAGCTTTGAAGAAGAGGCACATGAGATTTGGGACAGCCATGAAAACTTTGATGACAAGTGTGAATTGATTTCTGATTTTTACATGCCACATAACAGCAGTTCATCATTTTTGCTTGATCGTGATTGGAAAAGACAACTCTTGATATCTGCTGAAAATGAGGTGCACATTTTATCTGGTTTGGACAGCAAACATATGCATGTGGAAAATTTAATTCAAAATGCATTTATGGGACAAAGTGAGCTTAATATTTCATTTTCTGATTTACATATATTGAAGAGCTCTATGGAAGAATTTAAAACAGCTTACTTACACATGATGAATGATAGAGATATAGCCACCAAGTTTGCAGATGAAACCTTGTCTATGTCTAAGCAATTAAGGGAGGAGGTTAGTGAGCGCACCATCAAGCTTAATTCCACAGAGCTTGCTTTGGAAAGTGTCCAAGAGGCACTTCTTGAAGCAAACGATCAGCTCTATGTGACTCAACAATTTAAGGATAAGGAATGTAGAGAAAGGGCAAAGGAGATCAAACATGTAATGGAGCTTGATCTCATCCAAGAGGAGTATGATCTTGCACATTGTCCAAAAAAAACAGAAAATAGGAGTTCGGATCAGCAAGAGGATTGGTTTGATTCGGGAGTTGAGGATAGCCTTCAATTTATTGATAATCCTTTGTTTGAGGTAGATGTTGATATGTCGTATGACAATCCGCTTTTTGAGTTGGAAGATGGGATTACTCCTAGTTGTAGCATTGCTTTGGGTGAAAATAGTAAGGTTTGGGACCCAGGTGCAGTTCCCAATCATGAGGAGTTGTCTCGGTATTGGAGTAGTGGGTCAAGTTCTTGTATTAGTACCACTGCCCACTTTCCGATCAGTTGGTACATGACTTCGGTTTTGGATCCACAGATGAGTTGGGTGGTTTCTTTAGTGCAGTTGGACAGTTCATGGTTGAGCTTGGATGGCAATGATGATTTGATCCTAGGAGATGATTTTGTTGCTACCTCCATACTCATCTCTCTTGTGTTTTCCCTGGGATTTCAATTTGAGTACCGCTGCCCTCACTTTCTTTCATTGTTTACGAGGACATCTTTTAATGAGCAGACTAAATTTGAGTTTGGGCAAGCTTTGGGATAGCTAGCTATGAGTGTTCATCAGAACACAGTTTACCCATTTGTTGTATCCACTATGGTGAGTGACACTCACTGCAGTTACTTCATGGAGATGATATGCATTATTTCAAATAATGTCTTAATGATTGCAGTGGTTTGGGTGTGTTGGTGTGTTCAGGACCATTCTTTTGACACTTGGAGGTTGAGAGTTGATGTTATGATTTATGTTTGCGTAAGCATAAGCATTTCCTGGTTGGCAGATTTTAGAGATATGGCAGTGACTAACTTGCTCCATAATTGGGGTATCATGAGGTGTCATGCCGAGGTTAATTTCTTATGGTTGAGCAGGGTGATTTTCATGGTGACCAGGATCATGATTGGCAGTGAGTTTGCTAATGTAGTCTTCTCTGAGTTGCCTTGGCAGTATAATTTTTCATGGCATTGACTTCAATCCTCTCCGGTATTTCAGTATAGGGTTTGATGACTTTTATTCCTTGGGGGTCAAGGATAGGGGAGTGCAGTTTGGGCACGTTGGTTTGACATTTATGATCAGTGTGGCGCAATGTCAGTATGGTGGTTCCTTTATGAGACTAACTTGGAACCCGAAGATCACACTATGTTGTAGTTCAACTATCGTTTGGGATGAGAGAGCCAGTGTTGAATTTCATGAGTTTACTCCTATGGCATATCAGTTTGGTTCTCTTGAGGGGAATTGTTTTGAGGAGTTGATCGAGTCTATGCAGTATTTGATTATGCTTATTACAAGAGGTTTTCAGGAGGTCTCTTGGGTTGGTACCCCGCAAGTCAATGTTGTGAGCAGATGGTGCTACAAATCTCCAATATTGACTTGGGACCCTGGGATCATTTTTGGATTCAATGTGGATCAGTTTGTTGGCTGCAAGGTTGTACTGGCATTGCTTGAGGAAAAGCAATTGTTGGGAAGGCCGCACTGTAATGTCCCCATTTTTGATGTCCTCTTTTGGATTAGTTTGGTTCTGACACACTTACTATTTTTAGTAAGTGTTATATTTAGTAATTGGTTCGACAAGCAGAGTAGTGTAGGGTTTCCTGTTTGGGCAATGTGTGGAAATTGTCCAATGAGCTTTAATACTTTGTGCCAATCCTTTTTGTGGGGTTTTTCAGTGTTTCAGGCATGGCTTACTATTTTTAGCAGGGACCAATTCCAACACATACTATTTACAGTAAGTCAGATTGCATATCAGTTTCCACACCAGCTTGAGTTTTCAGAGTATTTGATATTTTTAGTGCTTACTAAAAATAGTAAGTCTATTTATGGAAAATTGGTCCAAGTCAGGCTACTATCAATAGTGTCATTTCAGTTGATGTTGGGTTTGCTAAGGTCAAATTATTTAAATATTTGTACTTCCTCTCTTGAAAACGATTTTAATAAAGTTATTTTATAACTTTATATTGAGGGTCAGAGGGGTCATAAAAAGGTACCTTGGCGCCTAATGAGATAATGTTGTCTTAGAAGGCTGGATAAGGTAAAATAGTTTCCTTTTGAGCAAGACGCCCCTTTGAGGATTATTTGTTAATGTTTTCAAGTATTTAGAATTCCTAATGGCAGTAATAGGCATTAAAATAATAAAAAATTTAACAGATTTGAGTCTGAGATTACAGAATCAGACACAGACTTACAAAGTAGCAACCAGTTCATCCGCAATGTTCATCAAACAAATGGGTTCCTAAATTGAAAAATTTATATCAAACAAATCAAAATGATTCAAAACAAAGAAAGCAGCAAACAAGGTATGCAAAAGTGAAAAGAGTAGAGAATGCTACGCAGCTACAGGTTTGTTTTGAAAAGGCAGAGTAAGAGCCAAAAGGGGAGTCCCATCAAGAGTTTTGGAAAGATTCAAAGATCTCCATGAGAAAACACTAAACACTAAACAGTATGAGTAAACAGTGAACACTAAAACTTTTGTAAAGAACATGGCTTCAAAGTTGAAACTTAATAGTTACTAAATTAATAAACCTAAAATTATTAAACAAATTAAAATACTAAATAGTAAATACTTGGAAGAGACTGCCATTTGAGTTTGGCGTAGAGATGCGATTCAGGAGTGTGTCTAAGTAGTGGTGTCTAAGAGTGGCGGCTCCAGCAAGAATCGCACAGCAAAAAAATCTAGCTCCTCCCTCACAAAAAACACGACAGCTGAAAGTGGCGTATTAGCGTACGCTGAATGGAGAATGAAAATCGCACATATGATGAACTATGAAGTTTGATGACTTTTATCAAAGTTTTATGACTCCTATTTTTAATGTTTTCAGGACAAATAGAAATCGCGACTTTGACTTGGGCGAAACATTTTAATATTTAGCTTTTAATGTTTAAAATTTTAGGTTTTCTAACGAGAAACACCATTTCTGCCATAGGAGACCACAGGAGATGTCAGGAAACTTTTGTGAAGTCTCCTGTCCCTTGGAAACGTCTCTAGGTACAGTACCGGTCTCCAATTCGCGTATCCGTCTCATGAGTTCTAAATGTTGTCTAAAAAATATCTTCTTCCTTAATTCAAATTTGGTGATAACTTGATCTAAGATCTAACTATGTAAAATGCATAGCTCCATTCAATTCATCTAGCAAATCATCAATGAATGGAATAAGAAAATTATCTTTGATGGCGTACATGTTGAGCACTCTATAGTCTGGGCACATGCACCAAGTTTCATCCTTCTTACGCACCATCACCGTGGACAAGGAGTAAGCACTTTGGCTGTGCTTGATATTTCCCGCCTCTAGCATCTCCTAAACAATCTTTTCAATCTCACCTTTTTGTATATGTGGGTACTTGAAAGGCCTAATGTTGGCTGGTTGGCTCCCTAGCACTAGTTGTACGACATGATCATGATCCCTCCTTAGCAGGAAGTCCTTTAGGCATATCTCCAAAAACTACTAAGTGATGATCTATAATTGCTTGTAAATCTGGATGGGTAGGAGCATTTGATTGATAGGCTTCTAATGACCATAATTGGGGCACAAATCCCTCAACTCCTTCCTTTAGCAACTTTTGCATTTGATGAGAGCTTACCATTTGTGGGGATTTTGCACGCAACCCTCTTAGCTCCACTATCTTTCCGTTTGTTTGAAATCTCATGAATAGCTCATAGAAATTCATATCAATTGTTCCCAAAGTAGTAAGCCATTTTACTCCCAAAACAATATTTGTTGCACCCATGAAGATAGCACATTGGGCTATCAAGATGGTAATCTCCCATGGATAATTTAATGTCGTGGCATTTCCCAGAACAACTAACAGTACCACCATCTACAATCAAAACTTGAAACTCTAGAGTTGGATATATAAAACAGGTTAACAAGTAGCCAACTTTTTGTTGATGAAATTATGAGTACTACCCAAGTCAATAAACATTGTTACTCTCTACTTCTTGAAGAAAACCACTACCATGAGAATTTGTGGGGCACTAAAACCTGAGAGTGCATGAGAAGAAATAATTGATTGAGAATCAAGAGATTCCACATCTAGTTCCCTATCACCCTCTAGTTGGTTCCTCCACTTCTTCCTCACTCAAACAATTTATTTTCATTGCATTTATGTCATCAACTATACTTGCTATCACAATTGAAACACAACCCTTTTGCTCTCTTCTCCTCAGTTTGTTGTGGGGTCAACCTAGTAGGTTGAGGCAATGACTGTGTAAGAGAGCTCCTTTCTCTTATGTTTATGATCCCTTGTTGCTTGTTAGCCAAAAACTTCTCAACTTGCCTAGACGTAAAACAAACAAAAAAAACTTGCTTTGCCATAAGCATCACTTGTGACATGGATTGTGGTTGGAACAAATGTACCTCATATTTTATGTGGTCCTTTAAACCTCCTAGAAATAATTCCTTCAAATTATTTTCCGAAACATTCTCCACTCTTCCACAAAGGGCTTGAAATTGATGAATATAGTCCTTGATTGTACATGTTTTCTATAATTTAGTGAGTTGACAGAAGTAGCTATCTATAAAATTATCTCCATAGTGGGTAGCAAATTCCTCTTGAAAAATCAACCATGTGACTATACAACCCTTATTTATCTTCTCACCACATAACCAACGATACCAAATAAATTGGTCCCTTTCCAAGTATAATGATGTCATAGCCACCTTTTGTTGACTTGGAACATGGTGAAGATCAAAGAACTACTCCATTTGGCAAAGACAATTGGTTGGATCCTTGCCATCAAACTTTCTTATATCCAACTTGGGTATTGTTGTGACCTTTTCACACATCGCCCCATCACAAATGGGGACCCCCAGTAGTCTGCTAGTTTTTAGGGTTTTGTCTCCTTGCAACGGTTTCGTGAGGTCATCATTTTGAGAGTTTCAAGTCAATCTGCTGAGAGTCATCTGAGCCAAGTCAATAATCCATGCTTGAATCAGAGCCTAAATGTCACGGAAGTACTCAGAAGGCCCAGGAAACGAGGATCGAATGTGCTTTCGGCCAATTCTGACACTTCCTATTTTTTAGGGAATCTGCTTTTTTGCTTTTTCGTTTTTTCATTTTTGGCATTTTTGGACCAAACGGGGTTCCCTATTTTTTAGGGATTTTGCTTTTTCTATTTTTAGAAAGTCAACCCTGGTCAACGAGTCAACTTTCCATCTTTAGATCCAAAAACCAACCAAAAAAATCGAAAAATCAAGTGAAAAATCAGAAAAAGCATGGAAAAATTAGTCAAAAATCTGAGAAAATCAACCGCAAAAGCATCAAAATCTGGAAAAATCAGTCCAAAAATCAGTCAGATCTGAGTGAAAATCATAGAAAAATCAACCCAAAAAGAATGAAGTTCATGATGAAATTCTGGAAAATTCAAAGGAATATATTCAGCCATTGGAGAGTTCGCCATCAAGAAGGAAGTATTAGCCATCATAAAGTTGGCCCTTAAAAAGTGGGACGAAGGAGTAAATGGCAAGGACTATGGAAAGTCCGCCCAGCCATGAAGAGAGAAATGTCTAGACTCCTCTAAAGTCCGCCAGCCTTGAGGGGAAATGTCCAAGACCTTCTAAAGTCCGCCTTGACTTAGAGGAGGTTGGAAGGTGTTCTTTGAAGTCTGCCTTTACTAGGCAAAGTGTATAGGAAGTCTGCCATGGCATGTGGAAGCGGAAAATTTAAAATTTTTACTTAGTGTTTGGTGCCTAAAAGAAGAAATCCGAAAATTTGCCTAAGTAGAGAGGCCTAAAAATCGAAATTTTGGCCAAGTGTTATGACACTTTCAAGAGGAAGAATGCTAAATTTGAAAGGCAAGTGCTAGGGAAGGTCTGCCATGTCTTGATGGAGGATAGAAAAGACTTTGGAAAGTCTGCCTAAGCCAAGGCAAAGAAAAAATGAAGTGTGCCTAGCATGAAAATGGAAGAGAAATTAAAATTCACCTAAGTATGAAAAAAAAAATGTTAGAAAATTGGCCTAGTACACAGAGAAAAGTGCACAAGGCAAGGAGTTGAGGAAGTCCGCCTTTGGCTGAGGAAGATAAAAATTTGTCAAGCATCATGGAATTTCGCCTAAGGAAGACATCCAGACCGAGACTTTGCCTAAATTAAATTCGCCCGAGCGAGAGAAAATTTGACTTTGGCAGAAGAAAATGTGCTCGGTGCAATTAAAAGTTCGCCATGGCAGGGAAAAATGAGGATCTGGCATAACAATTGTCGACGAAATGGCTAAAATTTTGACTTGGCTAGACGAAATTGGGAATAAAATTGGAAAATAAACTTTTGGCCAAAGAAAATGAAGAGAAAATTGAAATAGCCATGGGTCCAAAACAAACGGGTTGGAATAAATTAAAATATTTTAATATTTTAATAATTTATTTTCAACTACTCAGAAATTTAAAAGTTTTGGACAAAATTAAATTCGCTAGACGTGTATTGGAAGAAGAAAAATTGTGCCAAGCAAAGATAAAATCCGATGGGCAAAATTAAATTCGCCATGAATTTAAAGTTGGAAAAATCGAATTTAATTGAATATTTAATATATTTTTCAAAATTCGAAAAATAAAGATAAACATCTAAGCAAAAATCGAATTTTTGAAAATCAAAGAGATTTGCCTGGATAAGCTGGACACGGATTCTTTTCGAAAAATAAAGGAAACTTGCATGTTTGAGCAAGAGAAGACAAATTGAGATCGAGAGAGAAGAAGGCAGTTGCTAAAACAAATCAAGATCTTCAGCATTATAATGAGTTTCAGCAACTCATTTTTCACAAACACAGCTGAAGAGAAATTTAATCTCTCTCGAAATTCTAAGGCAGTCAATTATTCAACAGGCAAGATCGAATCTCCCAGAGGAAGAAGTAATTTTATTTTTCTAGAGAAAGGAAAAGATTTAACTGCTGAAAAGTCGAATTCTTCTGTGCAAGAGGGGCGCACTTCATCACTTGCTTTTTGATTTAATTTTCGAAGTTTAAATCTGATTTGCAGCCGGAAATCTTTTACTGAGGTTTGATGTTGAGTTGAATAAATTCGCTATTCTTCTTCTGTCTCTTTCATACTGATTAAGTTCTGGCCAAAATTTCAACTTCATCCATTTACTTTCACCTTGCTTTTTTGCAGAAGTTTAATTATTTAAACAGCTGAAAGTAAAATATTCGAACACAAGGTGCGAAAGTAAATTATTTAAAAAGTCTTCATATTAATGTTAGTATTTTTTTTTTTTACAGCAGGTTGATGACCACGGTAGGCGAATCATCAAAAAAGGCGCCAATGAAGTTCGCCAGCAAAGGTGTCCAGCAAGAGTCTAAAATAAATTCTAAGTGGAAAAAAGTTGCAGACACCGATCTGGGACATGTCGACTTCGAAGAGTTCAAAAAAAGAATGTATGGACAGAACAGACTTCCGACACCAACAGCCAGGCGGATGGTGAGAAATGGGATTTTTCAGGCAGCTAGATTCCCGCCTGCGATGGATTGTGCAGAATTGATGGTAGAATGTGCTATCAACTATGATGCTCAGAAGAGGCGGATCATTGCACCTGATGGCAAAATTTTGGCACACTTGGGCGAGGTGGCAATTCAAGAAACCTTTGGCATTCCAGTACATTCTCGTACTATCTACAAGACCAAGGAAGAAGCTAAGCATTTGTACAACAGTCAGCCAGATTTATGCGCCACAAATGTTAACAAGGCATGGCTGGACAAGCCTAAACCGTCGATAAAGAAGATGCCTAAGAGACCACGCCGAACAAACTTCAAAGAGGACTATGGGGACATCATTTTGATGCTGAATAGAATAGTTGGCAACCCTCAAGGTACATTTTTCGAGAGTTGGATGTACTACTTCATAGATGAAATCACTTCTGGCGTAAAAATGTTCAACTGGTCACGGATGATAAGTGACAATCTTCACGAGCAATTGATCAATTTGGAAGAGACTAAGTCTTTTCACATGAGCTCGTATGTTGTCTACTTATTGGCTAGGTCATACAAATACTCAGGACTAGTTGGCAGCAGAGAAAATGAACTCAGACCTTATGATTGCTACCCACAACTCCAGCTGAAGGAGAAGTCTCATTTCAGAAGGGTGCATGATGCCTTCTTAATGCATATTACCAGAACACTTCAAGGAGGAGTGCACCAAAGGTTGAGTCATGAGGCGAAAAGTTTGATCAGTAGATACGGATCCTGGTTCATCCAGTTTCCAAAATTTACATATGTCAAGATCCAGGGATTTATTGGAAATCCCTATAAGTTGCCCATCTATCCGACAAATCGGATGATTCTGCTCGAAGTCCTAAGGCAGCTAGAAGAATATCAAAACATCCAGAGGCCGACCAAGAAGGCATCTGTTACATTCCCATTTTTCATCGGGAATATGTTAGAATCCTGTCCGTCAGCGCAGGCAGCTGAGAGTGCTAGGTTGGAGATCCAGTGGTACCCATTCACGGCCTACAAGTCCCGAGCTAATTTTGACCCACATCATCATATCTGGACAGTAGAGGGGAGAAGGTACAAGCACAGAGTGGAACTGGAAGACTTTTGGGCAAATGCTGCCGATGAATATGAAGTCAAAAGAAGACTATGGTCCAAAATGCCAGTTGACTTCATGAGAGCCATTGAACTTTGTCGAGTGCCTGACCAATTGCAGGACGATGGAAACTACATCCAGCCACGCTTCGAGGAAAGTCGACCTCTTCCTCCCGTAAGGTGGTCAGAGCCTGAGCACTCAGACTTAGCAACCTTGATGAGACCAGTGACCAAGTTTTCTCAGTGGTGGGTTGACCATCATGTCCAGGAGATGAGACAGAAAAGAATAACGCTCACGTATGATTTACTGAGCGAGACAGAATCGTATTCCTCCAATGCTAGTGCATCCCATCAGGACTTGGTTGAGATTGGAGAGAAAAGGAAGGAGGTAGTTCCAAGTGTAGAGCCTGTTCGGAAAAGACAGAAGGGAGAGCCATCTCGTTCTGTAGCGTCCCAGAATATTGACGAGCTGATGGCCACCATTGATGAATCCTTGGTTGAAATGATCGTACCTCCTACAATTCAAGAAGAGAACAATGAGCCTATTCAGCTGGATGACGAGGAGCCCTCATCACCTACGGGCACGGAAATACTAGGTTCAGACAATGAGATGGAAGTCCGACATAATGACTTCGAAGAGGGAATGATTTCCGCTCTCAAAGAAGTAGTGGATGTTCCAAATGAGGAGGATGTTCAGGTAGAAGATGGCATTGAGCAGCCTACCATCCCGGATTGGCTGATAGAAAGGATGAAGATTCAGGCGCCAGAAGAAGCCCAAGAGGAGGATGATACTGCGGACTTCTTGGCAAGACTGGAACGGGTTGCAATTAAGAAGCCGGCCAAGAAGTTTTCTACCATTCAGCGGGACGAGGCACGCAATCGTTCCATACACATCGCAGTACCGACAGTGGACAAGCCATAGGATGAGATCACTCCTCAAGAGTACGCGATAACCACCATAGATCTTGGCCCAACTACAAAAGGTCAGGAAGTGGAGGAACTAGATAATTCCGTCTCAACTGTCAAGGCGAGACTGGAAAAAGAAGTGGCGAAAAAGGAGTATAAAAAGGAAGTTGAACGCCTGAAGGAGTACATACGGCATTTGACCCAGCCACTTAATCAGGGTGATGCAGTAGCTCCTCCCCTCCTTAATTCCTCATAGGAGATAGCCAAGGATGTGGAGCAAGGGATGGTCACAGCCAAGGAGGCTCAGGAGTGGATGATAAGCGAAGGCATGGAAGCAGCCCCGTTCATGGAGAAACTGGCACTTGCCTATGGGAAGACCTCTTCTTTTCTTTCCAGACTTGTTGATATGGCAAAGACATGGGAATGTATTCCAGACATGCAGGAGAGGCTTATTCCAAGCCTTAGGGTCCTGAAGGGCCTCCCAAGAGAAGAGTTGGTTGAAAGAAAGGTGATTGTTGCAGGAGCAGCGTATGATTTTCACCATTGGTTTTGGGCAGTGACTATACGGAGAGAGGTTCTGGAAAGGGCGAAAGCAGATGGGCTCAGAGTTGAAGAGCAGGTCAAAGAAATCCAGGAGAAAATTTATATGACAGCTGCAGAGGTGTTTGACTGTGGGATTGTCCGAGAAAATGACATGCAACTGGAGAGGTTGAAACATAAGGTTCAGGAGGTTTTCTTCTCGGCTACTAGACCAATTCTGAGAAAGGACTTCGCAAAAGTGGCGAGTCTTTTGACCATTCGGAATGATTTTGTGAAGTAGGAGGCTGATTGGGCAAGTACCTTTGCCAAATGTGATGAGAACTTAGATGGATTGGAACTCCGGATTAGCATGCTGCCGCCTATCACGATGGAGGAGGTTGTCGCAGTCGTGTCCAGATTCATCGAACGCAATGCTGATCAAGCGGATAGAGACGCCTCTCCTTAATGATAGCTCCAAGTGCCACTTCACTGCCTGTTAACTGGTTGTTTACTGATTGATAACTCATGTTATTTTGGGCAACCCTAATTAGGGTTGGGTTGTAATAATCTTGGCCGTCGATATTGTTTTAATCTCGGCCCTTCATTTGATTTTTGAAACTCTATTTAAACTGGTGATCTCTCACTTTCATTTGTGTGGAGACAGTATATGAGATTGTTGCATTGAGACTATTTCCGATAATAAAAGCTCTTATGCATGATTTGCTTTGAATAACTTTTATTGTCAAATAGTAAGCGAGGTTGCATATCTTCTTCCACCATAGATCAGAGTTAGCATTAAGTTAAGTAGAATTTGTTTTAAGTATTGGTTAAGTGAATGAGAGATTGATCGTATCGATTCAATGGTGAAGTATTGCTCATACTTTCTTCGAATGGATGATTTGCATTCGATGCGTAAAGTTAGCCTGAGCTTATAATCATGGAAGCTTAACTTCAGTCTCATTCGAGATTTGAAAATCATTATCACAGGCTTGAAGATTGCACCCACTTTGCGTAAGCTGTCCAACAAGAGGCGAAACAAAGTGTGGTTTATCCCTTTCAACGGATCCTTACTGTCTCTTAAATTCTTAGGCGTAGAATAGATCCCTTAAACCCCTATCTTTTTGCTATTTTTTTGAGATCCAAATAGAAGTCCCGATTGAAGAGAGCCTTTAATGATAAACCCGCCTAAGTCCCAAACTTGTGAAAAGTTCTTTAACGTAAGTCCCCTTGTTTATTACCAGCAAATCACAATGCCCATTGAGCTTATCCACATGTCAAGACCTAACAAAAGAAACCTTGGAATCGCCATATGATCTTCTCGCAATCTTAGCATACGCGGTGGTTTTTCAAGAGAGGATAGAGTGTCTCTGGACATTTTATTTTGTGTGTTCGGTGAATGATAAAACGTACACCAACAGGTATGAATTGCCTAGGCCAAGGATTCTTAAAGAGTTGATCCTTCTTAATTTCTTAATCAATCCCCAAATATTCATGTCTACTAAAAGCATTATCTTCCACCTTAGTAGGTGAATCCTCTCCCTTGTACTTCATCACTTGAATAAGTGTTTCTAACTTCCTTGAAAAGTTATTCATCTCCTTTTGCATATCCATCCTCACTAATGAAATTCCCTCAGTCATCTCCTTCATTGATGAAATTTGACCCCCGGCCTTGTTGATTTCCTCATTAGGGTTAATATCCTCAATTACTACATCATCCTTATCTAAATATTTCCCAAGTATGGTAGCATTATTTTTGCCTATTGTTGCAAGCTCTGTCATGATGGAAGAAAAATAATTTTGCAATAAATCACACAAATTAAATCAAAATAATATGAAATTTTTTTGGAACTTACTAGGGCCTAGATCGCATTTTCCCAAAAAAATCTCCCAAAAATTAGATGATTTGCAACCTTCAAAGTGAATTTTTTGGAAACCCTAATTCAACAATATATCACTTAATTATGCTTCAATTCCTCTACAATTTGGATTGTAGACGACTCTATTAATGCTTACAAAACCCACTAAAAATCAAGAACAAATTCACTATTATCTTGGAGATTTGCACTTTCAAACAATATTGGGTAAAAGCCCTAATTTTGCAATAGATCTCTTAATTATGCTCCAATTCCTTTGAAATATGGATTGTAGATGCTTCAATATGTTATTCAAAAAACCCTTAAAACTTAAAAAAAAATCACCAAAATTTGAGAGATATGCACTTCCAAAATTGAGAAAAATGCCTTGCCTTCACAATGCCAAGATCATGCTCTAATACCCTATATAAGCCTTAAGCCGACCTAATTAACTAAACAACAATCTGATAATGATAATATGACCTAATTCAACATTATATTTATTGGAATAAATGAACACTAAATATTGTGTAAAATTGGCATTAAAATCCAAATTCAATTTTCAAAGATTTCATTATGAAGTAGCTTGGAACTCAAAGCAAACAAGGGACCAGTTATTTAAATTCTATTACATAGATATGATAGCAGCCGCACCACCACTATGCCCTTTAGTCTCTATTTGCATCATCAAACAAACCAAAAACCCTTCAAAAAAATCATGACTCCTATTTATACTTTTTGTTGCCTTTTGGACGGGTTTTTGACAAGTTGAGGGCAAAAATCACGAGTCTTTATGCACTTTTCAGGTAAAATCACCACACTGTTTTAGCTTTACTCAACATCAAGTAAAGCTGTGATTAACTCACCAACCATTTCCACATGCGATTACTCACAAGTTTTAATTTGAAGCGTCGAGTTTTACATCACTATTTTAGTACTAGTTTTGGTCCCACAAAGCATGTGGAGACTCAAATCGCTCCAAAAGAGTAGCATTAGCATCTTTCAAGGACCACTCTTTGAATTTTTTTGTCATGATATTTCAAATTTAAAGTTAGCAAATTATAAAATTATATTTTTTACAAATGGCTTCTCCAAGTATCCCCCATCTCCTATTTTTCAAAAATAGACGTACCAGTACCAATACCGGTCTTTTGGCAACCATGATCTAAAGTGAATTTGAGATAAATAACATTTGTCGTGTACTCAAAAGGAATCTTGAATGGATTTGCGTGGCACCTTGAGGCGGTAGGTTGAATTCTGAGGCGAGACTCAAGCTATTTATTGATATATTTCTACATACTCTTGTTAGATGACGACCTCAATGCAGTTCCAATAGAGAGGTGTGGTCTACAAAGAGTGACTTAGAATCCAGATGGTCCTAATAAGTCCAAGACTCTAGCCAAAGCATATGCATATCATTTATGAATAGACGCCTATCCCGGATTAATAGATGAACCCATGTCCCATATGACCAGATGCCTAACCCACATGGTTGGATGTTTGTCCTATATGGATGGATGCCTATCATGTATGGATAAATACCCGGATATGCAAATTTATGAAACACTAACAACTTTTATTAAAAAAATTGTGGTAATTTTGTAGGTGTGTGGTTCGGGTCTTTACATCTAACATCAACGCAATGGTGGGTATACATTGGTCGTGATCAACTTTACAATTATTACTTTCAATAATCTTCTCTTTTTTTAAGCACAAAACTAGTAGATTGAAAACTTTTGTGTCCATCATTAGTACTATAAAAAATGATCAACCAATTGATGTAGATGAGATTGTTCCTAATTCAGAATAGTTCACAATTGATGAGTAGCCAAAATTTAGCGAATACTATTTAGATGTCTTGAATGAGCTTATGAAGGATCATGATTGTGTCCTTTGGAGCAAATGGTTGCATACACAAGGGCATAACTTCTACTTCACATATGTAGTCATGGCTGCCTTATAGGCTATTTGAATTCCGTATCCTCCAATTGTGTTTTGTATGAGTCTTGACAATAAGCACTCTTAGACAGAAAAATTGATGCTTAAGAAGAATTATTGAATAATTGGCAACATTAAATTTTATATATGTCTTGTAATTGAAATTTCGACTTCATTTCACTTTCTACACACTCTATTTAGCATGAAATAACATTTGCAGCTTTTTCCCATGTTTATATGAGTATTTTAATGTTGTTTTAATTTGTCGTGTTTTTCCATGTATTTCCCATTTTAAACCCATGCAATCAAATTTCATTTACACTTTCAGTTTGCCATGCCATTGCCATGTAAGTATAATGCTGCTATGGATATTTTTGTGGCATCTAAACTGTTTTTAACTTTTAACTCTGATTTTACCAAAGCCTAGATATGCAACTGAAGAACTTTGAGCATGAATCAGTTTTTGAAACTTTAATTGAAGCCTTTCCATGTGCAAAGGTACTTACAAAACTAAAATTATAATTTAAGTTCAAAACTATCCAAGAAATACAGTTACACCAGCTGCTAATTTTCTAATGTATGCACAATAATAAAATATTATCAACTCAGGGTCCTGCCAGCAAAATACTGTCGTGTGTGTTGTTGCCAAATTCCATAACTGTTAGTATTAACATGAAACATCAAAGATAATTACTTATTTAATTGTAAATGAGGCTACCTTTACAATGAAAGTTAGAAGATTTATAATCCTGCGAAAAAGGATCTTTCTGGAAGTTCTACTTCCTATGTTAAGAATTTAAGAAACATTTAGGATACAAACCTGACAAAGGTAAGGTCGAAAATCTTTAGGTTTTTGATCAACCAAGTGCTGATACTGCTTCAGAGCCTCTTCCAGATTGTCCTGCATATCTAGCAAGATCAGCTCCCTGCTTTTTTTGTGAAATGAGATGACAATCATGATAGCTCATCAAAACCAAATAAAAAGGAGGTTTGTTCTACTATTAACACTTCTATTAATAATTACAATAAAATTTGCAAACGTGTGTTTATAAATGCAAACACACCCAACGCCACTTTGCAAGCACAAATGTACATATCTACTCAAACAACTCAGTCAAGTGGGCAGTAGGTAAAAGATGACCCTTAGATGTGTTACCTGCAAAATATACGCATGTGCTAACAGTAACTTAACATTATATGCTTCCTTATCTAGCTGCTTATTTAGTGCTTTCTGTAAACGTTCCTCCAGCATTTCTATCATGGCAGTATCTTCACCTTGTTTGTGCATTACCATTGCTAGCCCCTACAAAGAACAGTAATTATTACCACAAAATAGAAGCTTCAGTCAATAAACAATTATAAGATTTCCAGCATTCATAGTCGAACTTTTCACTTCCTGCTCCCACAGCCAAGACATTTAAGCAAGTTAAAAACTCAATATTTTAAGCAAGTAAAGCACATAACATACTATTCCTTGCAAATAATAAGCCTGGTTGTATTCTTCCCAAGGTTAGATCAACATTTAGTTAAATGAGTGCTGGCATGTTTGCACCCTCTTACACACATACTAAGTTATTGACCTTACAATTGAAGCCTTGAAGACTATATGCTTATGCTTATTGTTTGGTTGTACTTGAAATATCAACAAAATATTATGAAACAAAACTCTGATTATCATAGATTTTTCCATAACCAAGCCAATTTTATTGATGAGAATTTTAAAGCCACCACCTGTACTGATTGGGGACTCTGCACTAAATTGGTTTGAATGATGGCACAGATGTGGCATTTAACAAAGCAGATCCAGCAGGTACAAGAGTGAACCCTGCAGATGCCATCTAAAACTGGCGGATATACAATAAAGGACCAACCACATGTGCTCACTGGACTAGGGCAAATGTCTTGCAATCAAATTATCAACCATCATTGAGATGGTTGTGTAAAATGTATGTGTCTGTCAATATATGAGTTGTATGTATCTGTTCTGTAATACCATTAGTCTTGGTATAAGATCTTCGCTATCTATCTATTTGGCTCATTTCAGCACACACTTCTAGTTCTAACAGAAGCTTGCAAATAGTAAGGTGGTAGTTAAATCCTCAAACATGACTATGTTCCAGTTTATTTCAAAATCAACCACATATCAGAGAACTTCTCAAAGAAAAACCAGAAATCTGAAAATTCAAGAACTAGCAGAAAGAAGGGCCTCCTCCTTTTCAGATTATGATGGCAAGGTCACATTATAAGAAGATGTTACTCTCTAAAGGCATTTTTAATGTAACCACAGATTAATTGTGGACTCCCACTACCTGTCAGATCTTTTCTTTTTTAGCTGTTCACGCTTTTAAGTTTGTAATGGTCAGCTTTGGACTGGCTCTATTGTTGGCGTGTTCTGCCTTCTTGCAGGAAGCGCAGGTTTTTGGGTTTATTTTTGGGTTGGGAGTGAATAAAGGGGTAAGGCTACGATACATTTGTGGAGAAGAGAAATAAATGAGAACTGGAATAAGGAGGCTTGCTGTTTACTGTCCCTGTTATTGTGCATGTCTGCTGTGTAAATGGATCTGAGTTCTGGATTTGATTTTTGGTTTTGATTATCAGTCGTTGTTGCATCTTTAGGTGTTTGTGGATGTTTTTAAAATTAATATGCAGGTCACAGAACTGAGATGAGTACTTGAGAGAGAGTAGAGGTGCTCTCTGCATCAATTTTAGAGCAAATTCACACAACCAACAAATAACTAGTACGGAACATTATATAGAACAAGAAGTTGTAAGTTATTAACAAAGAGGTAAAGAGTAGTCAAATTGACACATTTATCACACTGTAACTGGAAATGAGTCAATTTCAATGGGGATTTGATGACTGCATAAGCTACCTTTTTCAAATTCTTGTAACTGTAGTGTCTTAAAATATCTTGACTGTAGCAGTAGAAATAATGACACTGCTGCCAACAACGTCCATACCACTTCTAGTACTCTTTCAACCAACCACAACTAAAAAAATTGTAAAATCAAAGATTGGTGAATCCATACTGTCAAACGCTTCATAGCATGTATAAAGGACAAATAAAAGCAGAGAAGCTGAAATATCAATTCCATCAGTTAAAAATAATAATATAATACAAACTTATACAGATCCAAAGTAAATTGCTGAATCAAAGCCTAAAGACAAAAGTATAAGGAATACTTTACTATGAAAGATTCTTTGAAAAAGGCCACATCATACTATGAATTGGACTGGCTTAGTTAAAGACCTCCATAAAGAAGAAAATTCCACCTGACAGGGCAAAAAAAATTCTATGATGCCAGGTTCGAAGAAATTAAGCCTGAATTGCCTGTGTCTAGTTCAGGTTGGGGTATAGGACCAGGATAGGCCTGGGTTCACCCAGGATCCAGCCTGGGCACCCCAAGTTCCCTGTGGATCCCTCCCAGACCCACAGCAATTTTCTTCATCTTGATGAGCAACATGGATGAAATTTACTCCACTGCAAACAGCTTCTCCTCACCATTAAACTGCACTTTTATCATGAGTTTCTCATCAGGACCTGCAAAAACCTTGAAAGGGCAGAGCTTTATGTCACTCTGCACTGACAGATCATAAATACACTGTGTGATGAGCCACTTGGTGTCAAACACAGTGTTGAGATGGTTTATAGCAGCATCACCAATGAGAAGCTTCATGTCAGTAAACACCACGCATAATGGGGCTTAACATTTGTGGAATACAATGAACAATTAGTTTTATGTCTATGATTTGGGTAATTAGACATTACAAATTGTAATCCTTTGCTTCTTATTTTTATTATCTTTAATCCTTTGATTTCTTTGTGTTGACTTGACATTTGAAATTGAATCAATGAATTATGAGTATTATGCTTTCTTGAAAATTATCATTTATATGTACTTTTAATACACACACATACATTAATTTATACCCATATGTGCATATCCATTTTAAAAAATTTAATATATACATACATATATTAATCTATGTATATATTTTAATGCATACACACATATGTGCGTATATTAATGCATGTATGTCTATAGGGCCATACACAGCCATAACAAACCTGTGGAAACAAATCTGTCATCCGGCAAACCAAACCCTGAACCTGTGCCCAAACATTAATATACATATATATATATATGTATATATGTATAAGTACATATATGTATATATGTATATGTATATACATAATATGTACACATACATATATGTACATGTATATGTATATGTACATAATTGTATATGTACATGTACATAATACATATACATATACATATATGTACATGTGCATATACACATACACAATGCACAAACGTATATATGTACATATACATGTACATAATATATATACGTATATGTATTCTGTACATGTATATGTACATATATATATCTGTGTATGTGTATATGTATATATATGTATGTGTATATATACATATATGTATATGTACGTGTGTGTATATATATAGTGCATGTGTGTATATATAGTCAGACCCAGCCATACTGAACCTGGGGAAAAAAATCCACCATGTGGCAAACCAAACCTCAAACCTGTACCTGAACCAGCAACTTAGATAAATTACATGGCAGCAACTTACACAAAAGTAAGACCAATCTCTTTGAGCTTACATGGAAGACATCGATCAATTCATTACAAGACTCGAGATTGCAGATTAAGAAGTAAACTTGGTGCTGAAATACACATGGGTCTTTAACAGTCTAATCTCAAAAGAGCCAAAGATACCTGGCATTCAGACTTTGAAGGAAGCATTCCAAACGCAGGATACTAAAACAAAAATCTCACTGAAAAAATTTAAAAAACAGAAATAACAACAGAATTCACTAACTTGCAACAAAAAATAAATATTACATCAGACACCTCAACTAGTCTGTAGACATAATATAATATGCATATATATGTATGTGTATGTGTATATATATATGTATATGTATATATACGTGTGTGTGTAACTGTATATATAATATATATATAGTGCATGTGTGTATATATACTCATACCCAGCCATACCGAACCTGGGGAAAAGAATCCACCATGTGGCAAACCAAACCCCAAACCTGTACTTGAACCAGCAACTTAGGTAAATTACATGGCAGCAACTTACACAAAAGCAAAACCGATCTGTTTGAGCTTACATGGAAGACATCAATCAATTCATTACAAGACTCAAGATTGCAGATTTAGATCTAAATTTGGTGCCAAAATACACCTGGGTCTTTAACATTCTAATCTCAAAAAAGCTAAAGATGCCTGGCATTCAGACTTTGAAGCAAGCATTCCCAATGCAGGATACTAAAACAAAAAATCTCAACAAAACAGAAACAACAACAGAATTCACTAGGCACCTCATCTAGTCTCTGTAGACATAATATATGTATGTATATATTTTTAATATATATATTGAAAATACATACATATGTGTATATTTTCATGTATGTATGTATATATGGCCATATCCAGAATAACAAACCTGGGAAAAAAGAAATCTCCCTTAAGCTGTACCCAAACATTATATATATAGAAGAAAGACTTCACTAACTTGCAACAAAAATAAATATTGCATTAGACACCTCAACTAGTCTGTCGATATAATATATGTATGTATAAAAATAATTAGTCTGTAGATAATACACGTATGAATAAAAATAATCATTCATGTGGCAAACCAAAACCTGAACCTGCACCCAAACATTAATATATACATATAGAGAGATAGATGGATAGATATACATTTACATATAGATCTATGTATGTATCTTTAATATATCTATTTTAATACATACGCACATATGTATATATTTATCTATGTGTGTATAAATGGTCGTACCCAGCCATATTGAACCTGAGGAAAAAAAAATCCACCATGTGGCAAACCAAACCCCAAACTTCTACCCAAACCAGCAACTTCGATAAATTACATGGCAGCAACTTAAACCAAAAAAAGGCTGGTCTGTTTGAGCTTACATGGAAGACATCAACCAATTCATTACAAAACTCAAATTATGAACTAAATTTGGTGCTGAAATAAATCCGGGCCTTTAACATTCCAATTTCGAAAAAGCCAAAGATGCTTAAGATTCAGACTGTGAAGGAAGCATTCCCAATGCACAATACTAAAACAAAAAAACTCACTGAACAGAACAGAAACAACAACAGAGTTCACTAACTTGCAACAAAGATAAATATTACATTAGACACCTCAACTTGTCCGTAGCAGAAAACTTAAGAACAAGCCTATAAAAACCAATAACTACCCAGGCAGAGACCCTGTCTCTTTTAAGTACTGCTGACAAGTATCTATTGTTACCAATAACTGATGACCTTTTGACACTGCTGACTTGTGGAATAGCAACAATCTTGAACCATAAAGGAACAATTCTTCATGTTTAACATTCAAATCAGGAAATTGCAATTCAGGCAGATTCCAATCTGGAAAATAGAACAATTTAATATTCAAGTCCGCATTGATGTAGCACAGATCCGCCATAACCCTGTGTTTAGTGCCATACCATTTGGGATGACTGAGCAAGGATGTGGACCAGACAGTGAATCAAAAACATTAAAGTTGGCATGGCCTTATTGGAGGCATGTGTTGTTATCTTTAGACACACATACCTCTAGAACCTAGACAAATAGTTCTACAGACCATAGTTGGCAGACTCGGACTTGGCAAAAACACAGCAGGCCCAAAATTTGCGACTTGGAAAAAACTTCGCAAAAAACTTGGCAGCTTGATAAAATGCTTAAATTTCTTTAAAAACGCTTTTTTTTTTTTTTTTGCAAAACTCAATGACAAAATGTACCCAATGAGTCCATAAACGAGTACAAAAGTGTTTTCTATTAAATTTGATTCATTTGAATACATGTAGAGTACAAAATCACATCATCATGCAAATTCCTGATACAATAATTAGCTAACTATTATGAATTTATGATGATTGCCTTTAAAAATCATCATCATAATTCATAAATTGCATATTACAACATTTTACATCTTCCTCTTCCTCGGTCTAGTGAGAACTTGGAGAGAGATTCTAATCCTTGCACTCCATTGCAATTCCTCACTCGGCATTGAAGGTTGTGTTTTTGGCTCTAACTCAACCTCCATCATGTTGCTAGATGGCAATGACTCCTCGTCTACCTCGTCAATGTCATCCAATGACAATCTAGTTCAAGAATCTCGTCTACAATAAACAATGGAGTCTCCTCATCTTGTCTTGTTTAATCATTATAACAATCAATGACCTCTGATTTGTCCTCTACCTTTCTTATGTGAAATTTAAGGTTGTATTGTATTTTATAGTAATAATGCCATTTTGAATCTTTGTTGCTAATAGTATGACACTTCATCATTGATCAATGATGATATGATAAAGATAAAGATAATTGTGTAAGTTGTCAATTATGGTCTCCACTCCCAAACTTCCTTATTATAATCAAATTTCTTATATGACAAAAGATCCCAATAACTAGTGGGGAGTCTAGGAGTGGAGATCCCAATGGGATTGAGGGGTAGCGTCCCTTGTGGGGGTTTGGGGGGAGCACCCCTTGTGGGGGTCTGGGGGCAACACCTCCAATGGGGTCAACGGGTGGCGCCCCTCACAGGGTCCAAGGGCAGCACCCTTAGTGCATTCCCTGTTGTAATATGGGCAGCGTCAAGGAGCAGAGCCCCACCACCAAGCCCAAATTAAGGCCTTGGAAACCACACACAACTTCATGTTGCACGCCATTTTAACAATTTTATCACTTAAGGGAGAAATTCAGTATTTGGAGCATTTTTGTTTATAAAAATGATTTTAAAAAACGATTTATTTTTGTTTGAGCAAGAACTCGCTGAGATTTTTCAAAAAAACTCGGCGAGTACTTCCCAAAAATTTGACGGAAAACTCTGTGAGTTTTTCAATGAGTTACTCGCCACACAAAAAATCTGGCAAGTACTTGTTGAGCCTGACAACTATACTAAAGAAAATGGCCCCATACAAAGTAATTAGAGATAGAGAAGCATGATGAGTTCATTCCTGAGGTGGTTTGATCCCTAAGATTAGTGCCCAAGCATAGACCTGCTGATGGGAACTACGATGCAAAGTTTTCTAGTCAAAGGGACCTTGCTGATGCATCTTCAATATTTGTGTTTGTAAACATCAGGCCAGTTGATGATCCATCTAAGACAATCTTTTAGCCACTACAATGGACATAGGAGATATACTTAAATGGTAGCTCAGTCAAGTGTTGTAGACACACTAAAGTATCTGGCTTTAGCAAACTATAAAACTGAAACCAAGCTCAATATTGTAAGATACCTCCTTGTAATGGACTTGGAAATTTCTTCTTTGACATTGGACAATGAGAAGATTGAGAAACAGAACTAAGAGATGTCAGACTACAAATTAGCACGTTACACTACAAATTAGCCACACCAGAGATGGAAGAAACATGGAAGTTGAGTATACATTTTCAGTACCCTAACAAGATTGTTATAAAGAACAAGTCCATGCATAAACATGGAGATTGAGTATATGTTCTCAAGACCTTAACAAGATCATTTTCAAGAACAGGTATTCTCTGATGCATCATCAGATATCTACCAATTCAATTACAGGAAGCCCTCTTATTCAGTAGATCAGAAGTTCCCTCCACATATCACAAGTGCTTGGTGTGGAGAAAATACTTGATAAACAGCATTTAGAACAAGACAGGGCTCCTTTGAATTGACGATTACACCCTTTGAGATATCACCTTGCTATATTCTCAAGGTTGACAACTACAGTCTTGTGGCAATATCTTGACATATTCTTAAGACATGGGAATATTACTCAAGCATGCAGAACTAATATTGTTAAGCCAAAAGAAGTGGTCCTCCAAAATAAGGTAGGATAAATTTGACTTTGGAAAGTCAGTGTTCGCATATATTCAATTTCCAGTTAACAAGAATTGCACTCAAGCAAATATACATAAGATAAGATCATGTGTTAAATGGTCACCTCCAACAAAAAAACATAAGTTCCACAGATTCTGGAGAATGGAAAAAACCTCTGCAGGTTTGTACCAAGACACTCTGAATTGATTATTCATAAACTGATGCAGACCAGTGTTGAGAATTAAATTTAGGTGGTCAGAAAGTATTTTGATGGTTATGGTGTTGTGCATCACTAATGATGTTATATGAATGTTCTCAAGACAAGATCTTAGTAAAAGGTTATGCATTAGCAGCTCTTACTAATTTGTGTATTATTCCATATGTTCTGTTTAACAAACTTGCAACAATTTGTGTACCTTATTCATATTAAATCATACTCAGGATTAGATTTTTGAGTTATACTTCCACATAAATAACACTATTTCCTATGCTGACATATGATTTTTCATAAGCCATTGGAATACAACCTCAAGCGTGTAGCTCGAATTTTGGAGAGGCTGGAAGAAGTGGACCTCCAAAACAAGATACAGAAATGTCAACATTGGAAAGTCAGTATTGGCAAGTTTTCAACTTCCAATTAGCAAGAATCACACTTGCATGGATCTATATAAGATAAGATCATGTGTTAAAGACCACCTCCAACAAAACTGCATGGGCTCCACAGATTCAGGAGAAAACAAAACCACCTTTGCAAGTTTGTAAACAAAAACCCTGAATATGATGCAATAATGTAAAACACTATTACAATTGTCCATTGAGGTGGTCAGAATGTATTTTAATGGTTATGGGGTTGTGGGCTACTCAGTGATGTTCTACAACTGTGTAGTCATGACAGACTTTGATCAAAAGATTATGCATGGGTTGCTCTTGCAGCTTTGTCTATAACTTCATATCTTTTGTCCAAAAACCCTGCAACAATTTGCATGCATTATTCATATTAAACCCACTTCCCTGTATTAGATTTTCAGGAGTTAAATTCTACATAAATAACACTTCCCTCAAATAAGAACCAGATCTTTGTGTCCAATGTTTTAACTGGGTCTTTATGTCCAAGGTTTGAAATTGAGAACTGGACTTTTATGTCCAAGGGGTTGTGGTGTAACGATAATAGGGGCAATATACGGAAGATAATATTGCTCTCAAACAAGAGTCACCCAAGTGCAAATCCCACTTGCCACAATGCAGTGACCCATAAATTCAGCAGGCCTGTTCAGTGATCTGAGGTTGTCATATACCAGATATTGCTCAGGTAGAATTTATATCTGCAGATATTAAGATTGAGGATCATGTCTACTCTTCACTGCATTAAAGGCATCCCACAACCTCACAAAAAACAAAAAAATAACTGACCTTTACCAAATACATTAGGCAATGGAAATCAACAGGCTTGTGGTGTATTGATAATGGGAAAAACTTGTAATAGGATGATCAATGTTCAAAACCCCACCAACACCATAAGATGAGGTGCCCAAATGTGTCATAATGGTTCTTTCATTCATGATCCATGTTTACAAATCTTAAGAATGTGGCTCAACATTACCAACACAACATTAAAGGTAGCCCATAAGCTCACCCCAAAAAGCTTTTACTATAAATAATAGGCTATAAAAGCTTAAGGGATTTAATGTATTATTGTTAAGAGGGAGAAATCATAAGACAATCCAGCTTAAATCCTATTATATATGGTAAACTCAAGCTCGGTCCACGTTTTGTTTTTAAAATTTAACAAGCTACAATCTTTTTCCACGCCACGTTGAAGGTGATTCACATACTGACCCACTATTTTACCAAGCAGAGAAAGAACACCGTAGGCAACAAAAAACAACAAAAAGAAACTACGACATGGCGACAAAGTGGCTCATAACTCCAGCAACATGGAGTGAACTAGTCATTTAAAAATTATAGAATACGTTTCAGAATGATACACATTTAATAATCTTAACAAGGCGGTTTAAGCTTGCCCTACATAATGTTAAAAGGCAGCCTATAATTTCGCCCCAAAAAACAGAGAACGAAAAAAAGGAGTTGCAACAAAAAAGAACAAATAAAAAGACGGGAAATGGCATGCCTGAAGAGCTCTGGGATTGAATTCATCCACTGTAAGGTAGAACTGAAACCCTTCTTTAGCTTCATCAAGCCTGCCAGCAGAGTCCTGGATCTGAGCCTTGACCAACCTCCACTCCAACTCATAGGGCTGCTTGTACATCAGAGTGTCTACAATTTCAATGGCGCTGTCAAAGTCCCCATCCCTCATCCTCAAAGCTAGAAGACCCTTGAGTGATTCGCCTTCTTTGATCCCCCAATTCGCATACGCTTCCAAAACTTCCTCTTTGAATTCCCAAGGCACTTTTTCGTTTTTCCAGAATTTCTTTGTGGTTTTAAATGTTTTATAAGGCTCAGTGGTTTCAGTAGTAGCTTTACTAAAAGGCCAATACCAGGCTGCCCTAGCAGGCATGCAGAATAACATGCCCTGGGCATTAAGGCTGAGAAAAGATATTGTTACGAGTAAAAGACCAGCTCTGGCTACTTTTTTAAGCTTCTCAATTGGGTTTAGATTTGAGTTCACGGTATTATGATAGCCTGCTTGTTGATTTGATGCAGAGCATTTTTTTTTTTTAGTTAGAAAAATGAGCTTTTGTGGGTTTGATTCAGCAGAGGAATTTGTTTCAATCGAAGCTATAGGCTTTTGTGGGCTTGATTCAACAGAGGGATTTGTTTCAGTTGAAGCAGTGGCTTTGTGTAGGTTAGATTCAGTGTAGGAATCTGTTTGAATTAATGCAATGAATTTTTGTGGGTTCATTGCGGAAAATGGATTTGTGCGAATTGATGCGATGGGTTTTATGGGTTGTTGGCCTTGGCCATGGCCATGGGCTGCCTTTTGGATAGGGTGCAGAGATGACCTGATTGTAAAAGGTGTGATAAGTGAGCGTGAAGTATGTGCCTGTGTACAGTGTCTTCTTCTCCATTGTTGATGTTGCAGATGTTGCAGGGGAACATGGGCTGGAGCTCCTACCAATAATTTGCTTCCTAAACCCTCCATTTCTTTAAAAGAGAAGTTGGAGTTTTCACCTAAACCCTGCCAATACTAGTACCATTGATGGGATAAAGCGGCCGTTATCGTGAGTCCTGTTCTTCACGCCTACTGGGGGAATGTGTAGCTGACCTTCAGTTCTAAAGAGGCTCGATTTTTCTAGAATTTAGATTTCATGCCGTATCGGTGAAAATTCCCTTCAGTTTTGGGGTCGCATTCATGACGGTGAATATAACTAGCATATATATATTATTTTAATAATATATATACTAGCTTATCTATCTTATTCATAATCTATCTAAATAACGCTGAGAGATATCTTTGTTGGACATATGAATTGTTGTGAGTATTTGTATTATTATGTAAAATTATTTTGTCTGTGCACAAATTTTTTTATTTTTCTTATATGATTAATTAAATATTAAATTTGAAAATAATTTATTAATTTTTTAGTATATTATAATTATTTAAAAATTATTATTCAAAATAACATGGAATGAAATGTTGATACAAATAGTTATTTTAAAAAGACAATTCGCTTAATACTTATAGATTGTTAAAACCTTGTGTTTATTAGACATTTTTAGAACAATAAAAGTGACTTTTTTTCAATGCTTGGGCAAAAAAAATTGAGGGGAGGGAGATTTTGTTGAAAAACAAACTTCCCAATTTTCTAGTACAATGGGAAACTTGCCAAACTTCATATAAATCTCTAGTACAATGGGAAAACAAAATCAGAACAACATCCTAGGTTGTTAATTCCTATAACTTTTCTCCTCAAACAACTCAAGATGGTTCCTAAGAGTTGAATCCAACCTCAACTGTAATCAATTGGAAAGTCACACAAAGATCCATATGGTTTTTAAATTCTCTCACCAAATCTCCTAGCCTGTAGGAAACTCAATTGGCCAATAGGAAAGTCCCAACCTCTTGTAGTTTACATCAAATCCTATCTTTATATAAAAAAATTTACATCCTGCTTTTATTTGAAAGGCAGCAAGCTTTCCTATATGAGCTAGTTTAGTTTATCAAATAGTAAAATATCTAATTCTATATATGCAAACCCAAGTTTATTAGTAATTAAGGGGTTGTAATCACATTTTAGATTAAATCTTAGGGATGGTTTGTATGATGACCCCATATCATTTTGAATTCTTATAAATTAAAACTATGTTTTCTTGTGAATTCTTCAATATAAATAAAGAATACATTTGACTTCACTTCCAAGTTTAATCATATAATGTAAGATATTAAATTTGAACAATATAGAAATTATAAATGAAAAATAATTTTCTTTGCCTTGAAAAGCCAAAACCTACAAAGCATATGAAAAATCAGTTAGAAAATATTTTCAAAAGTAAAATAATTTCTCTTGCCTTGAAAAATAAATAAAAGAGTTATTTTATTTTATTTACTAAAGAGTTGTTTTATTTTATTTAAAACTGTTTAAGAAAAAAGATTACATTGTTTACTTTATTTTTATTTGAAGAGCTATTTTTATCCACTTAAGAATTATTTTATTTTATTTTAGAACTATTTAGGAATCATTTTATTTTAATTTATGTAAGGGATATTTTATTTTACTTTAAAATTATTGTATTTTATTTCATTGTTTACTTTGTTTTTATTTGAAGAGTTGTTTTACTTTTGTATGTAAATTTTAGTTCTACTTTTGAAAAGACCACCATTCATTATTCTAATAATTCTTTTCTTTCATTTTTACTTTGAATAGTGTAGTAAATAATATTTTAAATACGTTTATCTAAAAAATGCAAGAGATCATAGTTATTTTATTTTACTTCAGAACTATTTTACATTGTTTACTTATTTTCATTTGAAAAGCTATTTTTATTTACTAAGAGTTAATTTATTTAGTAAAAAGAGTTAATTTATTTAGTAAAGAGTTTTTTTTATAGTCCTTTTAGTTTATATAAGAATTATTTTATGTTAGTTTGGAACTATTTAAAATATCTATATATTTTTTATTTTTAATTACTTAATTGCTTTATTTACTTAAGAGTTTAATTTTTTTTAATATCTCTCGGGTGTTTAATAGCTACCATTGTAATTATGCCTCTCAGCATAATTAGGTATAATAATAGTAATGCTAACAATATTAAAATAATTATGACACTTTAATACTTATATCAATGTCATTAGCTTTATTTCTTTGTCACGCCTTATTTCTTTTTGCTTAACTTTTTGGTCTTTTCAACCTTTCAGATTTTATCCTCCCCTTCTCTCATTTTCCAATCCACCTCACCTTCCCTCTCCATCCTTTTAAAGAACATGGTCCGCAATCTACCTCCATTTTTCCTCATCTTGATGTTGGATTGCAAAGTGTGATCTAAAACATTGATGCAAAGCTCATGTACAATCACAACCAAAAATACTTTAAATCATTATCATAGACTGTACAAATATGTCTGTTATTTATAATAAATGTTATAAATAAATATTGTTAATTCAAACATAAAATCATAATTTTATTTTCATGTTGTTATTACTTAGAAGATAAAATATAATCGCACATGACATTTATAACGAAACCAAAAGGTGGAAGAACTCAACACCTCTGTGGAAAGATTGCAAATGTAATGCATGCAATCAAAATTCAGTAAATATGAAGAATGCACATTACTCAAACTACACAGGAAAATACGTGAGTGGAAAAAAAGATCAAAATTGCCAAGTGAAAGACGGTCCATGAACTACATGCTAACTATAATTCTCAACTTATTAGGGCCATTTGTAACAAGTATAATTGAATTTAATGTACATTCAAAATTTACTAGAAAAGTGATTTAATTACTTGAATGGATTACACATGCTTTAATGCAACATTATTTAATTACATAAAAGGACCAAATATTTCTTCTCGTGTGGAAAGGCAATTGAGTCTTCAATATTGTTGACTCTTCAAAATTGACATGGGATATGTTCAGTTCCATTGAACATGGGGATGTGTTTGTCTGGTGACTCTACTTAACTTCTTTCTCCCTTTATATGTGACCTGGATAAGATCATTTTGTGATGGCATTTGTTCTTCCTTTTGCTCTTGGGAAATAGAGGTGAATTAATTTATTCACTAGGAAAATATAATTATTTTGTGCAAGCTTGATGGAGAGTGAGGTTTGAAAGGTCATGAGGTTTGGAGGGGAGAGAATTTGTACATTTTCAACACATGCAGATGTGGCCCCTTGTTGATATGTTGGTTTCTAGGGTGTATAAAGGAAGTGAATATTGTTTGGCCCATTCAGCTGCTAAGCATCATGGGAATTCACATAGAGCAGCATAGGTTTTGTGCCTAGGTATTTATACTTTGAGTCTTTAAAATGTTCTTTCAAATAAAAAAATCTCTAATATTTATACTTTGGATCATCCACTCATATTTCACGAGTAGTAATTGACAAAAACACAAATAAAAGATGATATTTCAACTTTAACACATGAATACACCAAAGGTTCATACTTTAGTGGACACAACAGTTTGGAAGTTGACCCTTTGTATTCAAACATATTGTAAATGGAAATAATCAGAGACAACATTTTATCAAAATAATTTATTTTTGTGAGAAAAGAATACCTACCAATTACAGACAAATTGAATGTACATTCAAGTTTTTTAACTAAATAAAAACAAAACTAAAAGGTTTATACTTATCCTTTGTTATCAAACATATTACAAATGGAAATAATCAGAAAATATTTTATCAAAAAAACTTAAAGTCTTGGAAGCAAAGAATGCTACCAATTACAAACAACACACATTGGATTGAATGTACATTCAAAATTTATTACCAAACAAAAACAAAACTAAAAGCAAAGTGATTTAATTACTTGAATGAATTACACATGATTTATTGCAACGTTATTTAATACATGAAAGGACTAAATATTTTTTCTGATGTTGAGCAGTAATTTGGAAACCTTCTTATCTCTAAATATAGCCCTCTCTTTGTTAGGAGCAAATTATTTTGAGACATGGGATCTGTATAGTCCAATTGGACATGGTGATCCATTTGTTTGGTAACTCTACTTAACTTCTTCCCGCCTCTATATGTGCCTGGATAAGATCATTTTGAGATGGCCCCTGCTTTTCTTCCTTTTGCTCTTGGGAAACAGTGGCAAGATAATATTGGAATTTAAATATGGTTGAGAGACACGTTACTGATTTGTGTGATTAGCATAGAATGCATTTATCTTGGAGCAAGCAACCACTCCCCCAACCTTGAAAACAAGCAAGTCAGTCTTTCCTCCACTCTATTTGAAGGGAACAGTTGCTAGAATGCATTTGTCTTGGAGCAAGCAACCACTCCCCCAACCTTGAAAACAAGTAAGTCAGTCTTTCCTCCACTCTATTTGAAGGGAACAGTTGCTAGAATGCATTTGTCTTGGAGCAAGCAACCACTCCCCCAACCTTGAAAACAAGCAAGTCGGTCTTTCCTCCACTTTATTTGAAAGAAACAGTTGCTAATTAATTAAGTCAATCTTGGGCAATTGAGGCACACCTTTCAGTAGAGGCGGCTGGGATAATGATAAGTTTTTTGTGCAAGCTTGATTTGTGATTGAAGTTTGAAAGGTCATAAGGTTTGGAGGCTAGAGAATCTGTGCCTTTCCCATGTCCACCGTTTTGGCCCCTTGGTGATATGTTGGTTTCATTGTTTGCCCCATTCAACTGATAAGCATAATTGGAATTCAGATAGAGTAGAATAGACTTAGTGCCTAGGTGTTCTAAGAGATTTTTCAAAAGAAACTCTCTCCCCCACTTGATCTATGTGATAATCAGTCGGGGTTCACTTAAAAAAAGAATACACCTAAATGTAAACAAATCCTTAAAAAACTAATAGAATGACAAAGTGATAGAAATTTTATAATAGGCACTATACATAAGCATTGTTAATTCAAACATAAAATCACAATTTTATTTCCACATTGATATTGTTTGGAAGATAAAATACAAATGCAACATGACATTTATAAGAAAATCCAAAGAAGAAGAATTCAAAACCACAGTGACAAAATTGCAATTGTAACGTCTGCAATCAGAATTCAGTAAATATGAAGAATGCACATTGTGAAACTTCCAAGAAAAATGAAAATGTGAGTAGAAACAAGTTCAAAGTTGACAAGTGAAAGACAGCCAATAAATAGCTTGCTGACCATTGTTCTGAACTTATAAGGGGCGTTTGTAACAAATATATTATATCACAAAAATTAAAATCCAAATACAACAATTTACTATATTAATAATACTAAAAGTAAAGTAATTTAATTACAGTAGTTTATTGCAAAATTATTTAATAACATAGAAGACCAAATATAGAAATTATAAATGAAAAATAATTTCCCTGCCTGAAAAACCAAAACCAAAACATTATAAGGAAAAAACACTATCCAATGCTATCAATAAACAAAAATATCACAAACTGGCCTCACTATTGTTGGAACCTGCGATATAATTTATCAAGAAAAAGAGAAGAAACTCGACATAGCACAAAAGTATGAAACTCATGAGCTGTTGAATCATCCCATGTAATTATGCTTAAATATTAATATTTCCTGATGGTATAATTGTTTGATCCAAGTTTATGGAATCAATACATTAGTTGGAGGCCTTGTTTTCATTAATAACACATGAAAAAGAACGAGAGAACTGCTTTGAATGTTAATTCAACACAGAGACTCAACTAAAGTATGAAATATATCTCAAAGGCATCTCCAAATGTGAAAGTAGTTATCAGCTTTTACCAAACAATCCTAAGATTATAACTCCATGACAGATGCACAAAATATCCCCTACCAGAAATCATTATCCGTTGATGACTAACCATTAGAACTCTGGCTCACGGAAACCTTTTGCATCTCTCTATGATGGTGTATTTTAATATTCTAATCCATATATTCATGATAAGAATATGATTGGTGCATGTAAATAGCTAAGAAGCATGAAAATTAATGTAAGATCCTAGTCCGTAGGAGCCAAAGATTTCCAAAAAGTAAGCCTTTCTAGTGGATCTGCTCCGCCAAAAGATAAAGAAAAGGCACATTAATTTTTTTCAGTTTAAAGTCTATGTAATGGGGCCCTATTTATGGTACAACCATTAACGGCTGTAGCTGGAGAATTAAGAACATGGTATAAAGGAAAACTGACTGCAGGAATATGGCATGCTTCCTCTATATTTCAATCATTTATATCACTTTCTGTTGAGAATTGAGTTTGTTGTAAGGCTAAATAACATATGGTCTGCTTTTCTGACATAAATAAACTCTTGAGCAAACAAATACCAATAATATAAGTTTGACTTATGTATCACATATATATTTCTTTAATTCTATCTAGAATCACTGATTACATATAGTATCTGGAAAATGGCAATCTATCCGTGATTTAAACGGTCTGAAGGAATGTAAAAAGAGCTTGGAACTGCAATAATCTATCATCCAAGTACCCCAAAGATGGCAATCATGTATCATCTTTAAAAAATAAAGTAGCGATCCAGATTATTATTTACAAGCATTTACACAAAATTCCTACAAAGCAAGTTTGATTTTTTAAAAATTTGAATTGAAAATTTGACAACTGACATTAATTATTAATCTAGCAGAAAAGTTCTTTTGTTCTTAAAGGACCCGCACCATCAAAGTTTATCATATAGAAGTGTTAGGGAAAGCTCCAAAAGATTAAATGTATTATCAAATAGATGTCCACCCAAAAAAATTCAATAGTAGATGCATATACTTATTTCATAAAGGTGAAAGATTTAGAAAATTTCCAATTTCCAACTAATATATAGCTATATAGAATATTTCAGGCATTAGAGTCCTAATCTACTTGCAATGACCATCCGTATAAGGCAGGAGAATGCTAAGTTCCTGGAATACAATGTGTTATATAACAAAATCAATGAAGATGTGTAGCTGCTTTGCGCTATTTTTTAAAATATTTTTCATTTCTTTATCTGTTGAAATTATAGTGGCTGAAAAATGAAACCATCAAACCTCAGCAGTCATGAACAGTGGAAATATCTGTAGAAAAGATGAAATGGCATTGGTTAATACAGAAAAAGAAGGCATGGTCTATCAAGCCATGCAGTCTTGAATACAGAAGAGAAAACACAGACTCAAACAATAGGGAAGATGCAAACGTAATATGTATAAAACATACTTCTATTGCCTCAAAATCACTAATCATATCTTTTTCTACCTCCATGAAGTGGGATGTTTAGTCTAGAGATTTCTCATAAGTCACCAGCCTGCAAAATTAGAATGTGTAGAAGTCCAATTGAATTTGTGAATGACTTCCAATGCCAAAGTGGCTTTAATAATACACCGAAAAACCCATGATATAATGGCTAAAGTTGACTCACTTCCCAAACCCACCATCTCCTTCACTACTCCTATCTCCTTCTGTGCATTTTTCAGAAAAGAGGATGAGTACATAACAAGATATAACTTCAACCAAGTAAAAACCCTTCTCCAAAACAAATGAAAGCAGTCAATATTAGTGTGAATTGCCTTGTGAGAGTGAGAGAAGATGTGATACCTGGCATACTCTCCACTATTTTCAATTTGAATATGCATTGCAATGGGCATTTTTTTTAATATACCTGCTATGGTGATTGTGGAAGATGATATCTCGCCTATTTAAAGTAAGGTTTTTTTCTACAGATGAACCAAAACCGTTGTGCATGCAGGTGGAAGGTAATTCTAACTACTTCTCATAAGAACAGTACTGCGAGTGGGAAGCTATATTCCTGCAACAATGAAGACTGGCATACCCATACATTTATATTTCCGCTGGAATATCTGAAATGAAACTATAATATTAATTATGCTCTCTTACCATTGACATATGTCATTTTTAGCCATCATTTAAGGGCTATGATTTTTTTTTTCAGGCTAGATTTCAGCAGACATTTTTATGTATACGAAATTTGTGATTATACAACTGATTTGTTTTACATATCCTATGTTTCCGTTGAGAAGTGCATGCATCACACATAAACCGGTATATTCTTGTTGGAGCACCCTTGAAGTAATTTTTTTTTTTCAATTAAATTTCAATGGTGGGGATTTTCATTTCATCCGATATTTTCTCTCAAGTTTTTATGTATACGAAAAAATGTCATTCTAGTGGTACGCCTCGGCGTAACTAGCAATTGCATTTCGAGAAAGCTAATGTGTAAACAAAACGTATTTATGTATGTAACATTATATCATACCTTTCATCCCCCATCCCATGCGTTGGACAAAACCCACCAATGGAAAGACTTGACAGATGATTAGCCATGTGTCGTCACGTGTTCGTCGTTGGAAAAAGACGTGTGATCAATTAGAAAGTCAAAAAGGAATATAGACAAAATGCCCTAAACGTCTCCATTTTCCACATTTCATTTTGTAGTTTGTTGGGGAGGGACGTGTTGGTGATTTTTTAAGAACCAAACTTAATCTCAGTCCTTACCTATGAATTTTGCCACAACTCAAATCATCAGTAAGGTTGAGGATTGGCCAACACTCAAGTAAAGTACTTAGTACCTCACTTTTTCTCTCCGGGCTCTGTGAGACCTAGGAGGGTAATCCTATGCATGCTCATAATATCTCACATTAGGTCAAGAACATTTCCTCACACATACGCACTTCCTCAAGAAACTCACCTTATCAAAGGCTTGGCAGACCTCAGGTGGAAGTGTTATTCATTTCAAGGAATGTGTTTATATACTGAAAATTGGGGCAATGTAGCTTAGAGTATGTTATGGATTTGTCTTCATCTTGAATCCTAGGCCAAATTCATTACTAGCTCAGTTGGCCATGAAATAAACTAATAAAACAATCAGTACCCTATCTAAGGGAGAAACAGAGTCATAACTTGCAATCAATCAGTAATACAATTATGATTGAACATCAGAAATTAATGGACTATTAGTACGCCACTTTGTAGCATCTAACTCACTATGTTTCAAAATATTACTTCCTTACCAAATCCTATATCCCTTTCCTATAAACTGATGACCTCATTTTAGCATTTAATCAATTCATTGAACTAAAGCATAAAACAAACTCATCCATTCGGTGCAAATGACAAAAGACAAACGAAATTATTTTCAATAACTTCATTCATAATTTAAAAGAAAGATACACAGGAGGGCAATGTTTTAAAACTAACATTCTTTCCATTTTTTATATTTACTTTGTAAAATAGTATTTAAGATCTTCATATAGTATAACTTTCGCCCTAGATTAGCTTATGATATATTTGCCAATATATCTATTTACATTCTATTTGCTCTAAGAGTATAGTATTCATCTTGACCTATTATGAACTCAAAATTTTTGAACTCCCTTAACATCAGCCATTAAAAACCCTTTATAAACAGGGGAGCAACAAGCATATGATTGAATTACAATTTTTTTTTCATTTTAGTTCATTTCAAAAACCTAATTTCAACTGATTCCTCGAAGAACTCCCCAAGCGGTTTCTTATGCAATCATTTGGGAACAGGGGAGGACAAAAAGCAAAACACATGTGCAAGATACCATTAGTCATTGTCACCATGTTCATTGTTGAAACAAAAAAGATTCCATATCATATCAATCGAAGGACTTCCACATCAGCATGGAAAAGAAAAATACAAACCATGGACATACTACAACAGATACCTCCTACGCAAAGACCGTGGTGTCATCAAAAGCAAAAACAAGGCGGTGACCCTATTCAAAGTCGTCATCATCAAAGAAAGGTCGACCGCTCCTTGTCCTTGATGAAATTGGAGGGACAATCACCACGTCGTCGTCAAAGCTCCCATATGCCGCCAGAGAAAGGAGGTACTGGCCATATTCTAAATCAATATCACCTTCAACGTCCGAAGGAGTATTAGAAAGCGTAATAGGAGAATTGTGTTTGCCTAGGCAGGCCCTATGACTTTTCTCTTTTTTCCTGGCCCTCTTCACTAGCTGAGCTAGTTCCTTGCCTTTGAACTTGACCATTTCTCTCATAATGGTTCTATTTCTCAAGCTATATGTACTCTACACAACTGATTTCTTCTTATGACCTCTATCCCTTCTTTTACCTTTTGAAACCTCGGGAGAAGCCTGAGCTTCCTACTCAGTTATATCCTCATGATACTCAAATACATTGAGTCTGCTAGACCTTCTAACAGGTTGAATTGTCACACTAGTTTTCCCCATTTCTAGAACAAGCAGAATTTAACAATTTAAGACAGAGCTATAGGGAAACACACCTACAACCCAGACAATGGTACCCAACCTAGCAGAGAAATTCCTAACCAGACCAAAGAACCCAATTTGAAACCAACTTACTCAGGACAAGAATATTCAACTCAGGAAAAACGAAATAGCCTCTCACTTTCCTTGACACTTCGCCTTACATTCACTACAGACTGGAAAGATGGTGAAAATGAACAGCGATCAACCTGTATTAAATAGAAGATTGAAGCATGTAGAATTAATGATTCAATAACTCCTCGCGCAAGCAAGTTGATAACTTAACAGTTCAACTTTGAATCTAGGCCATTGATCTTAGAACAATTAAAACTTCATCTAAGGTGGCCATGAGCATCGTTTTTCAACCATTAGCAACTTGCTCCTAGAAAATAGAGATGTTATCTCAAATGTTGCCACATTCTTCTTTAATCTTGATAAATCATATGCGATTTGACAATTAGTACGTATCGCCAACCTAACTCGTGCTCCTTCATTAATATCAGTGAAGTACATAAGACTAGTATTTTTTTTAGAGAGAATATTTACTTATACCCTTCATTGCTCATCGTTGATCTTCCCCAAATTTATGGGTGTAATCAGCGATGAAAGTATTGTCGCGATGGAGCTTAGTCTATTGGATCATCCTATTTTAAAACCACATCAATGGTTCTCCAGTCATCTTGTTACCTTCCTCTTTGCTTTATGCGAAATCCTTAGGATCCTGCCACGTTGCTTGTTCCATCAATAGTCATCACCTATCGCAGATGCATCTCGTCCTTCATCGGCCTCACTAACAATGTAAACATCCCCGTGATGAAATCTCAACCCTTGGATCTATGATCTATTCCTTGATCACATCATCCTTCCATCATGCATCGCCAATTCAAACTTTACACCTAGGCTTTTATCAGCGATGAGAGATATAGTGTAGAAATCAAATTTAGACATGTACACCTGCATGAAAAATCAAAGGCACAAAAGACATCACACATATGATCTTATCATATTAGTGAAAGAAACCTTTCAGAGAATACCATCGCTCATCGCTAATTTGGAACCTAGGCTTTGCAATTGAATCTGCAATGAGCGATATGACATAAGTTCGTTGCTCATCACTAATTCTCCTCATATAGTTTGCAAGTAATTAGCGATGAAAGGATTTACATAGTTACAATGTGTATTGTGTATTGCTAATGTGGAACTTAGCATTTAAAACATATATGCGATACACGAAAAAGAACATAAGGTCGAGGCATCGCCCATCGCTATTACAATATTGAGAACTCAAAAGCCATTAGCGACAAGCGATCCCTTGATGAACATTGCTCATCGCACATTCAATCTAAGAGCTCTGGCAGCTATATGCGATGAGCGATATCAAATAAACACCGCTTCATCGCTCGTCGCCAATTCAAAATATACACTTTTGAAGAAATCAGTGATGAGCGATAACCATCGGGACTCAAGTGAAAACCCTAAGCATGTGCACTTAAATTATTCTTTAAGGAAAGGGGACCTTTGAGGATTACATGAGAAAATGGGATCAAAAACTTCTAAGTTACGAAACACAGAGGATGTAAAAGGCCAAAAAGATCCTTTATTCAACCTCATAAAATGGGAAATTCAAACCTAGGCGAGAGGGACTAGTCACTTGACGACATTGATAAACATGAGAGAGTTTTAAAATGACTCAAAATGGGCAATATGCGATCAACGACCAAATAGAATGTTACAAGCAATTATAACGAATAAAACCCTAAACCCTCAATAAACAACCCTACATCCAAATGTAACAAGGGTTTGAGATGGAACAAAAAAATTCAGGATTCAATGTGGGCACTTCAAATTTTTGCAAATTTGAAAGTGCCATCAAGATGCGCGGGCGACAAAATGGAGTTGTAGGCATGAGCATTTGGAGGCTAAACTAGTATGTTGCAATGTGTTTTTTATGTACATAGGTTTGTTTTGTCTACATTTTTACCGCGTCCACGTAGCTAAACGTCACCATTTGCCACATTTCATTTTGTAATTTACTAGGGAGCGCAGGTGATGGAATGGAGGTCAAATGAGAGAAACACATTCAACAGGCACGACAGCGAGCCAACGGGTATGTATATCTACCATTGTGTATGTCATTTTTCCATTTTATAGGAATTGTGAAGCATTGAATGGTTGTTAAATGGGTTTTTGTGAAGCATTGAACAACTATTCGTTAAAAAAAATGGGTTTTCATTGATGGAAAAATAAAATATTTTGTTGTGTGTAGGGTTTTCATTTCAAATGCATAGTTGTTTATGTTTTTTTTTTGTTTTGAGGGTTTTCAAATTTCACTGTGAAGAATTGAACGACTATTGGTTGGGAAGATGGGTTTTCATTGACAAGAAAATAAAGGGGTTTTCATTTGAAATGCAGAGGTCTTTTGTGTGTTTTTGTGGGCTTTTGTGTTGGCTTTTAAATTTTTCCTTTTGGTTGTTCGTTGTGAAGATGGGTTTTCATTGACGGGAAAATAAGGGTTGTTCCTTGTGAAAACTGGTTTTCATTTGAAACGCAATGTGGGTTATGTGTCGGCAAGTTTTCAAAATCATAATTTGGAATGGATAGAAAGACCAAAATCATGCACGCAAACAAAACCTTTTATTTTCCCATTGACATTCTCATTGTGAAGGTTGTAGTGTCTAAATGGTTTTGAAACATTAGGTGGGTTGCAGGTTTTATAAAACACAGCGTTTTGCATCCTACGATTTTTACAAAATAGTATGTATGTATGTATTGAAAAGCTTTGTGTTATTTAGACCATAGGAATGTGGTGATAGGCACCATTTTGTAAACACCCAGTAAGGTATTTGGCTTCAGGCTGTAAAGGGTTTTACAACATTGTCTGGGTTGGAGGTTTCGTAAATCATGTTGTCACCTCACCTCCTACTGTGTTTTCCAACCTGCAATCATATTGTGCATGTATATTTGGATCATATTAAGAAATATAATATATATTTGGATAAATGAAGAATGGAATTTCCCTTTTTCATCTGATTGGAAGAAATAAAATGCTCAACATTATTTGCAGTGTTGGAAAACACACTGTCCCATGTCAGTTAGTTCGTTTTGAAAATTTTTGTTTTGTTACAACTAAGAATGCAATGAATTCCACTTTCAAATTTTTGAACAATTTTTTGCTACAGTCAAAATGGCATTTCACTTTTTTCATCTGATTGGAACAAATAAAATGCTCGCATTATTTTTAGTGTTAGAAAACACACTGTCTCCTCTCAATTGTTCCCTCAAATACTGGTATATTACATGAATCAACCTTTAATACTGGTATAGTATACCATTAGGGTAGAAGCTAAAGTGTCGACAAAACACACCTATGTATGTAATGTTATATCATAACCCCCATCCCATGCGCTAGACAAAACACACTGATGGAAAGACTTGACAGATAGTTAGTTGTGTGTCGCCATGTGTCTGTCATTGGAAAAGGACACCCAAATGGCAAGAAAGTCAAAAAGCAATAGATAAAATGCCCTAAATGCCGCCATTTTTGACATTTCATTTTATAGTTTGTTGGGGAGGGACGTGCGAGCGACGAAATGGAGTTACAGTCAAAAGCATAAAGCAATAGATAAAATGCACCTAAACATCCCTACTGGTGTCTAAATGGTTTTGAAACATTAGGTGGGTTGCAGGTTTTGTAAAACACAGTGTTTTGCATCCTACAATTTTATAAAATAGTATGTATGTATTGAAAAGCTTTGTGTTATTTAGACCATAGGAGTGTGGTGATATGCACTATTTTGTAAACACCCAGAAAGGTATTTGGCTTCAATGTGTAGAGGGTTTTACAACATTTTTTGGGTTGGAGTTTTCGTAAATCATGTTGTCACATCACCTCCCACTATGCTTTCCAACTTGTAATCATTTTGTGCATGTATATTTAGATCATATTAATAAATTGAAACATAATTTTTACTCTGCATACTAAGACTTGTTATAAGGTGCCTTTCATTACATTTGTACTATCTAAATTACATTCATACCATTTTGTAAATTTCTAGGTTGCAAAACACTGGTTTTCTCCTCCAACTCCTACACGTGCACTCCAACCATCAACTTTCAATGTGCAAACATGAAACACAAAGTGTTTTCCCCCTTCTTTCTCCAAATTGAAAATGCACACATCAGTCCCCCTCCAATTCCCGCACCAAAAAAGCTCTAAAAATGACAACTCATACTCACATTATTTGTACTATCTAAATTGCATTCATAATGTTTTGTAAAATTTCAAGTTGCAAAACACTGGTTTTCTGAAATCTGCAACACACATAATGTTTTAAAACCCTTTACAAGTAATAACCCAATTGGTTACTCACCCCTCACCTCAATTTGGTATGTTTTGTGATTTCCTTGAGAGCCTTTTTGTGAATTATATAGGAAGAATGTAATGATATTGGAAAACATTGAGTTTTAAGAAATTTGCAACCCACACAGTGTTGTAAAACCCTCTAGACATAACAACCCAATTGGTAAGTCAGGAAAACTAAGCCGACGCACCTATGTACATACAGTTGGTGAGAAACCCCTCACCTCAAATTGATTGGTCGTCTCCCCCACTTGCAACGCTCCCTTTCTCTCCAACATTTCACTTTCAACCTGTAGAATGAGAAAACCCAAAACACAGAGTATTTTCCAAGAATAATACTTGTTACAATGTAAAACGCATGTCTTAATCACATCAATGCCCTTCCCTCCCGTAGTGAATGGATAGCTTCTTGAACAAGGAAAAAAACATCAGTGTAATTTGATGTGACAGGACACCTCCTTGCTTTCCTCGTCATGAAGTTTCCTCCTGTCTGTCGATTTCATCACCTTTATCATCCGTCTTGGCGGGCCCTGCACTATGTCGTCTCATCATGTTATGTATGTTTCTATGTATGTTGTTATGTATGTCTTTATGCATTTTTGTATGTACATAGGTGTGTTTTGTCAAGAGATTAGTTGCATCCGTAGAGGGTTTTACGACATTATGTGGGTTGGAGGTTTCATAAATCATGCATTCACCTCCCACGATGTTTTCCAACTTGCAATCATTCAGAGTTTTAATGGTTGTTGGAAAAGAGTGGGTGTTTATAAAACAGTGCCTTTCATTGCATTCCTACTGCCTAATTAACAAAATATTTTAAAGACATTCCTACCCATGCTCTCCACCACATAACTTTGAATGTACATAATGAAATAAATGGCAAACCACATTGTGTTTTCCAACCTATAAATTATATTTTGCATTTATTTTTAAATCATACGAGGAAATTGAATTGCAATTTTTTTGTGTAAGAGTTGCTATAAATTGTGAAGGTGAATGAACTTTAGTACATTCTTACTATCTACAAACTTTAAGGTTTTCATTAGAAGCATGTTGTCTATATATAATAGCATGTTGGAAAACAATATGTGTTATGAAACTTGCAACCCAAATATTGTTCTCAACTTTGAGAGTGTCTTTCTGATTAGAGAAGAAAATGTTTTGTTTTTAATAAGTTGTTTACAAAATTTGTCTACCTTTTCACATAAGACTCTTATGTCTCCATCCAACTGATTCTCTTTTTTGCAATGACATCCTATTTTGCCTTCTTTTCATGTTATGTATGTTTATATGTATGTTTTTGTGTATGTTTTATGCATTTTTTTATGTACATAGGTGTGTTTTGTCGGCAGATTAGCTGCTAATTTTTGGTCAATCAAGGTGATCACCAAGGCTTTTGTTGACTTGTTAACCTTTATTCTTGCAATAATTTGTATTTTTTTGGTTTTCTTGATATGTTTGTGTATTGTCTGTGCAAGCTGGCATTTTGCACTCACCACAACAGATAATCCTATATTGGTGAAATTTGGAATAAAAAGAATTATTTGTAGCACCAAATATCTTTAATTTTCCAATTTAATCTATCACTAACACTTGTCTTCCTTCCAGGTGGTTGATATATTTGAGGAAAGAAAATTGAAGAAAACAAGGGCAAGTGGATTGAAAAGAATTCTTTGGGAGACGTGAAGCTTCTGCACTAAATACAGGTGATTCTAGTCGTCATAGCTTGAATTGCAAGTGTATTGGTTAATTAAACTTCCAAAATTTGTTTTGCATTAAAAAATGATTTTTTTATAGATGAGATGCTTACTATGGCGAATGCAAAGAATTTCCAATTGAATTAAAAAAAAATGTTACATTATTATGTGCCTATTATATCCCAAAATTTTACATGAAGGATGTTTCCTCCTTAAGTGTGAGTGTTACATGGGAATTGCTCAAAACAACAGTGAACGATGATACTACATCCTTTTAATTATCCCTTTACACAAAAACACATAAAGAGCTTTGCATTTCAAATGAAAACCTTTTACGCAAGGAAAACCCTTTATTTTCTCGTCAATGAAAACCTATTTTCTTAATGAACATGGCAGATATAGAAATGGCATATTTATATACCTACTAGCTAGTTGTCGTGCCTATCGAATGTGTTTAGGTAGTGTAGATCCTCAACTCTTGTTCAGCCTCCAAACGTGAATGCCTGCAACTCCATTCCGTAACCCGTGCTCCCCAACAAACCGCAAAATGAAAATGGTGATGTTTAGGTGTGTTTTGTCTATTGCTTTTTGATTTCCTATCAATTGTGTGGTACTTTTTTGGCGACGGGACATGTGATGACAAGCGCCTAATCCATGAAGTCTTTTCGTTGATGCATTTTTTCCAACACATTGGATGGGGGATGGGGGTAATGATATAACATTACATACATAGGTGTGTTTTGTCTACACTTTAGCTTCTCCCCTAACAGTGTCATGAGGTTAGTTTTCACGTCACTTTGAATGATGTCAGTGTTCTTTGCCTTGCACGAGTAGCTATGCTTTCAACACGGGTGGGAAGGGGATTTGACGTGATTAAGACATGCATTTTAATATGTAATAATTATTGTTATTAGAAAACACTTTTTGTTGTGGGTTTTCTCATTTTGTAGGTTGAAATTGAAAGGTTGGAGAGTAGGTGGGGGAGACGAAAAACCAATGGAATTGAGGTGAGGGGTTTGTAATCGATTAGGTTGTCACTTGTAAAGGGTTTTAAAACATTGTGTGGGTTGCAGATTTTGAAAAACCAGTGTTTTGCAACCTAGAATTTTACACAACAGTATGAATGCCTTGAAAAGATTTTGTTATTTAGACCATATGAATGCAATGAAAGACACCATTTTTTAAACACCTAGTGTTTTCCAACAACCATTAACACTCTGTATGATTGCAAGTTAGAAAACAAAGTGGGATGTGAGTGCATAATTTATGAAACCTTCAACCCACACAATGTTGTAAAACCTTGTATAGATGCAACTAATCTCCCAAAAAATTGCACCTATGTACATAAAAAATGCATAAAAACATACATAACATACATAGAAACATACATAACATACATAGAAACATACATAACATGATGAGACGGCATAGTGCAAGGCCCGCCAAGACGAATGATAAAAGTGATGAAACTGAGAGACAAGAGGAAACATCATGGTGAGGAAAGTGAGGAGGTGTTTCGTCGCATCAAATTATGCTGACGTTTTTTTGCCTTGTGCGAGAAGTTATCCATTCACTACAAGAGGAAAGGGCGTTCATGTGATTAAGACATGCATTTTAAATTGTAAAAAGTATTATTCTTGGAAAACACTCTTTATTCTGGGTTTTCTCATTTTGCAGGGAGTTGTAGGTCGGGGATATATAAGACTATCCAAATTCAATTGAGGGGTGACTATCTAATTGGGTTGTTACTTGTAAAGGGTTTGAAAACAATATTTGAGTTGCAGGTTTCATAACACCTAGTATTTTCAAACCTGCAATTACACATAGACAGTATGAATGTAATGAAAATGTTTTGGTTACTTACACAGTGAGAACCCAATTGGTTGGTAACACCTCAGTTGGTTTTGGATACTTTTATGTATCCCCGACCAACAATTATATTGATAGTATGAATGTATTCAACAACCCTTACTTTTAGCAAACATTTGATTTCAATATTGTCATACGTTTGGAACATAAAATGCACATAATAGTTGTAGGATGGGAAACACACATGGTTGTGACTCACTTCTCAATTCTTGTTCAATGAGCAATTTTTGTTATGAAGACTATAACAAAACAATGTATTGAAGCTCACCTTCATATTTTATAACAACCCTTACCTTCAACAAACATTCCATTTCAATATCGTCATACGTTTGGAATAGAAAATGCACAAAAAAGTTGTAGGAAATGGAAAACACACAGGGTTGTGACTCACTTCTCAATTTTTGTTCAATGAGCTTACTTTCTGTTATTCAAACTGTAACAACAATCATTTGGTTGTGTGTTTATAATGTGCATTCTATTTATGTTAATATGAAATATACCTGTAGGCAATGCCACGTGAAGTCTTATTGTTTATGGTAGCTTGCTTATAAATGAAAGAAAAAGGTTGACATTTAAATCGTTTGAGGTTGACTATTTTTCTCATCATGGATACTTTCAAATGAATAATCATATTAAATGCTATTTGTAATAGTAAAAATGGCATTTCACTATCTTTATTTGATTGCAACAAAAAAAAATGCTTGAACATTATTTGCAGTGTTGGAAAACACACTATCCCCTGTCAATTATTTGCTTGTGAATTTTTTTTGTTTCCTACACACCAAGAATGTAAGGAAGTCCACCTTAAAATTTTGTTTCTTATGATTGAAAAAATATATGCTTGCTTACAATATATGGTGCAATAAATTTTGGAACTTTAACTGTCCTGTAACACTTGCAACTTTTTTATATATTATAGGCAACCACCGATGCGTACTTTAAAAGGGAAAGTGGAAGAAATTGAGAGAAAGGGTGATTTTGAAATCTACTTTTTAATGTGTATTTTGATATTTTGAATGAATTGGTTGCATGTATTTGAATTTGATGTGATGTTTACATTCCTACCATTAGAGGGCAAGGATGGACAAGGAAGTGGTGGGCGTGAGAAAGTTAGTGTCCATTTGGGACAGGAAAATGTGCCTCGATAGGGTAGCAAGAAGAAAGGGTGCTTGTGGAGGAGATCATTTTCTTGGGAAAAAATCTTGAGAAATAGGAAACTCGTTATCCTACTACAATGATGTAATAGGATGGCAGGTTTCCAATTTCTCAATTTTTGGCAAGTAGGCAAAAAAATTGGGCCTTGACCTTATTGGCGACGTTTCTTGGATAGAGTTTTCAATATCTTGAATACTTTTATGTATCGTAGTCACTTTTTGCTTAGATTTTAGAGTGTCTCTATGATTTAATTTAGAAAATTTCATTTCTATTATGAATATGTTGATTTTGGCAGTATATTGGAAAACACACTATCTCTAGTTCTTTCAGAGGAAGAAAGGGTAATTTTGAAATCTACTTTTGAACGTGTATTTTCATATTTTGAATGAATTGGTTGCATGCATTTGAATTTGATGTGATGTTAACATTCTTCACATTACAGGGCAAGGATGAACAAGGAAGTGGCAGGTGTGAAGAAAAATCGTCAAAAAGCTCAAGGTCTGATTTTATTGATTCTTCATACTAGCCTGCTCAATTTCTATCAAAGAAGCGATAAAATCGGGCCTTGACCTTATTAGCGGCGTTTCTTGGTTTGTCTGATTTTACCTTTTCCTTCTCATCTATTTCCAATTGTATTTCTCCTCCACACGTACATATAAATTATTTCATTCTATATATATAAATGTGTTACGAAAGTTGCATGTGTTTTTAGATAAGACTTTCATCTCTCCCCCTATTGATTCTCTTTCTCTATGCTTAGATATGATGTTTCCTTTTCCTTATATCCATGCGTTAATTATTGAATGTAGTCAATTATATTGATGGATTTGTTACAGGCTGAAGGTGTTGAAAGTGCAATGGTCGAAGCAAAGGCTTCCCTGAACCCTCTTGTTACACATACAACAACGAGGATCCGTACAAGTGGAATCACCCCACCATCAATGCCAAGGACCCAAAGAATCCTATAAGATTTTATCTGAGTGTCTCCTCAATTGCACATAAAAGGAACTGTAGGAGAGGATGAGAGATGCTAACGATAGTCATTTTCCATTCGGTCTATGATCATGTAATTATTGAACAATTATGGTGTGGAATTACATTATTTTGGTATGTTTGAAGACTATGGTCTTCTACCAATAGTGACATGGTGTGATTGTTAAGTTGTATTGTTAATCTTTCCATCAAGGCTCAAATCCATTTGGGTTTAGTTTTTGATAATTTATATTGGGGATGAGGTCCCCCATTTGTGACCTCACTGGTTCATAGCTCTGGGTCAAAAGCGTTTACCCCTCTTAATTAAAAAATATATAAGACTATGTTCTTGCAAATTTTATGACACTTTTTGTTGTCATGTAAAATTTCATTATAAATAATTTCAAATGCCATCAAATAATGGTAGGCAGTGCCACCTCAAGTCCTATTATTTATGTCAAACTTACTTACAAATGTAAGCACATGCAATAAGCACTTTCTGTTATGTGGACTGTAACAAAACAATGTATTGAAGTCAGTGTCATATTTTATAACAACCCTTACTTTCAACAAACATTCCATTTCAATATCATCACACATTTGGAACAAAAAATGCACGTAATAGTTGCAGGATGGAAAACACACAGGGTTGTGACTCACTTCTCAATTCTTGTGCAATGAGGACTTTCTATTATGCAGACTGTAACAAAATAATATATTGAAGTTCACCTTCATATTTTATAATAACCCTTACTTTGAACAAACATTCCATTTCAATATCGTCATACATTTGGAACATAAAATGCACAACAAAGTTGCAAGAAATGGAAAAAACACAGGGTTGTGACTCACTTCTCAATTCTTGTTCAATGAGCACTTTCTGTTATGCAGACTGTAACAAAACAATGTATTAAAGTTCAAATTCATATTTTTTAACAACCCTTACTTTTAGCAAACATTCCATTTCAATATCGTCATATGTTTCAAACAAAAAATGCACAAAAAAATTGCAGGATATGGAAAACCTACAGGGTTGTGACTCACTTCTCAATTCTTGTTCAATGAGCACTTTTTGTTATGTAGACTATAACAAAACAATGTATTGAAGTTCACCTTCATATTTTTTAATAACTATTACTTTCAACAAAAAATTCATTTCAATATTGTCATATGTTTCAAACAGAAAATGTACAAAAAAGTTGTAAGAAATGGAAAACACACAGGGTTGTGACTCACTTCTCAATTCTTGTTCAATGGGCACTTTCTATTATGGAGACTATAACAAAACAATGCATTGAATTTAACCTTCATATTTTTTAACAACCCTTACTTGCAACAAACATTCCATTTCAATATCATCATATGTTTCAAATAGAAAATTCACAAAAAATTTGTAGGATGGAAAACACGCATGGTTATGACTCACTTCTCAATTCTTGTTCAATGACCACTTTCTGCTATGCAGGCTATAACAAAATAATGTATTGAAGTTCACCTTTTATTTTACAACAACCCTTGGTTTGAGTAAACATTGCATTTGAATATTTCCATATGTTTGGAACAAAAAAATGCACACAAAAGTTGTAGGATGGAAAACACATAGGGTTGCGACTCACTTCTCAATTCTTGTTCAATGAGCACTTTCTGTTATGAAGACTGTAACAAAAAAATGTATTGAAGTTCGCCTTCATATTTTATAATAACCCTTATTTTCATCAAACATTCCATTTCAATATCATCATACGTTTGGAATATAAAATGCACAAAAAAATTGTAGGATGGAAAACACGCAAGGTATACTTACATTTCAATTCTTGTTCAATGACCACTTTTTGTTATGCAGACTATAACAAAACAATGTATTAAAGTTCACCTTCATATTTTATAACAACCCTTACTTTTAGCAAACATTTCATTTGAATATCTTCATACGTTTGGAACAGAAAATGCACAAAAAAGTTACAAGATGGAAAACACGCAAGGTTGTGACTCACTTATCAATTCTTGTTCAATGAGAACTTTTTGTTATGAAAACTATAAAAAAAAAATGTATTGAATTTCACCTTCATATTTTATAACAACCCTTACTTTCAACAAACATTCCATTTTAATATTGTCATACGTTTCAAACAGAAAATGCACAAAAAAGTTGTAGGATGGAAAACACACAGGGTTGTGACTCACTTCTCAATTCTTGTTATATGAGCACTTTTTGTTATGCAAACTCTAACAAAACAATGTATTGAATTTCACCTTCATGTTTTATAATAACCCTTAATTTTAGCAAACATTCCATTTCAATATCATCATACGTTTCAAACAGAAAATGAACAAAAAAGTTGCAAGAAATGGAAAACACATGGGGTTGTGACTCACTTCTTAATTGTTGTTTAATGAGCTTTTTTGTTATGCAAACTATAACAAAACAACGTATTAAAGTTCACTTCCATATTTTTTTACAACCCTTACTTGTAGCAAACATTCCATTTCAATATCATCATACGTTTCAAATAGAAAATGTACATAATAGTTGCGGGATGGAAAACACACAAGGTTGTGACTCACTTCTTAATTTTTATTCAATGAGCACTTTCTATTATGCAGAAGTTGTAACAAAAAAATGTATGGAAGTTCACTTTCATATTTCATAACAACCCTTACTTGCAGCAAACCTTCCATTTCAATATCATCATATGTTTTGAATAGAAAATGCACATAATAGTTGCAAGATGGAAAACACACAGGGTTGTGACTCACTTCTCATTTTTTGTTCAATGACCACTTTTTGTTATGCAGGCTATAACAAAATAATGTATTGAAGTTCACCTTCATATTTTATAACAACCCTTACTTTCAGGAAACATTCCATTTCAATATCGTCATATGTTTCTAATAGAAAATGCACATAATAGTTGTAGGATGGAAAACACACAGGGTTGTGACTCACTTCTCAATTCTTGTTCAATGAGCATTTTCTGCTATGTAGACTATAACAAAATAATATATTAAAGTTCACCTTCATATTTTATAACAACCCTTACTTTTTTAGTAAACATTTCATTTGAATATCTCCATACGTTTGGAACAAAAAATGCACAAAAAAGTTGCAGGATGGAAAACACGCAGGGTTGTGACTTACTTCTCAATTCTTGTTCAATGAGCACTTTCTGTTATGAAGACTATAACAAAACAATGTATTGAAGTTCACCTCCATATTTTATAACAACCCTTTACAGAAAATGCACAAAATACTTGTAGGAAATGTTCAACTTACCTATAATGGTCCTACAAAGCATTTTGATAGGTCAAAAATCAAAGGTGTTGTTGCACAACTTATAAAAGTTCAAGATGCCACAACAATAGTTACATTGGAGGTTGGTGGAGGAGGGAATTTGTGTAATGTGGTACTGGATACAGAACAAACAAGAAAAATCCCACTTCAAACAGGACATCTACATACAAGAGTAATGATTATCCCTTTAAACAAAATCCAAGCACAAACAATTCACCTCCTCACCTGTGACTTCAGCCAAGAGGAAGACCACTTGGTTGAAAAACATCCCCTTTGCAACATTTGAATTGCTGCAAACTCATGCACTGCAAAATACAAATTGCATAGTTGGTTCAATTTCATCTTCATATGCAACAAGAGATAGTGGCAGCCTTGTGTTTCCATTGCTCACAAATTTGGCTAGTGATTGGATTTTGTTTAGAGGGATAATTGTTACTCTTATATGTAGATGTCCTATTTGAAGTGGGAGCTTTCATGTCTATTTTGTATCCATTACCACAGTACACAAATTCCCTCCTCCACCAACCTCCAATCAATGTAGCTATTATTGTGGCATCTTAGACTTTTATCAGTTGTGCAACAACACCTTTGACTTTTAACCTATCAATTGTGCAACAACACCTTTGACTTTTTACCTTTATCAGTTGTGCAACAACATCTTTGACTTTTGACCTATAAGTTATGCAACAACACCTTCCATTGTTGTCTTTGTTTTATCAAATTCCTATCTTTTAGATTGCAACTCTCTCTGAACAATATTAAGCTCCTCTTCTTTTGACAATGACAACTTCTTCTTGTGTTTTAATTCCTTTTCTAATTGGTTAATTTTAGTTTCCAATTGTTTTGCTCCACTTTGAGCATTTCCAACTATTGTTTTTGCAGTGTCTTTATCATTAGAGTACACAGATGTTTCTTTTGGCAAGCTTGATATGGAACTTGTATGCCTTTTCAGATAAGACCTTCATGCCTCCACCCAACTGATTCTCCTTTTCTACACTTAGATCTGGTTTTTTCTTTTCCTTATCATCCATTTCCAATTATATTCGTTCCATGGAATTGCTAACTTCAAGAATGTTTGGCTTCATTTGTTCAACTCCACTTATAGCATCATATGTCTCTTTTTCTTTGCTTGCACAAATTCATATGCAATAGAAAACCTTTCAAGTTAATCCACTTCTACATTGCCATTTTCCCCTTGCACATACTACACTAGCTCCTTCCTCCACTTCTCATGAGCAAGAACAACCTCTTCATTCAATACATTATCTATCTCGTTCACTTTGGTCTACTTCTTCCCAAGTGTTTTTAGAGAAAATTCCTTTTTCATTACATACTTTCTAGTACATCCTCATATTTTTTTATTACTAGCATGTCATAGAATTCTCATAACAAATATTATTGGGATTTTGTTTGATTTGTTGTAGCCAAAGGGATAGAGTTTTGAATTTATTGAATACTTTCATGTACCTTTGTAACTGCTTTTTTCCCAACTTTGAGAGTGAATTTATGATTACATAATCCATATATTTCTTTTAACAAGTTATTTGCAACAAGTGTATTTATGATTACATAATCCATATGTTTCTTTTAACAAGTTATTTGTAACAAGTGTATTTATGATTACATAATCCATATGTTTCTTTTAACAAGTTATTTGCAACAAGTATATTTATGATTACATAATTCATAAGTTTCAGATAAGACTTTCATGTCTCCGCCCAACTGATTCTCTTTTTCTGCACTTAGATCTAGTTTTACAATAGTGAGTGGGTTGCAATTTTTTTAACACCTTGTGTTTTCCAATTTGTAGTTTTACAAAACAATATTCATGTAACTAAGACCTTTTGTTTTCATAAATGTATTGCAATATTTATTTATTTTCTCAAGTAGTGGATGAATTAGTAGTTGCAAGTAAATAACATTTTTTTCTACATGTCTACAACGCTATTTGTTACTGACATTTTTTTCTCTTTTTTTAATAGTACAACTGCAAATGTTGAACTCAAGGATTCACATCGACCAATTTCCTAGTGACGCTAAGGAAAACAATGGCAGTCCATTTGGTACAAAGAGGCTACATTCTGCTTTTAAATTAAATTTTCAAATAGTGGATAATGCGATTTGAAAGATCAATAGATTTTTGAAGCCCATGAAACATGCACTCCCCTATTATGAGGTTGATGTAGCATGTGGGTTCATCTCAAACTCCATGGACCTACTCACAAACTGTACTATGTGTTGGTGTAACAATTAGCACCTTTGGAGTGCGAGTTGGTACAAACACCTATGCATAGTGCTTAATGACTACTCTTCAAATTAGGAGGGGAAGCCCCCTCTTATGTTGATTTGCATGAAAAAAGCAAATTAATCTAACTCTTATCTTTTTTTCTCAGCTGGAAAAGGCACAAGATTGAGGAAACCAAGAATGTTGCAGCTAAGAGTTTTCTTTGGTTTTGCAAATCTCTAACTACAACTAAACTAAATGCTTTAATCTATCCAATTCTCCTCAAGAAAATAGAGCATGAGGAAAAAAGATCATGAATAGTTTTATGATAATCTTTAAATTAGGATTTCCAAGGAGATGACGACACCTAAATGAGGCATAGGTTAAAAGAAAGATTATTGGCACAATATTAAACTATAATATTCACTTCTAAATTCTCAAGGAGGTGACAACACCTATCCGAGGTGTAGATATGAAACAAATATTATTAAACATAATGTAAGATTATTAATTTTCCAGACTTCAATTTTTCATTGCATGTAGACTGGATTTGATGAAGTTTGCATGCACTGAAAAATTGAAGTCTAGAAAATTAATCTTCTGAACAATTTGGACCTGGCACTGCAAAGAACACTGAAAAATATACCTCAAAGCACCTTCGAATCTTCAATTGCTCAAGAAAATCATGTTTTCTTGCACCTGTGATGAGAATAATGGCACCAATAATGACTTAAATAAAGAAATTTAAGTTTAAAGTAATCCCATTTGCATTAAAACTAAGCACTACCCTTGATTGGACCTCAAAATAAATGAAAAAATCTGATTGGACTAACTTAACTCAGTTAATTGCTTGAGAAATTTTCCCTAAATAGGGCGCTAGTTTCTGATTAGACCAAAAACAATTAACAATCCATGCAAACATGAATTGCACCTTTTGCAAGAAAAATTAAGTTTAGTTGAAAATAATTAACTTGAGAATTAAATAATATTTAATCTCAGTTCACAATCTCCACCTTTCATGGGCACTTATGTATTTGAGTCAAAAAGTCAAACCTTTGACTCTAGGCGTCACTTCCCAGACTTTGCCAATTTTATAAAAAATTGGATTTGCAAACCTCGTCGGAGCCCATGTTCAACCACTGATTCTGAGTGACTGACATACCCAATTGACCAGCTAACAGTTTCGTTGAAGAGCAGGATCAAAACTTACAAAACACCCCTTGAGACTGCAATCCATAACTTTGAGATCTGAGGCTTCAAAAATCAAGGTGCACCAGGTCAAAAGTAGTGCTTTTTCCTCTAGACTTAGAAAAAATTTCATCCTTTTTCATCACTTTGAAGGTGATTTTGACCTCCTTACATCTCGCATTCGAAAAAATTTCAGAATTGAAAGGTAGGTTCATCGCGAAGCTAGCTCTGTTCTACACAAGAGCTCTTGGAGATTACTTTTCCAAATTTCATCATCTGATGGGTTAAAATCAAGGGTGCTCTAGCCTCCAAGGTGCTTTTGTTCCCAGACTTATCCATTTTACAAACTAGCTAAAAATCCACTTAAACTCTAGTTGCAGGTGCTGACTCGTCCTCTAACTTGACTAAGATATGCAACATATAGCTGGATGTAACACGAACAAGATGAATACCTGAGATCACTAGAAAATTGGCATTCAAGGCTCCAAAACCTTGGGTGCCCCTAGCCTCCAGGGACGCTTTTTTGCTTTTTCCTTGAGATTTTGACCATGATTAAACCCTATATTTGACTCCTAATTTTGGCAGTTCAACAACTCAAATTCACCCACTGACGGATTCATTGCAAAGCTTGATGAAGTTTGAGACAATCATTCTAGGTATCACTTGGTTAGAAACCTCCATTCGGTCCCTCAAAAAGATGGGCACCTCTAGCTAAGAGGCACGCTTTTCACTCTAGTGTTAATCATTTTGTCATCTCCCTCATTTCTCGTTCAATCTCTTGTATTAGGTGCTAGACTGATCTTTTAGGTTGGCTGATAGGCTCATTGCAAAGCTGACAGTATTCTTGAGAAGTCTCCTTGGAAATAATAAACCTCAAAACTGAATTATGGGACTCTGAAATCTAGGGTGCCCCTAGCTAACAAGGGCTCCGGTGCTCCAAAGTTAGAAATTTTTTGATGATTTTTAGACTATTTTAAGCAAAATTCCTTAATGAAGCAAAAAAATTGGTTTGGGTACAACATTAGGCTCCGCCTGGTGACCATGTCAGAAACTTACGGCATAGGAGAACTGAGATTCTCTGTGTTTTTGTAGACCAGTAACTAATTCATTGGGAATATGGAGTCAGGAATTTCCCTAATCACCTAATAATATTAATTTTCCTAATAATCACCTACAACAAGACTACCTAAGAAATCACCTAAAACACGACAAAACATCACATAATAGGGAAACACAATATGACATAACGATAAAGCATAAATAAATTAGTTACAAAAAAGTCACTCCTCTCCCGGAGGGTTGAAGTGTTTGAGATATTGCCTGCTATATGGTAGCGAGAGAAGCCTTCCATCTTGATGCGAGAGAATGTATGTGTTCTCTCCTACGGATTCATGGATTTGAAAGGGTCCTAACCATGAGGAATCAAACTTTCCATGCATTCCTTTAGGTTTGTTTCTTTTGTCCCATAAAAGACTTGATCTTCGATTTCAAAGTCTCTCTGACGAGCCTTATCAAAAATCCTCTTCACTTGCTCTTGATGTTGAGTGATTTTATCAACAACCTCTACCCTTTCCTCTTCAAGTTTCATCAAGTACAACATCTACTTCTGAACAGGATCTTTGAACTCTTCATCTTCCAATGTAGATGGCAGTTGTAACACAGACAACTCCAATGTGATGGGAAGAACTGCTTCTGTACCATACAAAATTATAAAAGGTGAGGTGCCAATGGCTCTTTTGGGAGTGATTCTATCAGCCCAAAGAGTGTCATATAATTTTATGTGCCAAGCCCGCTGATTTGAATCAACCAACTTATGCATGATTATGACCATGTTCTTGTTTGATGATTCAGCCTATCCATTACCTTAAGGGTAATAATGTGATGAGTATGACAACATGATGCCGTGATCAAAACAAAAATCCAGTAGCTCCTTTGACGAGAAACACGTTGCATTATCAGTCACAATTTTACAAGGCACTTTGAATTGTGAAATGATGTTCTCCTTCAAAAAATTGTAGACGACTTCAAAAGTAGCTTGTTTGGTAGGAATCACTTCAACCCATTTTATGAAATAATCTGTTGCTATCAGGACATAGACATTCCCCTTACTGGAACTTGGGTTGATAGGACCTACAAAATCTATACCCCATTATTGAAATGGAGCATTGATAATCATTGGCCCAAGTGGAGTAGCTTCCAATTTGACTTTGCCAACAAACTGCTGACACATCTGACACTTATACACCCATTCATATGCGTCATGAAACATAGTTGGCCAATAGTACTGTGCTTGTAGGATTTTGAATGTAGTGACCCTCAATGAAAAGTGTCCTCCATGTGCTTGATTGTGAAAAGATTCCAACAATCTCTGTTGTCGGTTCCTCCTGACGCATATTAGAAAATATTTGTCAAGGCCACGCTTGTACATAATGTTATTAATAAGCACGAAATTTTGTGCTTTCAGCTTCAATGTTCTTTTTTGTTGTTTGTCCATGTGACGTGGACATTCTCCATAAGTTGAATAATACCACAAGGGTGTATACCATTCCTCCGCAAAATCAACAAATAGGACCAAAGGAAGGTCCTCAATTTTTGGCTCAGGTTCAATTCCACCATTGCTTTGATGCTCTCGATCTCCATCTTTTTCCAAATATCAACAAAGACCTTGCCTGCGAACGAGCTTGGTTGGCTTGATTTCCAAATCATACTCTTGAAGTTTTGCAATCCAGTTTCCTCTTTTTGTGCCCATCTCTTGTTGAGTTAGCAAACTTTTAACCGCTAGATCAGTGACAAACACCGTTGTATGTGAATTCAAGATATAAAACCTGAAAACCTTTATAGCTCTAACAACTACATACACATTCTTCTCAATTTGAGAATAACACAATTCACTATCCTTAAAACTGCACTCATGAAAGCAATTGGAGATTCTCCTTCTTCACTGAGCTTTTGAGTCAATATAGCAAACAATGTATGCTTTGATGCATAACAATAGAGGATGAAATCCTTCCCAAAGTTAGGACGAACCAACACTAGTGTGTTAGCAATAGCTTCTTTGATTATAATAAAGGCATGTTTGCCTTCTTCTGTCCATATGAAAGTGGATGTCTTTTTCATCATTGTTGAAATCTCCTTCGTCAACTCCGAGAAATCAGGTACAAACCTCCTGATAAAGTTAACTTTACTGAAAAAGGAGTGCACTTGTGTTTTGTTATTGTCACGTCTTGAACTATGATGCTCCTTGTTTTGGATTTGAGTGGATTTGACATATGTTTAGATGTGTGGTAGATTACATAATGAACATTATGGTATTAATTTTGGTGTGATGGAATATGAAATGTTTCTTTAATTTAGGAAAAGTGAATGATTAGAAATGCAATTTATTTTGAATGTGATGAAAAATAGAAAATATTATTATTTGAATTCATTAGTTAATGGTTTAATTTATATCTTCATCTAGATACTAATCTATTGGTATGTGTTCCTCTATGTATTGAGTTGCAAGTCATTGAAGACCAAGGGTGTGGCTAAGGAGAGAAGGTTAGCTTCCTAAAAGGGTATAGTAGGAATGAAACTCTCACATACACACACGCACATAGTGTCATTCAAATGCATGTCGTTCAAATGGATGCATAACTATGTGTTTGTTTTGAGTGTGCATTTAATTTTATGAAGTGAAACAAAAAGTATAATAAATTAGAGGAATTAATTTTAATTATATTTCAATTATTAATTTAGTTTTAAGTGATTATATATGGTAAAAATCTGAGTGATTATTGTATTTTAAACTGAGTGATATTTTCTTTGAGATAATTGTTTAACTTACAATTAAATGATATTTATTTAATGTACATATAAATACTTTCCCTTGTAATTTAAAATTAGTAGTTTACAATTATTTATGAAGGGGAGAATTTAGTGCAACTAAAATAGAAATTCTTTTATTTCTCATCAAGAAATATGAAATGCATAAAGGTAAATTATATTTTTTATTTTTTATTTCTTCATCTTTCTACTTAAATCTTTTCAAGATTATGTTTTAGAAACTGAAAAAGAAAACTTTTCAAAAGCAAAAAAAAATTCCCGAGAAACAACAACTGTTCTTGCACATTTTCTTGATTTTACTCTGCAAACACAAAAACAATGGCTTTAAGAAGGATTTTTTAGAAATTAGCAAAATAGAGATAAGAAGAAGAAAGAGAAATTCAGAGAAGGGAAGGAAACAAGAGGAGAAAGAGTCTTCAGAAGGAAAATTCGAAGGGAGATAAAGATAAGGAAAGAAGAAGAGAAAGGGAAATACCAGTTGGAAGCCATTTTTCCAGGTTCTAAAATCTTTCCCATAGTATTTAATTGCTGAAGCAAAAGAAAAATTGCTAATATGGTGAAAAGATTGATCTTTTTTTTTTTTTAATTTCTGAAAAATTAGTGTGCACTTTTGTTGAATCAAATGTCTCTTTTTTATGGATTTCACTTCTCAGCTAGTATTTTGCACATTATCTTTTATCTTGTCAAAATAAATATACCATATATGCAGCTGGAAATGTATATATATATATATATATATATATATATATATATATATACAAACATACATGTATATATAAATATAATTTCCTGTGCTGGGTAAATTGTGTTCATAATCAGAGCTATTGTATAATCTTTTATTCCTTGGTAATCATTGATTCAGATCCTATTTATATTTTTAGGGATATATATATATATAAATACACATATACACATTAAATGCATATGTACATATATATATATATACCTTTAATTATATATGCATATGGGGTTGGCGTTCGAAGGTGAACACATGAAATTCATTTTAAGAAACTCTATTTTTCATTGAGTGATAACAGTGGAGGGGCCTCTAAACAACCGCCCTCCCCACATGGAGAGGGCTACGCTGTGGAGGCAGAGCCCTCCATAGGCTGCAGGCCTGTGGAGAGGGAACTACCCCCACAGGCAGTGCCTCCCCATGTGGGTGGCATCAGCCTTAACTCGTGGGTAGTGTAAAAGAAACTTTCAATAGTGAAATATTAATCATGTTTCCAACGTCAACAGGTAAACCAATATGCATAATACACACACACACACACACACACACACACACACACACACACACACATATATATGAATCAATGCATAAAAGATATACAAATGTATATACAAACACAACTAGTTTTCTGTATAAACTTGTCTACAATAGAATGTGAAAATAGAATTAAATAAACATGTTATTGGATATATCTAACAATAAATGGGATTACACCAACAACATGTCATACTGTTCTGATTTTTCTCTTCAAATAAAAACCAAGCAGGAACCATATTTTGTTCCTTCAATGATGATTTTTTGTAATTGTAATTAACAAAAACTAGACATGCATTCATATTATAGTTGTGAATTCTCATAATTTTTGAAATCAAGAATGAACATGACTTGAATCCAGCTATGAATGACCCATTTATTTGTGTGAGACTTATATTATTTGTACTTCTGACTATTTGTTCTGATCTAAAGAACCTATGCTTATGCATGTAATGAGATAACTATCAATAAAACTTAGACAACTGAGACTTCCAACAAAATATGAAAAGAAACCGAATAGAGAGCTTTTATTTCAAATTTCTTGACACTAATAACCAAACTAAACCATTTAAATGAGGACAAAATGTTAATCTTTTTACACTCAAATGCATTTATACACATTGTATTATCCCATTGAAATGTGATAGAATGATTAGAGAGAACTCTTAGTGAACTATAAACCATTTGTGAAATGCAATTCTTTGAATTATTATTCTTTTGCAATTTCGATGAGGAAATCTTGAAATTGAGTGTAATTTTGTGATAGAATATTTATATGTGCAAATGTCTAAACTGAAATCCTTTAGAAAATTATACTATGCTGATTTGAGTGCATTCTTATTCTTTTATTGAATATTTTGCTTGTACATGAAAGTGAACCCATTGCATAAACCCAATTTTATCCCTTGAAAATTTGTTATTTAGAAGCATGAATTGCTTAGAGTAATTGAAGGATTATTTGTGAGTTGCACATTATGAGTTATCGTACTTATGCAAACCAAATTAAAAACTTGTAAAGGAATTTTTTTTTATGGAAATGCTTGCAAGAGAAATTGTTGTTCAACTAAATGAAATATATGAAAATATGCATTATTTATTGTCATTATGGGAAGACTTCTGGGACAAGATGTCGAAGGTGGACCCACAGAGACGATAGTTTTACCTTTTCTAAAACTATCAATTACTTTATGTTTATGCTTGGCCAAGCAATGTACCATTGAAATAGATGGAATTAAAAGCCTAGAAACAAACGTTATGCAGGTCTCTGCCACCTCGTGTTTGCAAGAAATATGTCATTCTTAGTATATGAGTGCATATAGGCATTAGGCTTGCATCAAGAGTTCCCTCCTGCTGTGTTGTTCCAGGTTGCTAGGCTCCTCAAGCAGGGTCGGGGATTTCTTCGAGATAGGAAGAAACCCGAAGAAGTCACGTGCTTCATGGTTGGGTGGAAAAGGCACCTTAACCACACTCTTGGCCCTCAGCGCAAGAAGACCAGTGGAGTCAAGGTGGATGAGGATCAAAGCTTTACTTTTTCATGGATATATCTCTTGCTCTATTTCTTTATGGCTTGCATAGCCCATTTGTACATTGTAACTTTATTTCATGGATATAACATTCTTTCGATAATTGTATCATTGAAATAGATGATTTGGAATACTCTTAATGGGGCATTTACTTGAATGATTTTATATGAATTTACTTTGTAACATTTATGGATAACTCTTGGTATTTATTATATTGGGTATATCGAGCAATGTATGCACTCATATCTCCTTACTTGAAAAGAATGTTACTCATTTACTGAATGTTGTATGGAATGGAAATTTTTGGTCCTTACAGTTATTTGGAAGAGATAGGTTTTTAATCAAGTCCACCCGATTTGGGTCAATTTTGGTCCCCTCTTTGGAAACGATGTGGCCAAGTAGCTTGACCTCCGTTACCACAAAGATGGTCTTCTTGGGATTCAGTGAAATCTTGTGATACTTGCATCTTTTGAACACTTTCACCAGTGTGAAAAGTGCTCTTCCTGTTTATCTAAGAAAATGATCAAGTCATCAAGGTAGATGACTATTATCTTGTTCCTGAGATCCCCAAACACCAAATCCATGGCCCTCTGAAATGTTGCACCAACATTGATAAGGCCGAAAGGCATCCTCTCATAAGCAAACATTCTCCACAGTGTGGTGAAAGCTGTCTTGATCTGGTCCTCCTCTGCCACTGCAATCTGATTGTAACCAAAAAAATCATCAAGAAGTGATAGTATCTCTGATTTGGTGACTGTCTGCAACATATGTTTCATGATTGGTAAGGGGTAATTGTCCTTTAAGGATGATTAATTCAAATTCCTGAAATCCACGCAAATTCTAATTTCACCATTCTTTTTGCACATAGGAACTATGTTAGACACCCAGGTGGAGTGATGAATTGGAAAAATTATCTTTAAGTCCACCATCTTCTGAATGTCTGCATAGATAGTATCTTGAATCCATAGATTATAATGTCTCTTCTTTTGCCTGAAAGGCTTGACATCAGAATTCAGAGGAATTGTATGTGACAATTTTATGGGGGTGAAGACCTTCAAGTCTTCATAAGACCAGGAAAATACATCCTTGTACTATTTGAACAAGGCGGTAAACTTCTTAGCTTCTTCTATAGTACAACACACTTTTCCTAAATTAACAAGCCGAGGCTTGTTTTCAGTGCCAATGTTTACTTGGTAATGCTTTGTAGAAGTATTAACACCTAACATCCTTTGATCTTGAATGTATTGGTCATGCTGGTCAAAAATATTCTCTAAAGACACCAAACCCTTGGGAATTAGATTTCCTTTTAGTTGTATGATCTTAGAATCTGTAACTTCAGAGTCTTTAGCAAGTGATTCCTTAAAAGGAGTAGTACTTCCTTCAAAGAACAACTCTTTGTAGTTGTCTCCCATGATGAGAAATTTTGCAATGTCATCATCATCATCAAAGATTTGCTAGGTTTCTGCATTATCTGGAATAGCTGGCTTGTAGATCAACTCAATAGCAAATGTATTATGATGAAATTCAGAATGTGGCGTGAAAAGTGCGGCTGACACCACGAGGGCATCGACTCTACTATTATCTAAAAGCATAATGTAAATGATGTTGAACGCATCAAACAAACTGATGGCATTCCACACCCTTTGTGTGTATGATCAAAGGCATTGATTTTTTACTTGGAAATGATCCTTGATCTGTTTGACAATCAACTCTGCATCTCCTTTAACTTTAAATAACTTGATCCTTATATCCTTTGCATTCTCGAGACCTAATAAAAGTGCCTCATATTTTGCCATATTATTGGTGCATTCAAATTTCAATCGGTATGCAAATGGATACAGACAACCTTTGGGAGAAAATCATGACTCCCACTCATGAACCTGATGTTGAGCAACTGTTGTTGAATTGCATCGTCCACACTTTTGATTCTTCATATGATGTAGTTGTGGAAAGTGCAAACTTCTGACTGTCTTCATCTACTTCGGACACCATAACATATGTGCCTAGACCCATGTCTTGATATAACACTTGTACATGTGGGTCCTGGGATCTCACCACCGTGAACCTTGACTTTGCCCCAGGTTCCATCTTGAAAGTGCCCTACTTCAATGGAATCGTCACGAATGACCAATCCAATTGAATTTTTCCTCTGAGATCTTTGTAGAAGCTCTTGCTGAGTAACATTTTGTAACTGGTAGGAATGTCAGCTACCAAGATAGTCATCATAATCTTCTTTTCAGGACAAGATGCTAGCCTTACTTTTGCATCCTTCAATTGACCAACCAATAGCATCGACTTTGACTCAAGTGAGTAACACTTTTCCTGAGTTTTGGTGTATGAAAGTCCTAATGCATTCATGATCTGAAGGGGCATAACATTGTCTGAAGCTCCCCTATCTATGATACAATTGTTGAGTTTAAAACCTCTTACATACAAAGATATATAGAATGGTTTTGGATTTTCTTCTGCTGGCACAGATGACTCGAGTAGTGTAGGCTAGATTGTAGCCTTCTTCTTTACAACCTTAAGGAGTCTTTCCAACTACTTTGGATGATCCTGTAGATACTCCAATTGTGAGATTTGTACCTTTGTCTTCATCATAGAAGACACACTGTCGAAGTTTGTTGAATAGGGTTCTCTAGCAACTGACACAGTGTTCTCTTGTGAAGATTTGGGATTGGAAGTGGAAGGCACATCCTTTCCCTTTTCATTTGTATTCCACTTTTCCTCTTCTTTTTGTGCTTTGAAGTGTTACGCATGTGTGAACACATGCAATGATATTTTCTCATGATTGATTGCAAGAGAAAATTGGCGGTATTATTCTTCTTCTTGTTCATTAACCAATTCTTTGTCAAAGTACCCTGTTGCGAAGTCGGCATCAAAGTTGTTCGTCTATAGTGAGACAACATTTATGTTGGTGAAGGTATGAAACCTGTACTTATACTTGGAGTAGCATCCGCAAATCCCATGAGTTGATTCATCCTTTGATTTTCCAAACATTTAGCCCCGATGTGTGCATCAGAATCATGGAAAGTACAATAAATTGTAACCTTCTTAGCATCATTCATTTGTCTTGGTTGTCCTTGCAGAAACCTTGGCTTGTAATTGTTGAATGGCTGGAAGTTATTCCTCTTCAGCTGGTATGGCTGTTGAGTTTGATATGGTGGTGGTGCGGGAAAAGCTTGCTACCCTTGAGTAGGTGACTACCTTTTGAGAATAGTCACCTCATTGGCTACCTTATGTAGTAGTGGATTAGAAGACGCTTGAACAAGTAGTTTGATTGAATCATTCTTCATCTTTCTCGTCGTAATCATGTTATCTTCAAGCTTGATAGCTTCTTCTTGTGTGAGATATAGATTCTCTTCATGGCCCGTCTTCAAGAAAAAGGTTATTTCTGACAGTAGTGCATTGATGAAGCTACTCATCAAAATCTCATCGGATGGATTGAGAGTATAGAAAACACGTGTGACAAGGCAATTAAACCTTTCTCCAAACTCCCTCATCAGTTCATGTGCCTCCATCTTTGAGTTTGAGAGTTGTGCAAATAATTGATGGCTGTCCTCAGCGAGCTTGAATCTCGCCAAGAATCTTTCACTCATGACTGCCCAACTTGTAATAATGCCTGGTTCAAGATGATTGAACCAGTCTACATTGTTATTCTCCAGGGTCTCTACAAAGAGATAGATGGTGATGTCTTTATGTGAAACTTGTAAAATGAAACAAGCCACTATGAATGCTGAAATGTGTTTGTCAGGGTGTCTACACCCATCAAAGTGGAATCAGGGAAAATGCTTTCACAATCCCTTGGGTAGTTCATGGTGTCCTACTAAGGCCAACGGTATGATGTTATCACCCCATGGTAATGGAGTTGGACATCTTACGTTTCTTCCATTCTAACCGTTAATTTTCTCGTTGTTGTTGTTACCCATTGCTTCAGTTGGGACTGGAGATTCTTCTTCTCGTGCATCTAGGAAATGCTCAGGAACCTCCTCAAATATCAGCTCTTCTTGAAAGAGAGGATTATTTCTCCTTCTTGTGTATACTTGGTATGCCAGGATTCTTTAATTCCATGCAGGTGGTGGAAAAACTGGTCTACCAACTGCAAGATTCGCTCTTTCTTCTTTTTCTAGAGTAGTAGTTGTGTTCCTCCACTGAGTAGTTGATGTATGATTTTCAAAGATAAAACTGCGTAGGCTACTGATTATATTTGATTGCTATGCTTCAATGAAAACAAAATTTGGCTATATGATGGCCGAAGTAAGTCCTGGTTGTTGAACTGGAGCAGTAGGATGCTAAATGATCATTCCCGTGACAAAAAGTGTTGAAGCTTTCTTGAAGTTTTCTTGCCTCGTGCCCCACAGTGGGTGCCATAAAATTGTCAGATAATGGATAATGCGATTTGAAAGATAGTGAATAGTGGGAGAGATAGTGGATAATGTGATTTGAAAGATCGATAGATTTTTTAAGCCCATGGAACATGCACTCCCCTATTTCGAGGTTGATGTAGCATGTGGGTTCCTCTCAAACTCCATGGACCTGCTCACAAACTGTACTATGTGTTGGTGTAACAATTAGCACCTCTAGAGTGCCAGTTCGTACGAATAGCTATGCGCAGTGCATAATGAATTCTCTTCAAATTAGGAGGGGAAGCTCCCTCTTATGCTGATTTGCATGAAAAAAGTAAAGTAATCTAACTCCTATCTTTTTGTCTCAGCTAGAAGAGGCACAAAGTGAAGGAAACCAAGAACATTGCAGCTAAGTATTTTCTTTGGTTTTGCAAATCTCTAACTACAACTAAACTAAATGCTTTAATCTATCCAATTCTCCTCAAGAAAACAAAGCATGAGGAAAAAGAAGCAGGAATGGTTTTACGATAATCTTTAAATTAGGATTTCCAAGGAGATGATGACACCTATCTAAGGTGTAGGATGAAAGAAAGATTACTAGCACAACATTAAATGACAATCTTCAATTCTAAATTCCCAAGGAGGTGATAACACCTATTTGAGGTGTAGATATGAAACAAATATTATTAAACATAATATAAGATAGCCTACTAGGACAACAAATTGCATTAGTGAGACACACATACAATAAACGATCAAACTAGCCACTCCATTTAACCAAGTGCCATAATAATAACATTTAGGTAAGGTTGCATAACTATTTATTATCACAATAAAAGTTCTTGAACATATACAGAATAGCAATGCTACAGGTAAGGTTTCCCAACATGTATGCTATCATGTGCAAAAGTTCTAATTACAATGTGAACAAATACTGAATAGCGATACTACGGGTAAGGTTGCTCAACATGTATACTATTGCGAGTAAAAGTTAATTACAAATGAGCAAAGTGATTTTATTTATAGACATCAAAGGTGTAGGGAACCCTAAAATCACCTTAAGTCAACTATAGTCTTGCAAGCATGCAAGATTTTATTGCTAAATCTAAACAAAGGAAACTATATAGTTAACTGGAAAACTACCATCAGTTAACCGAAACAAGACTCAACTGAACTAGACATGTGCAACATGCAAGTAATTATTGGAATAAAGGGTAATTGATAACTAAAATCAGTTAACTGCTCCTAATTGAAAGTCTAAACTCTTGCGAAGATATCTCCAAGGATGAGATAAGCGTGCATAAAATCAGATAATAGAACTCAAGACAGAACTCAAGACTGATGTCGAGTTAACTGCTACTTCTGACCCTATCCTCAAAAATAACTTTAGGTTCCAACTAACTAACTACTCCAAGCCATCACAGGCTATCACCTCATCTAGGAACTAATCGACTATCTCCTCCTCTGGCACTCTGACGCTATCCATGATGATAACCTGCCTATTCAACTCCTTCTCACCATATGCAATCAACCTCATGCATTCTCTAACCTCTTCAGTTACCTTGTTCCTTTGCTTCACTCGGGGTTTTAACTATGATGTAGAAGGTAGTGAAGAAATCACCTCTAGAAGATTCGTAGTTGAAACTGCCTTTTGCCTTCTCTTTCTGTAACCCAATTAAGCAAATAAATCAAAATAACTTCATCCTTGAAATCACCACAACCAACCTTCTTTAGCATGTTGGTCTTCTGTATTTTCAACCATTTCGGAGCAACTTTTCACTAGGATCTTTCTTTGTATTCATACCATATCTTATCATAAGCCTTAATGACTATAGTGAAATTGTTTGAATGAGGAGGAATAACAAAGCACTTTTCCACATCCCTTGGCTTAAGGTTGTAGATGACTCTCCTATCAGTTGATCTAATTTTTCGTGTAGACGAGTTGTAGTTCTTGATGCAAGCAAGAACAAAATCGAGATAGAAAGCTATGATAGGAATAAACACTATTGCTAGCAACCCGAAATGCTCAAGATTCTTCAATGGATTGCTGCTAACACCTTCCAATGTGTTCAAATTGACCACTGGATAAACACGAACCAAGTCAGTGTTTGAGGTATTCAAAAAATTTTGCATCAAGATTGATTTGGTCGTATAATCTATAGGGTTGAACTGCATTTTGAAAATCTATATTTTTTACTATAAAGTCAGGTATGTTCGGACAACTTTTAGAAAAAGCTGAAAAAAGCTCTAGATGATGCTAAAAATAGCCAGATGTTGGAAATTTTTTTGAAAAATTTCTGAAACATGGGTTTTGTAAAGAATTGAATTCTAAGCAAACCCACATCGTTAGAAATTTGAAAAATTGAGTTTTAGCAAGGCATGCAAAGGCTTTTTAATTGAGAAAAAGTAGGGGTTTTAGAGCTTCCCGGGGCAATTTTTCTTGAGAAAATTTGGAACATGGGTTTTGTAGGTAATGGAATTCTAAGGCAACCCAGATGATTCGATTTTGGAAAATATGTGTTTTTGGCCCACATGCAAAGGAATCTTAAAAAAAAGCACAATGCTTTTAGAATAAAAGCAGTGGGGCAATTTTGTCGAAAAAAATCTAAGACATGGGTATTGCTGTTGTCGCTAAAATATGTGAACCCAAATGATCAGTTTATGAAAATTATGTCATTTTCTTTGACATGTGAAAGAAAACCTAAGACAAGAATAAAATAATTTTAGACAAAATTTAGAAGTTTGTTTATTCTACCTCAAAAAGTCACCTATACTTGAACTCGATTCAATGAAGTTTGCATGCATTGAAAAATTGAAGTCTGGAAAATTAACCTTTTGAACAATCTGGACCTGGTACCATGAAGAACACTAAAAAATATACCTCAAAGAACTTTTGAATCTTCAATTACTCAAGAAAATCATGTTTGCTTACACCTGTGATGAGAATAATGGCGCCAATAATGACTTAAATAAACAAATTTAAGTCTAAAATTGTCCCATTTGCATTAAAACTAAGTGCCACCCTTGATTGGACCTCAAAATAAACAACAAACTCTAATTGGACCAACTGAACTTAGTTATCTGCTTGAGAAATTTTCCCTAAATAGGGCACTAGCTTTTGATTGGACCAAAAATAGCTAACAATCAATGCAAACATGAATCACACCTTTTGCAAGAAAAATTAAGTTTAGTTGAAAATAATTAACTTGAGAATTAAATAATATTTATTCTCAGTTCACAATCTCCACCTTTCATGGGTACTTATGTACTTGAGTCAAAAAGTCAAACCTTTGACTCTAGGTGTCACTTCCTAGACTTAGCCAATTTTATGAAAATTTGGATTTGCAAACCTCGTTAGAGCCCATGTTCAACCACTAATTCTGATTGATTGACACACCCAATTGACTGACTGACAGTTTTGTTGAAGAGTAGGATCAAAACTTACAAAACACCCCTTTGAGACTGCAATCCATAACTCTGAGATATGAGGCTTCAAAAATCAGGGCACACCTATTCAAAAGTAGCACTTTTTCCTCCAGACTTAGTCAAATTTTCATCCTTTTTCATCACTGTGAAGGTGATTCTTGTTGAAAAATGAGGTGTTTTCTTAGCTTAATACTCTGCAAAACTTTAATATTGCTGATCTAAGTAAGTCTTTTCTTTGTTACATATATTCTTTGTGGGTGATTATCTTGATTAATCCATTTTATTGTTATAGAATGTAGAGAGAATTTGATAGAAGAACTAGACATGATATTAGAAAGATCACACAAGATATATTGTGGAGAAACCCTTTCAAGAAAAAACTCCACCAAGAATTATTCTATTATTCAATCTTCAAATTACAATAGCTCCAATTCTTGCCTTAGAATGCTTCTTCTGCCTTCACCAATCTTCTTCACAACCTGCAATAAAAACTCTCTCAACTCTATTTAACTTGCTTGAGATCTATAGGCTTTAATCAACTTTGTAAACTTAACATGAGTTACAATTACAATGCACAAACCCTATCCCTAAAAGGTATGCCATATCTCATGCAAATAGAGTTATCTTGTGAATAACAATGCTAAAACATGTGCTTCATCCATTTGGGCGTCCCAAACTGAAGCTACAACTTCTCCTTCACTTCGGTGATAATTCCAAAGCTCTTCCTCAAAGTTGGCACCCATAAGTAATCCTACTTAACTGAGCCTTTAGAAATATCTCAACATGCATAAGAGGTAAATCCAATAAAGCATCTTGGATGCCCAAGTTGGCTCCAAGTGCTTTATAGTTAACTGAAACATTTACTCAACACCATTCATGCAAGAATGGTCATCCCCTGTTAACTGGAGATAGTCCCTGTTATCTATCATACAACTCAAGTTATTAGCCATGCATTCCAAGTTAATTAAAGCTAAGTACATGCAACTCAAAATAACCAACATGCATGCAACTGAAGATAATTGAACCATAACTGAACTGAACTGAACTAAACTAAACTGATTCTGAACTAAACTAAACTGAACTGATTTGAACTGAACTTCAAACATGCAAACAACAAATCCTAACTCCTAGGATCTTTACATGCATTCAGAAGTGTTATCTCTTACTCTGAATAGTTAACTGAACTCAAGGTGAGTGTCACCTTACCATGTGTGCACCCACATGTTCCTATTATTTAGGAATAACTACAAATGTCAATTTCATGATTTATTTCATCCAAATAATTAATCTCATCTTAATCTTAGTGTTGTTGAACACATTCCAAGAATCTAGGAGATACATGAAATAATTAATGTTTAGGATTTGCAATTAAATGGCATCCTATTTCCAACAATTCAAACCTCCTTACATCTCACGTTCAAAAAAAATTTAGAACTAAAAGGTAGGCTCGTCACGAAGCTGGCTCTGTTCTACACAAGAGCTCTTGGAGAGCACTTTTCCAAATTTTATCATCTGATGGGTTAAAATCAAGGGTGCCACTGGCCTCTAGGGGCGCTTTTGTTCCCAGACTTAGCCATTTTGTAAACTGGCTAAAAATCCACTTAAACTCTAGTTGCAGGTTGTTGACTTGTCCTCTGGCCTGACTGAGATATGCAACAGAAAGCTGGATGTAACAAGAACAAGATGAATACCTGAGATCACCAAAAAAATTGCATTCAAGGCTCTAAAACCTTTGGCACCCCTGGCCTCCAAGGGCACTTTTTTTCTTTTTCCTTGAGATTTTGACCATGATTAAACCCTATATTTGAATCCTGATTTCGGTAGTTCAATAGCTCAAATTCACCCGTTGACGGATTCATTGTAAAGCCTGATCAAGTTTGAGACAATCATTCTAGGTATCACTTGGTCAGAAACCTCCATCTGGTCCCTCAAAAAGATGGGCACCTCTAGCTAAGAGGCATGCTTTTCACTCCAGTGTTAGTCATTTTTTCATCTCCCTTGTTTCTCGTTCAATCTCCCGTATCAAGTGCTAGACCAATTTTTTAGGCTGGCTGATAGGCTCATCACAAAGTTGACAATATTCCTGAGAAATATTCTTGGAAGTGATAAACCTCAAAACTAAAATACGGGCCTCTGAAATCTGGGGTGCCCCTGGCTACCAGGGGCTCTAGTGCTCCAGAGTTAGTAATTTTTTGATGATTTTCATCCTAGAGGAGACAAAGCATCATTTTGAACTTATCTTGCCACAAATTCTTCATTTGAGCATTTTAGACTTAGATTTCGACACCTGATCTTTGGCCATTTGCCATTGATGACCTAAGAGCTCCTAACTTTCCATCTAAAAAAAAGTGAAAACTACCCACCAGACTTAAACTGAGTTTGAACTGAATCTAACTTCACCATTGTGATCATGAAGCAAAATAAGCCAATCAAAACAATTTTTAGTCAATTCTAACAAGTTTCAATTTTTTAGAGTTTCGCGACCTAAAACAGGGGTGCTTGAAACCATAATTTTCATTTTTTCCAAATTTCACCAGTATCTTCTTGACATCAAATTGACTCAAATTCGATACTTGATTTTCCCAAAAACCATGTTTTGACATCATTTTAACAAGGTTTAGACTCTTTTAAGCAAAATGCCTTAATGAAGCAAAAAAAATGGTTTCGGTACAACACTATGGTTCACATTCTATGTGTGAAGTATGTGTGGAATTCGGTGGTAAAGAACTCAAAAGAGTAGCACTACCCAAGTTTGATGGTAAGGCTATCAGAGTAGGAGTTGAGGCTTGGATTATAGAAATGGAAAAATACTGTGGGCTCTGTAACCTTTTTTAATAGATCAAAGCAACATGGGCTATGTATCAACTCTTAGGTGAAGGAGCAACTTGGTGGGATAATGAGAAGTTAGAATTAAATATTCAGCCTACTGAGATCACTTGGGAACTCTTCCTCCAATATTTTAGGAAGAGATGGTTACCACAGCTCATCTTTGACAAGAAAGTGACAAATTTTCAGAACTTAACCTAAGGAAATATGACTATGATTCAGTATTGGGAAAATTTCACCAACTTGTTGAAATATGTGCCCCAGTATCAAGGAGATGAATGGTTCTACATCCAAAAATTTATAATGGGACTCAGACCTCACATAGGAGCTAAAGTGGATATGCACGAACCTCAAACCATGAATGAAGTCTTCTAAAAAGCCACCAAATAGGAATAAAAACTGCAACAACTATCCAATCTTCACAACGACGCAAATTCAAAGTTGCGGTATGGCAAAAAGAAGTTTCATAAAGGAGAAAAGAGCCACCAAATCTGAAATCTCAAGAGGGGAAGTGAGTTGCAGGAGAAGGGTGAAGATGGTAATGGTGGAAAGAAAAAGAAGGAAAAAAAAGGCAAGGGTAAGGACAACCATAAGCAAAAAGGCGTCAGAGAGGACAAGCCAGGAGGTTGCAAAGGGCCTAGAGATGGATGTTATACTTGTGGAGGCGATCATTATGCTTTGAATTGTTCTTAGCAGTCTAAGTTGCAGAAGGAAGGAAGCTACTAGTAGATTCAACATCATTAGATCCACACTGTAGTGGACAATAGACAAATAGAGTATTAGGCTTTGCCAATTTAGTTGATGGGTAAGCTCTATGGCCAATCTATCTCAATCTTAATTGATACTGGAGCTATTGAATGTTTTATAGATCCTAGAATAATATCCAAGATATCCATTAGATTTGGATACATGGAAAATTCATGGACAGTCCAGTATGGTAATCAAGCAAAGCGGAGGGTAGATACATGTCTCTTTTGCAGTGAGTTAGAGCTTCCAACCTTTCAAACCCAGGTCAACTTGTATGTGGCCCCCTTAGGCTCCTATGATGTAATTTTGGGAATCAATTGGTTAAATAAGCATAAGAATATAGTGAATTGTGAGGATAAGGTGGTCAACTGTCTAGAAGATTATGGAAACCTAGTTGAGGTATGTGGAATGAAAAGACCATTGGAGCTTAGATAGATTTCTACGATGCAACTCAAGAAGGCTCATCAAAAGGGGTGTGCAATTTATGCAATGCATGTCAGTTATCCTAATAGAAAGGAACCATATTGAGATGAATACCCTATTATTAAGGATTTCCAAGACGCATTCCCTGGTGAACTTACGAAGTTTCCTTCGAAGCGATAATTCAATTTTTCTATCGATCTAGTTTTGGGAGCTGAGTCTCAATCCAAGGCACCCTATCAAGTGACCACCATAGAACTCTATGAGTTGAAGGCCTAGTTAATGGAATTGATGGATAAGGGACTTATAAGACCCAATGTGTCTCTTTGGGGAGCACCAATTATTTTTGTGAAAAAGAAGGATGGAACTTTGTATCTATATATAGATTATTGAATGTTGAACAAGGTTACCATCAAGAACCGATATCCACTTCTGAGGATTGATGAACTATTTGATCAAATGAAGGGAGCGACGGTGTTCTCAAAAATTTACCTCAGGTCAGGGTACCATCAATTGAGAATTAAGGAAGAAAATATTTCGAAGACTACATTCAGAACTCATTATGGACATTACGAGTTCACAATGGTACCTTTTGGTTTAACTAATGCACTAGTAGCCTTTATGAACCTCATGAATAGTGTATTTAGAGACTGCTTGGATGATTTTTTTCTAATTTTCATTGATGACATTCTAGTCTACTCAAGGACTATTGAAGAGCATGATAGACATTTGAGGATATTTTTCCAATGATTGAGAGAAAGGAAGCTCTTTGGGAAGCTATCCAAGTGTTCATTCTATTAGAACAAAGTGCACTATTTGGGCCATATCATTTCAGTGGAAGGAGTCTTCGTAGACCTTGAGAAGATCAAGGTGATTGTGGAATGGACAACACCTTAGAACGTGTCAAAAGTCCCTAGCTTCATGGGCCTCAAAAGATACTATAGGAAGTTTGTGCAAGGGTTCTCCCAGATTGTATCTCCTAATACTTCACTCCAAAGGAAGCGAACACAGTTTGAATGGACCAAGAAATGTGAGCAAGCATTCCAACTCTTGAAGAAGAGGCTCATGACAACACTAGTGCTGACTATTCCTAATCCTAATGGGAGATTCATAGTAATCACAGATGCATTAGGAGAGGGATTGGGAGTAGTATTAATGCAAGATGGACAAGTGGTAGCATATGAATCAAGGAAGATCAAGCAACATGAAGTGAACTACATGCCTCATGATTTGGAATTGGCAGCCATAGTTCATGCCTTATAGATGTGGAGGCATTATCTTTTGGGAAATCCATTTGAACTCAAGACAAACCACTTGGGTTGAGATACATATTTACCCAGCCAAACCTTAAAGCGTGACAAAGAAGGTGGTTGGAATTCCTTAGCAAGTATGACTTTAGAATTGAATATATAAAAGGGAAAGAGAACATAGTGGCTGATGCTATTAGTAGACTAAGACATATAGCAACCATGATCTCAAAAAGGTCTAACTTGAGACAATAGGTAATTTAGAATCTACCAGGGGATGAGCACTATGAGAGAGTAAAGAGCACCATAGTAGTAGATCCTTCAGATCATCAGTTCAATGGGTACGAGATCAAACCAGACAGTATTTTGAGATACCAGAGAAGAATGTATATTCCTGAATTTGGAGAGTTGAGAAAGTTGGTTTTAGAAGAAGTTCACAATGCACCTTATTCAAGACACCCTAGAGTATCCAAGATGATCGCGAAATTGAAGACTATTTTTTGCTTAAACTCAAGAATGATGTAGTGGAGTACATAGCCAAATGCTTGGAGTGCTAGTGAGTCAAGGTTGAGCATGCACATCCAGTTGGGTTATTGTATCTTCGTGACATACTTGAGTATAAATGGTAGGTGATTAGTATGGATTTTGTACATGGGTTGTCATTGAGCAAGAATAAGCATGATGTTATCTTGGTCATGATTGATAAGTTGACTAAGGTTGTGCACTTCATTCCAGGAAACCTTAAGGATGGATCATTGACTCTGGCTAAGAAAAATTTCCAAGAGATCTTCTATTGCATGGAGTGCCAAAGACTATCATTTCTGATAGGGACACATGAATGACCTCAAGGTTTTAGATGACCTTGAATGTTGCATTGGGGACCAAACTGAATTTCAGCTTGGCTTACCATCCTCAAACTGACGAGCAGATAGAGAGGGTAAATCATGTAGTCGAAGACCTCCTCCAAATGTATTGTATGGACCAACAGTATATGTGGGAAGAATATTTTCCTTTGGTAGAGTTTGCTTACAACTCTTTGAAGCCTTGTATGGGCGGAAGTTTCAAACCCCAATCAGTTGGGATAAATTGGAGGATAGGATCATAGTAGCAGGGAAAAATTTAGTGGCGAATTCTAGAAATGGCCAAGTCATTGGCAAATTAATCACACCCAACAGGGTGTCCAAATCGCCCAAATTTTATGAATTATAGGTCCAATACATTTTCATTCGCCAACGATTTATTTTATGAGGCATATTTAAGGAACAAATTCTCCATAACAAACTACGCATTTCAAATGGACTGACTAATATTTTTTCCTGGAATCCTGGAAGCATGTAATAAAACACCTACATATTTTCTAATACTATTCAAACAAGGTTGTATCGAGACCCATTTTGCCAATTAAAATTTATGAATAGTTGCTTATGAGGACCTCTTTCGCCAATAACATTAAAAAATAATTACATTTGAGGACACATTTCGCCTTGAAAATTACAAAGTATTGTTGTATAAGCACGCAGGTGATGAGCCTAGTTTTTGGTCTAGTTTTGGGTAGAACTGTTGTCAATCAGATTGCACCCGAACGCTTGAATAGTTAAATTCAACAATCTGTTGAAACATGGAATGATTCTCAGAACTTTGGGTTGCCTAATTTTGAGAATCAATCTTCAGAGAGGGCTGGTTCCCTAATGAAGACCTCCTAAAAACTAACTAACTTGGCTGGGAAAGAGATAGAAAGCTTGCTTGAATTGAAATCCTAAAGCGACGAGAGGTGATTGCACCAAAATTTTGTGATTCTATTTGTTATCCTAAATCTATAATCTACTGTAATAAAGTTCTAAATTTATTTCACAATTCAACTAAGATCATGAAATTCATCAATATTCCACATGAAGGTTTGAAATTTCAATGTTTGTAAGAGGAAAACCAGATTTTCACAGATACAAATGACTAAAATCTTTTTTAAACACAACATGCAGCTTGAATTATAACATGAAATCTTCTTGTTTTTTAAAGCGTTAATGAGATAAAACAAAGGATTCGAGATTAAATCACAGTGTTTAAATAAAATCATTTATGTGACAATAAAACTTAAGAAATATTGAGAAGGAAAAACTATACTGAAAGCTCTATTACAATTCTTGAATGAAAAAGTGTTGAGTTACAATGCCTCACTGCTGTATGCGTAAGCAGGAAAAAGAACCAGAATTGAAAAAGACAAACTTTTTCAATATATACAATATGAATGCACTTTAAAGTGCATGAACAACAACTGAAAGTGATCTGAAAGTGAAAAATGACAATCCCAAAGTGAAATCCGAGCATAAGTAAAAATCCCTGAAAATGTGGTTCAAACTCATGCAAAAATGAGTGAACTCAGTCTTGAACCTGCAGTCATAAAGCATGTAACTGATCTACAACTTAAACTAAACTGAAATCCCTGAAAAGGTGGGCTAAAGCATGTAAAACTGCCTCGTTCTTACCAATTCGCCCATGCACACTGGAACTCCATCTTCACGTTTAAGTCTTCAGTTGAAACTGATGTGTAACTGAAGTAAAATGTGATTTAGCTTTACATAATATTTTTATTTGCATTTTAAGATGATGAATTAATTAAATGATTTATAATGCATAATTTAATTAATCCATTTACATTATTTAATGCAAATAAATATAAAAAGAATAAAGCTAATTTAGAAAATATATTTCTTCGCTTCATGATCTTCAAGCTCCATGTATCATACTTAGTATGTATTTTGCACTTTTCACTAAATAATCACCATTCGACCACACTTGGCATAAATTTGTCAATAATTTAAAAGTTCTACCATAACACTTTAGCACCCATCTTCATTGCTTGATAAGGTCGACCACTTGCTAGGCTCATTGACTTAAAAGTCATGGCCACGGGGAGAATAAGGAACATAATGATTATTGAAAATCATTCACAAAAATACCAAAAATGAGTTTAGGGCTTATGAACAAGAGCAATCATCCAACCCTAAATCATTACCATTGTTTTGACTTTGAGAAGCTTCATGAAGAAGTTGTCGACTGCCGCCATGGAGGGTTTCAGTTCGAACTTGATCTTCTTCCTGCCGATTTTGATAATTTCTTGAGAGATTCTAAACGTAACAGGTAAAATGAAGTTCGTTTTGTCTCAAATCTGAGTCTTTTCGAGCATTTGAATGCTTTTCTTGAGGCCTAAATGGCGCGGCTGTTCATAAATATAATATATTTTGTGCTATTCCTTTGTATCTTTGTATTTGCTGACTCTGGCTGCCATGAGAGTTGGAAAGAGCATGATTTGCACTGGAAAAGATATAACACAAAAGAATTTCTAGAAACATGACACTATAATAGCGCTGGTAAGCTTGATACTTTTCTTTCTTGTATACTTTCCAACTCTTTCAGGCCGCCATAGAGTATTTTGATGTTAGTCGCCACTTATGAGATCTTTGTAATCTCAAAGCCACCATTACTTTGCTGCTTTTGAAGAATTTCATTGTGATTTAAGAAGAAGCAAAATAGAGAATAAACGCCCTCTTTTTGTGACTTCCATGAAAGTATTTCCCTGAATCCTTTGCTGTGCACCAAGAGATTTTTATATTTATAGCTTGAAAACTTTAACACACTCTATGCCTGGCCGTGGCTTATGAAAACCCCATCTGGGTCTTTACAATTTCTTGTATTTTTTCATTTTAGAATAAAACCCTTTCATGGGTAAAAAGATATTCACATTTTTTCTGCCATAAGAACATTTCTGAGCAATATTGAACATTATACTGTAACAACCGTCATGGTGAAAAATGATTTGATATTCTGGGCAGGAATTTGCATGATTTTTCTGAATATTTCCTCATGCCTATTTTATTATCTGTTCATTGTCTCCTATTTTGACATTGATAACTGAAAGGTTTTGGAAAATTTACAAACTCTGGTTAATGAAGAACCAGTATGGAAAAGCTCAAAACCATTAAATAAAAATCATTTCTATGCACAAATAATACATTTTTGCTGTTTCCTGTGCATATCATGAAGCCGCCACTTAGCATGAGGGTTTTGAAACAAGTTTTGTAATAACCTCATAATCTCAAACTCTGCTTTTACTTACCTCAAAGAGATGTCACTTCATGGTGGTATGATTGTAGAATGCACATAAAAAATGGATTTTGCAAGGAAACTCTTGAAATCTTTGAATTAACACATTCTAGACTCACCAATGGAAATAACCCTTGCTGATGCACTATTGTTTCACAGTGACAAAACTGTATGAATAGACGTTGCTTGAACTTTATCCTTTTCTGATATATTGAGACATGTTTGATCTGAAGCTCACATAACCATTAATACAAGAGTTAAGCTATTTTTTTCATTGATTTCAAAAGTTCTGGTATAATTTTGACTCTTGAAGAGACTGTCGGTAGTAAGACTACATCATTCCTTGATCACTGTGACAATGTATTGTTGTTTGTAGCACTGTAGATCCTTGTAGCATATCATTTTTGTAATGCATATGAATCTTTAGATTCCATGTACTTATAGTGGCTAATCACGAATACTATTCCACCATTGATAACAGATTTTTACAATGAATGACTGGTAAATATTCTTGAAACATAACTGTGTCCATTGCATATAATCTCATTTTTTCACAGTTTCCACTTTGTATGGCCTGAGCTGTGTCCATTGAATATGGATTTTAGTGAAATTTTCTTTCCTTGGCTGTGCTCATCTTACGAACTAGAAACATGAATCATTTCAACCAACTCCTTCAGCTAAAAAAAAATGATTAGTAATTGTTCTTACTAGCTTGGTTGTTACATTTTGTGGTTGTTGTTTTGAATATCTTTGTGTAAATAGGGACTGCCATTGAACTGAGATACTCCATTTAATGTTAATACTGGATAATTCATTCTTCACTACTGTCTCACTGTGTTCAATCCTTTATGACTGTCAAAACTTTTGTAAGCATCTACTACCACCATGAACACTGTAGCAACAATCTCAATTACTTTTAGTTTTGTAGCAGCAGTATTATCTATGATTGTTCTCTTAAATGAAACCCTTACTATGATGTTAAGTCGTCTATAAACTGCGCCTGTACTTTGGAGTTGTAAGAAATGATTGAATTGCTGAATAATTCGTTCCCCTTCAGTATAAAGAAGCTCAATGTCTCGTCAAAATGTAAATACGACTAAAAGCTGAAACTGAACTATAACAAATACACTCAGTGCTCTCATAACATGCTTCTTTGATTGTTTTATTGAATTATGAGCAATAAGATGATTTGCTCAAACTATTTCACCATGCTGAACTAGACTGCTTTCTTATGATGTTATTGCTTTACAACAGTTCTGTTTGATGACTGTAACACTTAATGATCTCATGTAATAATACGAATGAGAGGTGTCATCTTTATGATATATCGAGCTCTACCCTTGTGGGAGCCCGTTTTACTCCGCATATCTGATAAAAATGATCTTGAACATGATGAACCTGTTCCTGCACATTGAAACAAACATGTTAGCAAAATAAAAGAAGCTGAAAGCTTCGATTGAATTATGTTTTTTCCCTCTTGATTATCAACCTTTCATCTGATGAATGCTTAGTTTAATGAAAATTACATTTCTGTTGGTAGCATAGGCTTAAGGTAGAATGTAATTCATCATTGCTTAGAGTATAACTCTAACGCCACTCCTTTACAATTTTGCAGGTTCATGGAGCGAGGAAACGAGGCCGCAACTGCTTGGAGACATGACGACTGGAAACACCAACGAAAGTGATTCATCATTACAGGCAATGATGAATTGCTCCTCTTTTTTACGCTTATGTTATTTTTAGTAGTGTAGTTTTTCCTTTAAAATTGTATTCATCATTTGATTATCATAATCAAACTTAGTTACTCTCGCGGGTTGTGCGAGATTCAACATTTTTACAAAATGAATAAAAAGCATTACTATGCAAGTTTCTCAATTTTCTGTTTTAAATGCTTGCACAATAAAACTATGATTCATATGTAAAATTATCTTCTATGATGATCAATGAATACTTCAATCAGATCAATGAAAATTTCAGTACCTATAAATGATGAATTTGATTCAGCTCCACCTGTTTGAGCTTGACGTGAAAAATAGGTAACAAGAATCTATAGTCTATTTGATCATAGAAGTCATGGACCTTAATGCTTAAGTGTTGGTATTGGCATAATGTTTCCCTCAAACCATTGACATTTGATATTATCCCATCTCTACAAGATTTAATGATATTTGGCATAATATGTGGGTTATCTATATTAATTTTGCATGTGATTAATGAATGTTTCTTAGAGTGGTTATAGATGCGTAGTTATTATGCGTATTGATCGTGACATGCATATTTAATATGCCAAGTTAAGGAAGGCACTGTTAGCTGGGCATCCACTGTAACGTCTAGCTGATAAATCACTCCAAATCAAAGGCAACCGACAACAAAGATTCTTCATGCAATTGAATGTAACTGCCTTGCAGTGGCCCTTAATGATCGAGCATGCATGGGAGTTTTGTGCTGGATCTGCACCTAACTTGCATGTCTGACCAGATTTCATGCATGTGTAACTGCCATCATTCGACTTTCCCCTGTTTTCCCTAAATGGTTTCCTCCTAGTCGTGGAGTTGATTGCCTTGTTTAGCTGTAGTATAAATAATAATTTTATGCTCCTTCTTCAGGAGGTTGCATGATTTGACATTGTAATCTCATTCTCCAGTTTTAGTAATACAGATACATTACTCTTTGTATGCCTGATTTACAGTGAATAAAATAAAGTTCTGAGTTCGAGCATCTAAGTTCCTGTTAGTTTAGAGGATACTTATCCAAGGGGGCCCACTTGGTGAGTAATCTGTCTTCTTAGTTTAGCATTAGTTTAGTATTACTTATTGTTTAGTACTTAGTTAGAAATCTAGCATCGACTATTCCTGCAGCCAAAGCAAATAGAGTAGTCTCCTGTTTGTCGCTCAGATTTTCATTCTTGCTTTGCATTTCAAGTTGTTGGTTGATATTCAACATTTGCTTCATTTCCTTTTAAGCAATTTACTTTCAGTATTGTGTTTCTTAGCTATAGAGTGCAATGACTACTTGAGCCCCTAGTGCACATACTATGTTGACCCATTTCAAGTTCACATCCCTAGGTTGACAAGTTAAATGCACCTTCATGATGATTGAATAGCTATTCAGGTTAGATGTCCAATCTCTAAATTATGGCTATAAAGGCTTAATTATGAAATCATTGTAGGAGGCCAACATTTTTGGCGCCGTTGTCGGGGATGGTGTCAAACTAGGAAGTCTTTTGGAGTCATTGGTATTTTTTCTTGTTGTAGTGTTTCTGAAATTTGTTCTTAGCATATCCTCACTTAGGAAGTAATGAACCCCTTATTCTTTACCAATTCTTTGTGTGAGTTGACTGGTAGTGAGTGATATCGCATGCATAGAGGAAGGAGAAGGGATGCTTATGGGAGATTTCTTCCTAACAATCCTCATCCATTTCAGTTAGTTGAGTACCAAAACCTACTAGAAGAAGGGGAAGAAGAAGATCTACACCCCTTTGCTGATGCATATCCTGATCTGACTAGCTCTGAAGTCTCATCAGAAGATCAAAATCAGCTTGAGAACCCCTTTGTCTTAGAACCACATCAAGTAAGCATGGCTGATTCAAATAGGAATAAACAAAATTAACCAACTTTTCCTTTCCCCATTGCCCATCAAAATGAAGTTGAAAACATCAAGAACATTCCTGCCTCAAGACTCCCCAAAGTTTTATGGACTTGTGACAGAAGATCCCAATACCTTCTTATTTGAGTTTGACATGCTCTGTAGGAGTTATGATTACACTACTGATGGCCATAGACTTAAGTTATTTCCCACCACTTTAAAAGAGGCTGCATTAAGATGGTTCATGACCCTAGGCAGGGATACTGTGGAAACTTGGGAAGACATGAAGACAAAATTCCTTGAGAAGTACAAGGAATACTGTAGGGGTAGTGACATGAGAGGAGGTGACATTTTCAGGATGTAGTAGAAGGAATATGAGAGCTTGGAAGATTATATTGCAAGGTTCTTGTTTTGCTTGCAAAAGTCCCCACACCATGCACTTAACGAGGATTCACAAAAGTTGTTTTTCCTCAGAGGCATCAATGACAGTTGCACTGATGCTTTGGACCTCATGGCAGGAGGAGATATCTCCCAAGTTCCTTGGGAGGATATCAAGAAAATATGCCAGAATTACTTTAGGGAAGCTTAAAAAAGGGGAGAGCTTATCAATCTTCCATGGGTAAGTCAAATATTAGTGGAGTTTCAAGACTGGAGATTACTAATTTTTTGGTAGATTTCAAGCAAGATATTATTAACAATCTAGCTACTTAGCTAGATACACTTTAGGCCAATAAGAAGCAAGAAGAGACAGAGATGATGTTGACCGAGTATTGTCCTCATTGCAGACAAAAGAAGAAGGACTGCAGATGTAAGATGATAGCTAACCTAGAAAATAGGTATATTTCACCTGAGTTCAAGCCAATTTAGATTGAAGAAGACCAAGTCTACTATGTTGCACAAAGGAAGCCTTGGGCTCCAAGACAAGGTATGCCACTAGATCCACTATCCTATGTTGGGCCACATTTTAACTCTTATTCATTTGGTAACCAATGGAAGCCCCCATATCCACCCAGTTATGGAGGATATCCACCACAGCCTTGGAGTAACCCTCCAATTGCTTGGCCCAGTCATCAAAGTTCTCCACCTTAGTGGCAACAACCTCAAGGGAATTGGCAGCAATCTCAAGGGCATTGGCAACCACCTCTAGGAAATTGGTAGCAAAAAATCAATGGAGAGGAGGACAATAATGGCCTACCCAGACAACCAGTTACATGTAGCCACCTTCTTAGCCTCAACAACCTACTCTAATTCCTCCACCTGCTAATCCAAGCTCAAATGCCCCTAAACCAACTCAACTACCAGCTCAACACACACCCAATCCTAATAACAAACCACAACAACAACCTACATACTCTGCTGATTCAAATCAATTCCATGCATATGTTGTGAGTGTAGGTGACATCCATTTGCATTCGGGAACTACTCTATCAAGTCCTCCCAAGCCAATTATCATTGAAATTCCTATGGAAGAGGAGGAGGAGCCTCTGAATGATCTTGTTCAACCAAGTGCACCTAACAATCTTGAACCAGTTCAAGCCATGTAGAATGAACAAGAACCACCATTCCCTTAGAGATTGGAAGTTTCCAAGAAGAAAGAAGAAAAGGGGGATACCACTTTTGACATCCTAGATCCGCTAAAGCATTTATGTGTTCAGATACCCCCATTTTAGGCCATAAAGGATGTTCCAATCTATGACAAAGCTATTAGTGAAGCTTGTCTTAAGAATCTAGGAAGGAAGAAGAGAGACCCAACTACAGTTCATATGGTGGGATAGCTAGCTAATGTCATGTTGGGGAAAGTGACGATTCCAAAGTATAATGAACCAGGCAGTCCTATAGTAGCAGTTGTCATAAACAGGATCCAAGTGAAGAATGCTCTGATTGATTGAGGGGCAACAATTAATGTGATGAACAAAGACATCTTGCAACAAATAAATATTGCAAGTATGAGATCTACTCCTACTATCCTGTAGCTTGCCAATAGCTCTATTGTTAAGCTTGATGGTGTAGTGGAGGATCTTGTGGTAGTTCTAGACTCCTGGGAATACCCAACTAATTTTATGATTCTTTCTCCTAAGGCTACACTAGGCGGGTATCCCATCATTCTTGGAAGGCCTTGGTTGGCAATTGCAGATGCATACATTGGATTTTGGTCAAGTGACATGACCATTTCAAATGGAAGGAGCACTAATTTTTTTTCTCTTTATCCCCCTACTCAGCCATCTCATGATGAGAAAGATTTTGTATGGCCACAAGTTGGTGAAGAGTCTGAGGAAGTTAATTATGTGGCACAACTTATGATGTTAGGAAGAAGCTCTTTCATGCAGGTCCAAGTTGAGGATGAAGTGTTGGCTAATATCATTCAGAACCATTATGAAGTGGAGGAAGCATCATCTTCTACTTCAGTCAGGACACTTCTGTCGGCTTTTCCTGTAGCCACCATTCCTGCAAATATTCTTCCTATAGCCACTTTTCCTACAACCACTATTCCTACAGACAAACTTCCTGCAACAATCGGTATATTCCATACATTGTTGTTGTATGACCTAAAGGTACCATGTATTAATGAAGTAGCCATGATAGAATTAACTTCACAAGTCTAGGTGTCAGAGGGAAAATATCTGGATGTTAATAGTAAATTGAATGAAGAGCATTAACTGTTATTGGAAAATCTATTAAGGTCCCATTACATGAATTTACATGGGATTATCATGATATGAAGGGACTGGATCCTAAAATTTGTACCCACATAATTTATATAAGAGATGATTGCACTCTAGTAAGACAACCACAAAGAAGGATTAACCCTGCACTAGGAGAAATTGTGAAAGGAGAACTGCAAAAATTGCTAGATGCAAGATTTATCTACCCCATTTCAGATAGTTAGTGGGTATCTCTATTAGTGATTGAGCCCAAGAAAGGAGGGAAATGGAGAGTTTGTGTTGATTATAGAGAACTTAATGCTTCCACCAAGAAGGATCACTTTCCTTTACCTTTCATTGATCAAATTTTGGACACACTTGTAGGAAAGCAATACTTCTCTTTTCTAGATGGATTCAACGGCTACAACCAGATCCAAATTGCACTAGAGGATCGAGAGGAAACCACATTTACCTGTCCAGGGGGGCCTATGCCTATTCGATACTCCCATTTGGCTTGTGCAATTCACCTGCAACTTTCCAGAGGGTAGTCATTAGCATATTCTCAAACATTTCTCATGATTGCATGGAGATTTATATCGACGACTTCACCACTTATGGTGCTAATTTTAATCAAGCATTGGAGAATCTCAAGAGATTCCTACAGGGATGTGAGGATCAAAACTTGTCTTTAAATAGTGAAAAGTGCTTCATGATGATGCAAGAGGGTGTAGTTCTTGGCCACTACATCTCCCACAAGGGAATTCAAGTAGATCTTGCAAAAATTGAGGTAATCACAAATCTGCCTACACCTGCAAAACAAAAGGATGTTAGGAGATTCTTGGGTCATACAGGATATTATAGGTGATTCATCAAGGATTTCAGCAAGGTAGCAACACCATTGTATACCCTTCTCACTAAAGATGCTGAATTTCAATGGACCGAAGCTTGTGACAAGGCATTTTTTGACTTGAAGGTAGCTTTGACTCATGCTCCTATACTCAAGGGACCCAATTGGGATCTTCCTTTCCACATCCACACTGATGCATCAGATTATTCCATAGGAGCAGTCTTAGGACAAAAAGAAGGATTTGTTGTAAATGTTATTTATTTTGTCAACATAAATTTGCAAGGAGTTGAATTCAATTATACAGTGACATAGAAAGAGATGTTAGAAGTAATCTATGCACTGAACAAATTCAGACATTACATAACAGGCTACCAAATCTTTGTGCACACTGATCATGTATCCATTAGGCATCTCATGAATAAACCTTTGATCACAGGTAGATTGGCAAGATGGTTATTGTTGATGCAGGAGTTTGATATAACCATTATGGATAAGCCAGGGAAGGCTAATGTTGTTGCAGATTTTCTTTCAAGGCTAACTACATCAGAAGACAATCAACCTGTAGATGACTCTTTTCCTGATGAGCATCTATTCTCTCTCAGTGTACAAATACCCTGGTATGTTGACATAGCCAATTACTTGGTTACAGGTAGAGTTCCTTCTCACTTCTCCCCAAAAGAGAAAAGGGCACTCATTGAAAAATCTTTTCCTTTCTCTTAGATTGTTGGATGTTTGTTTTATACTGGACCTGACCATGTCATGAGAAGATGTGTGAGAGAAGATGAGACATATGAAATTTTGCATGCATGTCACAATGAACCATGTGGAGGACACTTTGCATTCAAGAGGACAACAATGAAGGTTTTGAACACAGGGTATTACTGGCCAACACTCCACAAGGATGTAGGAAGGTATACCAGAAAATGTGACATATGTCAAAGAATGGGCAAACCAACCAGAACTGATGAGATGCCACTTTTACCTGAGATAGTAATCGATCCCTTTGAAAAGTGGGGATTAGATTTTGTGGGACCAATTGACCCTCCATCAAATGGTAAGTCTTATATATTGGTATGCATTGATTATGTAACAAAATGGGTAAAAGTTAAGGCCATGAAACATGCAAGAGATAACAAGGTTGCAGTGTTTCTTTATGAGGATATTTTCATAAGATATGGAGTTCCAAGAGAAATAGTGACTAATCAAGGGTGACAATTCCCATCATCTCTTGTTGCAGCACTAGTGAATGAGTACAATATAAGGCACATAAAGTCTACTCCTTATCACCCCCAGGCTAATGGCCAAGTTGAAGTGACAAATAGAGAGATTGAAGCCATTCTAACTAAAACAATAGCTATCCATAGGAAAGATTGGGAAAACAGATTACCAGAAGTTGTTTGGGACTATAGGACAACATGGAAAAGAACTACAGACTTCACCCCATTTGATTTGCTGTATGGAAAGATAGCTAGGATGTCAATTGAATTTGAACATAAAACTCTGAAAACTGTAGTAGATTTAGGGATGGATATTTCTAAAGCTTAGAGAGAAAGAATCATGCGACTCAATGCTTTGGATGAGATAAGAAGAGCAACCCTACAACATACAAAAGTAGTGCAGAATAAGCGAATCAAGTGGCATGAAAAATTTATCAAAGATAAGAAGTTCAAACCATGAAATTGGGATTTGCTCTATGATTCAAGATACCAAGACAATGCAGGAAATTTGTAGACAAAGTCGCTAGGACCATACAAAGTTGTTGAGGTATTTCCTAATGGAGTTGTTCATCTCACCACCATTGACCCTGTCAGGTTCAAATTACTTGTCAATGGTCATCGCCTCAGGTTATACCATAAACTAGCTTCTAAAGAAGAGTTCCTACAACAATTCACCAAGCACTCAGAGCTTCCTGCAGCTGAAGGCGGTGTACCTAGTGTCCCTCCTTCAACCTGATTGAGGTACACACTTTTCATAATAAAGACTTTCACTTCTGTGGAAGTCCATTTCTCTGTCATCCACCCATCCACCCGCCCATCACCACCTTTCTCTCTCTTTCATCACTTCATTCCACCTCACCTTATTCCACCTCATCTTCATCTATTGCTCAATTCATTTTACAAAGCAAGCATTACTTTATACGCGATCTTTGCAGCAAATCTTCCACACATTTAGGTATGTACATATTAATTGCTATCTTTAATCATCTTTTAAGTGCGTTCATTTAATCACTGTATGTTAGTATAGGTATTTGCATAAATGCCATCATTGCCTGTCAATCGCCACTCCCATCTCACATGTGTGGACACATGCCTAAATTTAGGTTGGGGGGAGGGGAATGAAAAAGATGCAAATATTTTGTGAACTTATTTCCCATGTGCCGAATCATATTAGGCTATGTTAGAAATTTTAAAAATGAGCAAGAGGTCTTGCAGCAACAACTAGAACTGGAGCAGGAGTTCCTGCAGCCACAACAAGAACAAGAGTCCCTGCAACAAAAGGAAAAAGAAACAACACCCTTACAACTAGAGATAACGAGACAACCTAAGTCCATGCAAATAGTGTCATATGAGGAGTCACCATAAAAAAGAATATTGGTAGGCATTCATAATCCTCCTAGTTTTACAGTACATGTAACAATTTTGAATTTATGAAGAGAAATACAAAGAAGGGAGGAAGAATGGAAAAAGGTAAAACATTAGCGAAGGAGGAAACAGTGAGGAGATGTTTATCACAGAGATGGAATAGTTTGATTGATGAGCTGAAACAGGCTGAGCTTCATTCCATCCACAATTATGCTGCAACATTAAAAAGAATTGAGAGACATATTCAGATTGGGAGAACTTAGGGATGGCATTGGCTTCCCCTGACTTTTCAGCCACCCATGATCATGTGGCCCATGCCAAATTTCAAATTCTACTAGTATAACATTGTTGCAAAGAGGCAGAGATGGAATAAGTTTGAAAAATTGAGAGGATTTTATTGGGACCCTGACTCATGTACTGCAACCACTAATGTTGGACAACTCTCAGTTGCAAATTTTAGAACTTTGACCAAGCATCTAAGAAAAACTCTTCTCTTGCTAGAGGACTAGCAAAACATTAGGTTGGGGGGAGTGATGAGCCTAGTGTTTGGTCTAGTTTTGGGTAGAATCTATAGTCTATTTTCTCATAGAAGTCATGGACCTTAATGCTAAGTGTTGGTATTGGCATAATGTTTTCCTCAAACCATTGACATTTGATATTATCCCATCTCTGCAAGCTTTAATGTTATTTGGCATAATATGTGGGTTATTTATATTGGTTTTGCATGTGATTAATGAATGTTTCTTAGAGTGGTTATAGATGTGCAGTTATTATGTGTATTGACCGTGACATGCAGATTTAATACGCCAAGTTAAGGAAGGCACCACGAGCTGGGCATGCATTGTAACGTCCAGTTGAGAAATCGCTCCAAATCAAAGGCATCTGACAATAAAGATTCTTCATGCAACTAAACGTAACTACCTTGCAGTGGACCTTAATGATTGAGCGTGCATGGGCATTACTGTTGTGCTAGATCTGCACCTAACTTGCATGTCTGACCAAATTCCATGCATGCATAATTGTTATCGCTCCACTTTTCCCTATTTTCCCTAAATGGCATCCTCCCAGTTGTGGAGTTGACTGCCTTGTTTAGCTATAGTATAAATAATAATTTGATGCTCCTTCTTTAGGAGGTTGCATGATTTGACATTGTACTCTCATTCTCCAGTTTCAATAATACAAATACATTACTCTTTGTATGCTTGATTTACAATGAATAAAATAAAGTTATGAGTTCGAGCATCTAAGTTCTTGTTAGTTTAGAGGATACTTATCCAAGGGGTCCCACTTGGTGAGTAATCTATCTTCTTAGTTTAACATTAGTTTAGTATTACTTGCTATTTAGTACTTAGTTAGAAATCTAGCGTTGTTTGTTCTTGCAACCAAAACAAATAGAGTAGTCTCCTATTTGTCGCTCATATTTTTATTCTTGCTCTATATTTCAAGTTGTTGGTTGATATTCAATATTTTCTTCATTTCCTTTTAAGCAATTTACTTTGAGTATTGCGTTTCTTAGCTGTAGAGTGCAATGACTACTTGATCCCCTTGTGCACATATTGTGCTGACCTATTTCAAGTTTGCATCCTTGGGTTGACAAGTTAAATGCACCTTCATGATGATTGAATAGCTATTCAGGTTAGATGTCTAGTCTTTGAATTATGGCTGTAAAGGCTTAGTTATGAAATCATTGGAGGCCAACAACAGGATTCGCCAAATTTTTAATATACCATTTAACAATCCCACAAAATTTTCCAAATATGGATTGATATAAATACAATAAAAAAATTCATTTATTCTTACACATTTTGTTTAGTTCTGAGGTTCTATTCTTGATTCAGAAGCCAGCAAAAGCTGAAAATGTAGAATTAAAGGTGAGTGATCATTTCTTCATAGTGTTATTAGTTATAATAATAAGATTTCTTTATCTCTTTTTCATTCTTGCTTCAATATTAAATATGATATTGAGTAGGGAATGGGATCTATACACTCTCTCCTTCTTAAACAAGAAGATATTTTTTCTAGCTTTTATTCGAAGTGAGAGATCAATATGTCAAGTAGCAAGGGTAAGACTCCTCAGGGTAGTGAAGAGACTGGGAGGTCATCAAAATACCCAAAATGTAGAGGTACCATATAGTCTTACTTTGGAATTGGAATTTTTTTTGATCCATCAGATCAAGATGGAGCTACATTATCAACTGTTCCACCAAATATTAATGAAGAAGGAATTCACAATACCTCACCGCCACCAGAAGGTCAAGTTGAGATTATCATTGAGTTAAATCAAAATGTATCAAATGAGGATGGGAATACTGCAGAAGATGTTCCAAGGGATACCTTGGTTAGCCAAAATGAGATAATTGACTTGGATGGGGATGATGTTGGTAACAAGAAAATAAAAATCAAATAAAAAATGGGGCGCGAGTGGGAAATGACAAAGAATTATCAACTTGGTTGGTTGTCAAAGTACCCATTCATTGTACTAGTGGGGAAAGCAAATGATATTGAAAGTGCAACATTGGCCAAATGTATGATTTGTAGTTGGAAATGTGGAAGAGACAAGACATTGCAGCTAAAGCTTGACACTATAGAAAAGCATATCGGTAAAGTTTATGAAAAATAAATCATAGACGAAAAGGAACAATCATTCGTATGATGGAAATCAAAGGAAGAATGTCTTCATGTTATGTATGTCACAGAATATGAAGAGCATGAACAAAGAATGTCGAAGATGTCAAGGTACACTTGAGGCTCAATTTGGAAAAGCAATGGAAGCAACAAATCTGTCAAAAACTATTTAGATGAGTGTTGTTTTTCATATTTTGTCCATAGGGCATCCTATGACAAACTACCTAGAATATTCTAGTTTATTATCTTATTTGGATGTTCCTCATTTTCCCTTCTCACATTGGTCAGTAAACGCTGGATGGGAATGGGAAAACTGTCTTGCTACAGTGGAAAAGGAAGATTTAAAGGAGAAAGTAAAAAAGTCAAATTTCGTTGCATTATCTTTAGATGAAGTTACTATGGTAGACAATACTTCTTGGGTTTGTATGCATTTGTATAATGTAGAATGAATTGTTCGCCAAGCTCATCTTCTCTACATTCATAAAATGAAGGACAATTCAACATCACAAAATCTATTTGAACTAGTCAAGAAATCTTTGAATGAAATTGTAGGTATGGATGAGTTGACAATTGCCAAAAAGTTGGTGTGTGTAGGAGCTGATGGAGATGTAGTGATGCAAGGTCAAAGGAGTAGTGTTTGCACAAATTCACAAACTACTTGTGCACCATACATGCTTGGCATTCATTGCATGACCCACATAATGAATTTAGCATTCAAAATTGTAAGCAAGTTTCCTACAGTATCAAAAGTTGAAAATGTAGTCTGTGAGATCCATGCATACTTTTGCTGAAGTCCCAAACATTTCGTAGAATTTCAAAATTTTGTTGAGGAAATAACACCAAGAAACAAGCTTCTCAAGGATTTTGATACCAAATGGATCTCCTTGGATGGACTAGTGCAACAAGTTCTTTTAGAATATCAATCCTTGATTGGAGTGATGTGCGAGCATCACAACACAATAGACAAAGCTCTTGACCTCTTACATAGGTTAAGCAATATAGAGACACTCTTGACTTTAGCTAGTCTTCTCCCCATGCTAGATGTGATGATCAATCTTGTGAAGAAATCCCAAGATAAAACTATGTATATTTATGAATATGCCAATCTTAAACATACATGCTTGGCCATTGATCATCTATATCTTGATCTAGCACAACAAGGCCCAAATTATTTCATGTGGTGGAAAATTACTGATTTGATTAATCCTGATAATTATTTATAGTTTAATGCAAGTAGGCACTTATGTATCTGTGTACGTGGATATGAGATACCAATGTTCCATTGTAAGATAGCTAGATGCTCTAGTAGAGAAGTAGCTATTAACGAGGAATATTTTAACAACATTGTTAAATATATTAGTGATAATTTGAAGGAAATTACAAAATCTCTTTCCTCTGAGATTCATGAAAGATTCCCTCAACATGAAATACTTGAAGCCATGGGTATTGTGTATCCTCAATTTTGGGTAAACCGAGATAACCCAAAATATTTTGATGATAAAGTAAAAATATTGATCAAACAATTTTTGAAAAGTGTAACATACAATGAGTAGACAATAGAAGGAATTTTAAATGAATCTAGGCTTAGAAAACAATGTGGGAGTTTTTCAATAGTTATGAAGGACCAGTATAAATCCATGGGCATGAAGAAAGCCTTTGAACTTGGACCAATAAAAAAGGTTTGGAAAAACTTAGGTCAGAGTGAAATATTGCGTGATTCGATATTATAATATTTCAAACTTGTTGATTTATGTCAAACAATGATATTGGGGTCGGTGGAGGATGAGAGAGTTTTTAGTGCATTGGCATTTTTGAAATCAAAGTTAAGAAAAAAACTAGAACTAGACAAGAATTTGGAAAATTGCTTGAGGATGAAAGGAACTGTATATAATGTCAAAAAATTTCCTTTTGAAAAGGCATTCGCAATTTGGAGGTCCACATGTGAAAAAATAGGAGCTAGGTTACACAACACTCCAATTCCAAATGCTAGTATTGGTGGCACTGGCACTGGTAGTGGGATTGAGATAGATGACATTGACACAAATCACACAATGAATGTTAAATTTGAGACACAGGCCGAAGAAAATGAAGAGTAGACTCAAAATCAAAATGAATTTTACTTTATCTCAAGATGAACGTTAGTTTGAGGACCTTGGCTCCATTTGGGAAATGGAAGAGAATTAGCAACTTTTAGGTATTTATACTGCACTTCATGAATCAGTTTCCATTGTTCCAAACTGTAGTTGATGATATTTTATATTGTATTCAATGAAATTGTGAATCATTACACTTCATGAATCATATTCCAAACTGTAGTTGATGATATTTTATATTGTATTCCATGAAATTGTGATATTTTATATTGTATTCTATGAAATAGTGATATTTTATATTTTATATTGTATTACATGAAATTGTGATATTTTATATTGTATTCCATGGTATTGAATTTGATATGTGATTCTACATCATTTTTAAAGAACAACGCTTATCACACTACTTATAAATTCCTATTTCATTTCCATTCACATAATCTTTGATAAATAACTGAAAGGAATATTAATCCATTCCTTGAAAAAAAGCTAATAGTTCAAAATCCATAACTTATAAGCTAACAAAAGCTAACATTTCAACATAAATAACTTATAAAGGCATCCACACAACTTAAACAATAAAAGCTTAAACTACCAAATCACCTAAATTATACTGATAAATCCTTATACATCCATCACCATAAAATCTTTATTCACAGATAAACATTCCAGAGCAATGAAGGTAACCAAAAATATATCATTCCAATAATAGATAATCAACTGGAAAATTACTCAGCAAAAGCAGGATAAACCCACACACCATAACTCAAAGATTACGTATGCATGAACTTCACCATTGTCTTTCTATATTGAAATAACTCTCTTATCCTCCACCGACTACAAATATGACCAACAAAAACTTGCAACTCAACAAAGTGAACCAAGTCGGGGAATCAAGAAGTTATGAAAATTTAGAACTCCGCGACAAGGTTATAAAAATCGGAGGACTAGCGACTAAGGTTACGAAAAGCACAAAAACTACGACTTTGAGTGATAGTAACCACAACAATGAAACTAACCAAAAATATATCATTCCAATAATAGATAATCCACTGGCAAACTACTCAGCAAAAGCAGAATAAATCTACACACCATAACTCAAAGATTATATATGCATGAACTTCACCATTGTCTTTCTATATTGAAATAACTCTCTAATCCTCCACTGACTACAAAGATGACCAACAAAGACTTGAAACTCAACAAAGTGAACCAAGTCAGGGAATCGGGAAGTTATGAAAATTTAGAACTCCACGACAAGGTTATAAAACTCGGAGGACTAGCAACTAAGGCTAGGAAAAGCACAAAAAATGTGACTTTGAGTGATAGTAACCATAATAATGAAACTAACCAAAAATATATCATTCCAATAATAGATAATCTACTAGGAAACTACTCAACAAAAGCAGAATAAATCCACACACCATAACTCAAAGATTAGGTATGCATGAACTTCACCATTATCTTTCTATATTGAAATAACATAAAAGTAGTAAAAATAGCTGAGTTTTTTTTGTTCTAATGAGTAAAATAAAGTTTTCCCAAAAGATCCCCTGGCCAAGCATCGAACCCCATATTTAAAGATTACAAATTGTCTTGATAACGGTTTCTTGAAGACAACCGTTTTAGAAATTAAAATAAAAATTCTTTGAAGTATCAAGAGAGCCAATTAAAGAAAATAACATGAAAACTAAAACTAATCAGCGGTCCCAACATCGACTCTGCTTCCAATTATTTCCACCTCCTACTACTCTAGTAACATCTCCTGTGCCTTTACTCTTTGCTTGTATTCTCGGTACTTGGTGACAATTGTGGTGATGTTTTTGCTTCCTGGAGTCATGGTGATTTGCAGCCTTGTTCTCCATTTTGAAAGTGCACAGTCTGACTTAGCTAGCATTTCATAGATGTTGTCACTTTTTTCCTTAAATGCACTCATATAGGTCTGTAAGTTACTGAATTTTTTGAATGAGTTTCTAGTGGTTTTCTTAGGATCGCCTACTTCTTTATGATACACCTCTTTAAATTCCCTCATTATGTCTACAACATCCAATAACTTTTCATCAAACTCATCCGTGAGGTCCATTTCAAGAGCATTGAAGTTCTCTTTGATCTTCACTAATATGTCAAAGTATTTTTCTAACACTTTATTGATTTCCTTGATATAATCTTCATATATTGACAATTTCCAATCCAATGAATCATACCAACTAGGATCAATTTCTCTAGGGTCATTTACCAATTTTTCTTTTATTAACAAAGTGCGCTCCATGGAGAGTAATTCTCTAATTTCCCTTGAAAGAAAAAATGTGCTATCATGTTCTCTCCTGATCTGCTAGAGCTTAGCTACTAGTTCCTTTCTTTTATCAGACACATTAACATAGAATTGCCTAAATTTACTAATGTAGAAAACACCATCCTGATAAAGTCCTTCTATCCTTTCATTGGAAACTTTAGCATAACCTAATTTTTTCCTAACCCATTGCACAGTGTTAGAATCAATACCTTGAACATTTGAGCTTGAGGCTTCCTCAGTGGTCAGAGTCATAATTGATGAAATAAAATTTCTTAAAGAAAGAATATGAGATTGCAACTAAAGGTTCTCATTTTTCTATTATTTTGCTCTTTTGATCAATGCATTAATAGAGTAATCATCATGATATACACCACCTTATAAATTAGATGGCCCCATATCAATATGAGTAACCTTGTAGTCGACTTCCGTTATCTCATTTTCGTTTAGGTCCTTTTCTGGATCAGCAATCTCCAACAGTTGATGCACAAAAGTGGAATCAGTGACAATTCGTGACATCCTCTTAGCCTTTTTTGGGCTTCTGGTGACCCTGTAGCAGCATGGTAAATGTACATATCTACTTCAATTATCATTTCAAGAATATTATTTCTTTTCTTCTCGATTGCTTTCTTTAACCATGTTGGGGAAGATGCCACTAATCCAGTGTCTCTAATTTCAACACTTACATTTTCTTTTCTTTTTTTCAGTTGATTGAACCAAAAAAAAAGTATCTCATACTAGAGGAGGAACTTCAAAGAATGTGGGAAAAGAATTATCATCAATTATTTGTTCAAAAACTCCCTCAGTGTTTGTAGGCACTAGCGTTTCTTGACTAGCCTTTTTATTAGGTATTGAGAGTACACTATCCTGTTCACAAATTGATTTTAGCTTGGCCCCAATGTCTTCTAGTTTCTCTCCATCTCCTCCTAATTGTGAGCCAGTGTCAGACGACCTAATTGATCACTTTCCAGTTGATATATTTATGCCAAAGGCTTGTACAATCCCTTGCTCTTTTCTCTGCGAAACTCTTTGCTCATGGGGAGAACCTGCACTTTGGTGCCATTTTCCATTCAAACAGTCTAAAGTTCTTCTCAAAACAAGGGCAGAAAGGACCATTAAGTCTAAAACTTCATCCTCTAACCAATTAGTTCTGTACAAGAGCTTAGCAGCAGGGGCCCGATATTCAGGATCAATGATCAATGAGTCTTCTTGTGCATCTTCTGGAATATTGAAAGAAATACCAAAAGCTTGTATTTTCCTTAGGGTCGATCTCATGAAATTTCTTCTATACACCTCACCTTCATTTGTACAGTATTCCCTAAAATCTTCAATATCAGGGTGATGTTCATAGCTGCCAGCTCGATACAAATTTTTCTTAACATAACCCTTGCTATCAAAATTAGTTCTCATGGGAAAACACTAAAAATTGAATTCATTCAGGGATTTCTCCACACTTGTAGCAATATTATTACTTTTGCAAGAAAATGAAGGCATCGACAATGGAAAATCATACCCCTTCTTTCCCATGTTTGAATATTTAACATTTACAACAGCCATCTTCCGACAAACTTCAAGAAAAACTAGGAAATCACTTGGGTAATGGGGCAATTTCAATGGATCCTTCTCAAAACCTCTGATTCTAAGATAAGTAAATATGTTGAACTGAATGTAGAAACTTCCAAACCTCAATACTAGAGCAACCGCTTTAGGTGAAACTTGAAGCTCAGGTTTTCCATCAATTCGTCTCACAATTTCCATTAAAATGTGTATTGATGCAACAAAAATTCCTCTTTCCAACCTCCTTAGTGAGTTGTGGAAAACTTCTATACACAGGTGTGTTTGACATATGATACCTTTGTGGTTCCAACCCTACCCAGACAACCTCTTGACTGGATAGAATGTAAACCAGTAATGAGCACATGTGGAAGGCAACAGTTTGCCAGAAATTTATCAATTTCTCATTTAAATGATAACTAATAATCTCAACCTAGTCAATGAATTTATTTTCACTACAAATCAATAGAATAAAACAACACATCCAAAATTAAAAAGAGTCTGAATATGCATTACCAACCACACAATGTAGCAAGGTGATAGCATCTGAAAATTCATCCTTAAAATGAACCCTTTTAAGCTTTGAGGGAAATTGAGACTTACCCTTTTTCTCGGACTTCAACCAATTATTTGTAGTGGAATTTTTGCATTCCTCATTCATTCTGAAAAAATCATCACCAACAGCTACAAACATTTCCTCTATAGTTTCCCTCTCTAGAATGCTTAATGCAGAGGAAATGAATTCAAGAGTAATTCTTGCAATGATTGACCCATCCACAACTCTAATTTCTTGAGTCTCTGGAATGTATCCCCTTGTGCACACAATCACCAGGTCGATGCTTTGTACAACCTCAAGAAAACCTCCTGTTTACACCAAACCGCTCTATAGAACTTTATCTTCTAGTGGTGTTCTCCTACTTTGCTCCAGGCATACCAAAAACTCCTCCAAATTGAGGTGCCCAATTTCAGTGTCCCTCACGCTAGACCAGTGATTTTGAATTCCACTTTGCATGAGCACAAATTTTTGGAGATAGAATGTTTTCACTTGAGAAGTACCGGCATTGGAAAAGAATGAGAATGCAGGCTAAATGACTTAGTAAAAATTTTCCACCCACTTATGTCATTAAATTGATAGGATGTGCATTAAATGCAACATTCAATTTCATTCCTCAAAAAGATAGCCTTTAAACCTGCATGCTTTTTGAAATTCCTGAAAAGAAAACTCAAGGTTAGTTCGTACATAGCATTCAATGAGATGATGGCACCTTTGAAAGCCAAGATAAGTCCATAATGTTGCATGATCGTGCAAACTTGGAACCTTAGAACCAAAGTCAAAAGTTTCAAAGTTTTGGAAACCTCTGACTCACTGACTACAAAGATTACCAACAAAGACTTGCAACTCAACAAAGTAAACCAAGTCGGGGAATCGGGAAGTTATGAAAATTTAGAACTCCACAACAAGGTTAAGGTTAGGAAAAACACAAAAACCATGACTTTGAGCATTCACCAAGAGAAATAAACATCAAGGCATTGAAAATGAATGAGGTAAAGGACCCGAAAGGGCAAAGGAGGGGAAGTTTAAAATTGCTGAAACTAGTTTAAAAGTTACGGATAACAAGAAGTAATTATAATGAGCTTATTGATGAATATAATAAGAGTCAACAAAAGGTTTTTGAACTTGAAATAGAGCTAGAATTATGGAAACAACAAGTGGAAATATTAAGGTCTCAGGGACCAGCTAGTTTAAGTCATGTTGTAACCAGGGAGTGGATGATTACTCATGAGAATATATTTTGGTTTGCTGTAAACATTTCTTAAGGAAATGACTGGTATAATCTATCAAATGAAAATGTGACATGTACATCTCGGCATGAAGCTTCTTTTTCTCCCTTATTTTGATTCTATCATCTCTCCAACTGTAACATTTTACATGAATTATTAATGAAATTTGATCAATGATCTTTCATTAATCTTCTTTGTCATTATGCATTGATGTATGTTTAATTTTTTCTCTGGCTTAAAGAACTAGTTAAATTACCTTGATTAAAGCATGAATTGATATAAATGTTTAGTGGATCTAATAAGTAGTCATGGATTTTGAGTATTTATGTGTGAATTATAATGCAATTTCACTAAGATTATGGATGTCTAGAATTAAAATCACCTTATAGTTCATATTTTAATTATGTTAAAAGTAAAACTTGAACATGTACTCAGTGATTCATCACACAAATCAATGATTAATAACATATTAACAATAGTATTAGTAACATATACAACAATGAACATCAACAATCATTTAATGTGTATCTAATAGTTGAAACCACTACTAGCCTTTTTCTTCAAATGATAAAATAAATAATACAGATAATTGAACATCAACACATTAATGAATTCTGAATTGGAGCTTTTTTATTGATTTTCACATGAAGGAATACATAGAGGCATTGACAATGCAAAATGTTGCTTTGCACAGAGTTGAGTTAGAACTTGAAAAATCATATTATCAAAAATCAAATCATTGCATCACCTTTTCTACCAACTTCCACTGTTCAGGTGGTGGAATTGTCATTTCTTCTATCTGATGTTGTTTGAATTGAAGATTTGTTAATAATTCATGATTGAAATTGGAACCTGTCTTGAATTCCTCAGTCAAATTTTCATTCAAGGTTAGCAATGGTTTGATGGAATCCAAATAGTTCACCACATCTTAGTTATGAGGAAACTGGTCCAAAGCAATCTTCCTTTCACCCTCCATCTTCTTTCTGAAATTATTCTTTCCAATGAATCGCTCATTTGTGTCAAAAGCCTCTGGCAAACCAAGCTCTGTGAAGTTCCTTACCTTTTCATCCAGCTTCTTCATCTTTTCTACAGCCAAATACAAGGATTCCTTTATTTCATGCATTCTCAAACACTTTTCAATGATAGATGACAATGTCATTGATGTAGCGAGCCGATTAGTAATCCTTTTTTTTTCAAAATATTGTCACTAGCTTTGTAGACTTGTTGAGGGTCAAAACAACACAACAACATTAAAAAAAATATTACTATTCTATTTCTCCTAAAAAAGAAAGACAACACATGGTAGCCTAACTTCCAAGGTCCTAGTAATTGGTTCTCAATTATGTTGATGTCGCTCAATGGTCAATATAGCTGTAATATGCAAGGGGCCTTTTCTGGTAACAAGGAACAAAACTGCATGAAATCAACTAATCTACGTTTGGGGTTTTAAAGAAACTTAAAAAGATGAATCAAAGCTTTAATATCAGATGAACATGAGTAAAACTACTTAACATCCAGACATGTATACCAATAATGAGTATTTCTCCATCCAATCACAACCATGACATGAAATAATCCATAGAACAATCTATACCATTGCATGCATCCACAGTGCTAATTCAATCACCATAACTTTTCACCAAACTTCCTTCATAAAATTTTGAAAAACAAACCATTCACTCATTATCAAAACATAGATCAAATAGATGTAACAACAATTCATTCATAGATAACTTAATGAAACAATCTTAAATCTAGTTCCTTCTATTGACTTTCATCAAATAAGAAACATTTAGGCACTGCAAAATCATTGGCATATGGATCGATTATATATCATTAATCATCAAAATAGGTCCAACTTGACAACATAAAAACTTATATGAAGCTGTAAAAACTGTATCTAGAATAAACTTGAAATTTAAGAGTATCTACTTAACAATTATCAAAACCTAAGACTATTCCTGTTTACTATCATCAGGTGGCTAAACTTGCTTCAATTAGCTGAGCTTTACAAAATGGAACCAAATAATACATATAGGTCAAGTATGCACGAATTCCTCCCTAATTGGAATCCAGATCCACCAATCAAGGAATTAGAACTAAATGAAGAACTAAACCATTCAACTTTGAGTTAGAAGATTGGAGCAAAATGTTGCACAATTCTGACATTCGAAACAAAAGAGTGAACTGGAGTCAAATCCACATCAAAGCCCTGCAAAAGAGGAGAAAAAGAGACATTGTGTCTAGTCAAGAGAAGGTTTTATGCTGCCAACTTATCCTTGTGTTGCATGCTCAAGGACATATTCATCATAGCTGTCAAACACTTGTTGAAGAGTATCTGAATCAGGTCCATCCAACCAATCATCTTCAAATCTGATCCTTCCTAATTCAGCTGAAACTAATTTCTATACCTCCTTCAACTTAATTAATTCACTTCTAACAGCCTTTGCTTCTTTCTTGATATCCATAAATCGATCTAATAATAGATCCTCCCCATCATCTCCTTTTTGCATTATGTCTTCAAATCTACCCCTCCATTTGTCCCTCATCTTATCTAAAGAAAGGCCTTCTTCAATTGAGGTATCTAGATTGATTAGAATGGCTACAATTTCCTCCCATTCATCAATCTTTTGGTTTAAATCCTTACTTATTTCTTGAACTTCATCTTGATGCACATGAATAGCCTTGGATTTATACGTTATTATACTCACAGTTTTCTCAATAAAATATGCACTATCTTCGTCAAGAATTGAGTGTTCAAACAAAGTTGACTTAGGTACTCTAGCAATGTCCTTAAGATTTTTAACATATTCCTTATCTTGCTTATCTAGATCTTTGGTACATTGATCTAGATTCCCTTCCAACTCAAGAGCTTCCTTGTGACTCCTAAAACCATCAGCAAGAACATCATCAACTTCTTGATTAAGCTTGTCCAACCATTTCTCTAACATTGCCACCTTGCTCTTCATATGAACCAAATCATCTTTCTCCTTCTTTGTTAATAAGACTGGAGTCTCAGGAGTTGTAGCTTGTTGGGAGATAGAAGTCGAGACATCCTTTAGAAACTTGTGCAGTTGATCTAATTGAGCTTTAAGCTCATCCTTCTTCTATTTGTCCTTGATCATCCATGACTTGGTAGAGGAAGCCACAATATCAATCAAATTCATTTGCTGGTTTCTTGTAGGCCTTCCTAAATTTACCGTGCCCAATTGATAATCAGTCATCTACATATCATCTCAGTTCTTATCCACCATAGGTATTGCACACTCAGCAATGATTTCTCCTGTGTCAATAAGCTTGGTGGAGTGAAGAACTCTAGCCCTCTTCTTTGGTTTCTCTTTCTCAATCTCTTTCATCATTTCATCCCAGTTCAATGGTTGTGGTTGAACTACCCGCTTTCTTTCCAAATCCAGCTTCAACCATGTAGGAGCAAGTGGGGTAGTAGCGACTTGAGCTGAAGAAGAGGCGACAATAGTAGAAGACAAAGGTTGTAATATTGTATTTCTAGGCTAAGAATCAACCTCTTGCACATTTTGTTGCTCACTTTGTGCCTTCTCTTGTGCAAGCTTCTCGGCCTCTTCCTTATCCTTTTGCTCCTACAATTTCTTGGCTTCCAACTCCTGCATCAATCGTTCCTCCTCTAATTTGTTTTCCTCTAATACTTGGTCTCTTTGCTTCTTTAATTCTTCAACATAATCCTAGGCTTCTTTGGAATTTTTCTCATGCAGAGCAATCTCAATAGCCTCCTCCCTTTCCAAACATTCTTGTTCTTTTCTCTCCTTATGAGCTTCTTCCATAGCTTTGAACTTGGCCTCAAGAGATTCCTTTTCTCTTCTCTGAGCAACCTTTTCCTCTTCCAATTCATGAATCTGCTGCTACAAGACCAACTTGTCACTTTGTTCCTTCATCTTGAGTTCTGACTCCTTTTGTTGTTGTTGCTGGGCCAACTCATCATCCTTAACCTTGGCCTCCAACTCTTGCTACTTGATTACCAAGTCAGATTGTGCTCTTGCATCCTCTCCTTGTTGTTTAGCCAATTCCTCAGCTTATGCCTTGGCATCACCTTCCATTTTAGCATCCTCAAAAAGCTTCTACTAGTTCTCCTCTGTCAATATATGCTTGGTCCCTGCATCATCTATTACTTCAAGAGATGTTACCACATGGGCCTCGTTAACAAATGAGGTGGCTTCTGAATCTGTTACAATATAATGTATTATCATCTCAGGCTCCTTCTCTTTTAATAACTCAACTTCTTTGTGGAGAGCTCCTGTAGTCATTTTCACACCTGGTTGGTCTACAACAAGGGGTTGAGTGGATGCTTCCTTTGTAGCAGATGTAGAAGCACCATCCTCTGCAACAATTTCCCCTTCTTTTCCTTCTGGAAGATCTTGGGCAACTACCTCCTCTTCTGCATTAGAAGGCATGAATTCTAAGGGTTCCTTAGGAGGCATTCTCAATTTTTCCTCTTGTACTGGGTGGTTCCAATAGTCTTTCTTTTCTTAGATGGTTGAGCCTCCGGCTGATTAATCCTCAAGTTGACCCAATGTACACTTCTATCCAAGATTGGTCTTACAACCTGTTTTATATCAATAGATTCTTTAGCATTCCAATCCACTGGATGAAGATCCTTAGTGCCTATATTATCTGTATCATACTAGGGATTCAAAGTTACCCCATCATCAGAAAATGTATCTGGAATGTCCTCCTTTATTCCAAACTCCACCATGAGTGGGATAGGAAATCTTTCATAATTTATCTTCCTAAGATCATATTCATCTTGTAGATCCATCCAAAATTCCTCCAACAAGTTAAAATGCTTATCAAAGACACTAGGGAGTAGGGCTTACATCTTATGCTCAGGATCAAAATGCAACCTAGAAGTGTATAAACCCAATTTCAATAAACTAATTCATCACAAATAGCTTTGGTTGACACAATGTGTGGGAAACTATATTCACCTAATTTCATAGGAAACTTATGACAACTGGTCTTGTGCTTAGTGCCAAATTTAAAGTTAACCCTCAAAGCCTGATATATGAATTCCATCAATATAATCCTATTGCTACAACACCTAGGAAGTCGGTGGGGGTGGCCATCAAAACCAGACAATCTGAAATAGGTAAATTTGGGGTTTTGAATATACCAATGCACCCATTCTATAATAAAAGCTATGGCCTCCCTGCTCAATCTATAACTAGCATCACTAGTGAGTCTATTAATGATAACATAAAGGAAGGCATCATTAACCCTCCTATAATGTAACTCTGATGTTTACAAGGTAAGCTGGTCATAGTGGTTCCATACCTTATTTTTCCCTTGAGCTTCTCCCAACATACCCACTGCATTCAACCCAGGAAAAATTCCCATTCTGGCAACTGCATAAACTACATAAGAGGTCATAAAGAAACTCTTAGTTTCTCTCACTCTCAACATTTGATTATGGATGCTTTCAGACACCACCATAGACGAGTCAAAATGATGTTTTCCATCCAAGATAGTTTGGATAAATGGAAACATCCATTCTTTAAATTGAAAGGCATCTCTCTTTCCGAACACCTTGGAGAGCATCATTATTATGTTCCCAACTTCCTCATAGAATTCTGTCCTTTTGGGCTGATCATGAAGCTTAGTGAGAGATTTCTTCTCTACCCTCATCCAAGTCTTATTCATATGACTTCTACTGGCTTCCTTCTTATCACTGTAGATATTCAATGCCTCTACTTCAATTAGTCGCCTTAGATTCTTGGGAGCAAGTAGTTTAAACATGAAACTAATCATTTATGGTTTTAGATCAATGATAACATTTTCCTTCACATCAGCACACTGTCTAGTAGCAGGATTATATGATCCAACTGCTACAAGGATCAGTTCCAGACACTGGATAGACAAGGGGAAGAGTGCAACATGGGCCAAACCCGATTGAACAATCCTTTCAGTTCTTCTTGTGACCCCATCCTTACTGAATATCTCCCCATATAATTCCTCATAATTGAAAGAACCCAAATTAGTGTCAGTAATATTGTCCCAATCATAATCCACTTTGCTAGGGGCGAGGGTAGCTTCCTTATGTTTACACCTCAACATGCAGGGGAGCTGCTCCACTTTAATCTTTTTCAGCCTAGCCCCCTGTATTGAAGTTTCTATAGGTTGGCTCCTCTAGGAAGCCTCATCTGATGCTCTCGACATCTTCTAATTCTGCAATAAACTCCTGTATTAGATGATCAACACAAAACAAAATACATCAATCAATACTTACCTTTATCGAAAGCGGAACCATAGAAGCAACAAGAACACCAAACAATTTTCAATATTGGCGGGGTCGGAGTCAAAATCAAGAAAAAACCAGAACCGAGACCATAACCGGATTGGGATCAAGACAACACCAGAATCGGGAATTGAACCAGGAACTAATTGCTAGTTCCAAGTTCAACTTCCACCCCGACTCCGATTTCGCTCATGAACAAGCGTAAAGACTCCATACCATAATGACAGGAAGCGAAATCATTTTAGGATCTAATCCTAAAATAAAACAACCTTGGGACAAGCATGGTCTCGAGTCTGTTCTCGCCAATTCCATCAATATAACTCAAAAGACACTTTCCAAAAGCATAGTCATATGGATTTTAACACCCAGGTCACATGGGAAAAATGAGGAAATAAAAAATAGAAGGGCCTAAATCCCCAAATATCTCAACTGTACTAAATCCAATTTAAACCCTAGCAAAGACCATTTTGTAAAAGTTGTTGAGCAAACCCTAGTTTGCTCGACATGCCGACTTTGAAAATTAGGGCATCACAAAAACCCAACCTGGAAAATGTAGAGTCAACATGAGATGAAACAAGAAAGGGTTTCCAAAAAAAAAGACATTTAGAGTACGAAAAACCCCTTGCAAATGAAATCCCTAATTAGAAACTAGGGCATGAAAAAACCCACCTGTCACAAAAGCGAAAACCAACAAAAAGATGACCAAAAAATGACGAAATGGAAAACAAACAAAATGGAACGGGAAAGAAAGACAAGAAAAAAGAAACAAAAAAAAGAAATAAAAAAACGACGGGCGAAAAATTATCAGAAGGAAGCCTTCTGCGAACAACCAGAACATGAAGACACAACAATGAAACAACACAGAAACAAGAAAACAGAAAAGAGAAGAAACCCTACCTCAAAATGCTCTCTAGGAAAGATATAAATTTGACAAAGATTTGCTTCGCAACTGCTTCCGCAATCAAATTGCTCATCTCGAGGTCTTCCTGGCTTTGATGCACTTAAACGTCTTGAATAACAAAGATAATGAGCCAGTTAAACATAATTAGAGATGTAAAATCAATTCGCGTGTGGAAAGATGCCACAATTAATGCCATTAATGTAGTTGGTCGGAGGCGGAGCAAATAACGTGAACAAACAGTTAAATCCTAAGAATAATGAAAGCAAGGCGGACATGGAGTCGGGAATGAACTTGGAACAAGAAAAATTTGAAAAGCCTTCACACCCAAAGTTCATTCCGATTCCGGTCCCTCGGAAAGGACAAACAAGCATGAACATCGGAAGCAGAGATGGGGCCAAGACTAAATCGTAAACCTTTTACAAAGTTTTGGGTGCAGTTCCAATTCCAGCTCCGATCCCGACAAAAGACCAAGAAACAACGAGAACAAGCACGAAGGGAAGTGGGACCACAAAGAAAATTGGACCCAGTGCAAACAATGAACAAAAGCAAAAACAAGGAAAACAAGCAGAGCTGAAATAGAAACGGGAATAGAATTTGGAATTTTGAGAAAGTTCCAAGTCCTGTTCCAACTTTGGTTCCGCTTCCGCTTGGGCCAAACGAAACACAACAAAAATGATGAAAAACCCAAGAACAAAAACAGACCTGCGAGCACAAAACAAATCGACATAACAAAACAAGAAACAAGGAAAGAAGGCGGAACCGGAGGCAGAATGAAACTTAAACTAGGAACTTTGAAGAAAAGTCCAGAGTACAGTTTCAGTTTCGGCTCCACTTTCAACAAAACAAAAGAAAGGAACACTTAAGAGCAAAAAAAAACAACTCCTAAGACCCAAACAAACAACCAAAGACAAACAAACACAAAGGGGGACCCATTTTGTTTCAAAATAAAATGGGGTGGTTATGCAAGGCATAACAAGACTGTTTATTGAACTTGATTTGCAGATTTCTCTAATGCTAGCACATTTTTGTTGTCCACTAAATATTTGTTGAGCTTCTTATAATGTTGTCTGATAGCATCGATCCATTGAAACATGTCACACAAATGATCAATCCTCTACATTATTTCATCCAGATCTTTTTTTTCATATGCCTCATTGTTTCTCTACAAAATGCAGATAACTTATTTTGACAAGACTTAATTTCATTTTTTGTTTCCATCAACTCTACCTCCAATCTTTCATTTCTTTTTCTCTCTTTCTCCAATTTTTTTCCCACTGTGCATTTCCATTCACAATGCTTAGTCTTAATTTTTCTGAAGTGGATTTTTTCGTCATCATATTTCTTGTTGCTCTCATCTAGCCTTTGCTTCAGTTCATTCACTTTAGTCTCATTTTGCTTATCCTCTTTTCTTGTTGATGTAGAGGCAATTTTTTTAATTCTTTTTTCTAATTCATTGCTCTTGTTATTTGTTGCTTTCCACTTTGCTTTCTCATTTGCTAGATCTTCCTGTAACTTTTCTATTTGAGTCTGCAACCTTTTTTTCTCTCTATCTTGCTTTAGCAATGATGTGTACACCAATTCATTGTTCTTCTTTGATACATTAATTTTTTTAGTATTTTTGAGTCCAAAAAAATTCAATTGAATATTGCTCACCTAGAATTCAGATGGAGCCATCTGATTTGCTGGTTTGTTATGAACTGTGGGAACAAGAATTGTGTTTTCCATGATTTCTTTATTTGTGTCAAATGTGGGTAATATCATGGTTGTCAAGCAGGCACTAAAGTTACAATAGACACACTCTCCATCAATTGCTTCTTTTATTTTTTATTCAAGTTTGATTTCTTTTTAAACTCTTCAATGTAATCAAAACCCGAGGACGCATGAACAATGGAATGATTGAATGGAAAAGGAATAGTAGTAATTGTAGTTGCTAATGATGTCATAGCCACACTAACTAGCAGTGGGGTAGTGCCTAGAAATAACTCCTTTGTGGTGGATCCACTGGTAGTGTGACTTGGACCTATCAAAATCCTTTGCCTCTTTTGTATGCCTTGATCACCTGGTGTTTTGTGGTATCTTGTATTGTTGTCCTCTTATGTGCAATTTTTTGTTGTCGCACATGTTGAACACTAATAGTGCTACTACCCATACCATGACCACCAGAGGTAGTGCTAGTTGCATTAAGCTCTCCACCATGGGCATGTCCTAGTTATGATTGTATCTGACCATGAGGATGGGGATTGGAAGCTCTAACAAATTGACTTGTATGCCCTTGGTCTACTTTTTCACCTCCAAGTCCAAGGCCAGATTTATCAACTTGTTTTCTATGCTCTACATCTGTTACCGTCCAAGGGCCTTGTCTTTGGGACCCCAAAGGACCACCTTCATAACCCTTTTTTTCAGCTATGGCTGCTCCTGAAGTATATGCTGCTTTTGTGGCCTCACTTAAACCGAGTTTGAATTTGACATGGCTTTGATCTTCCCTACCATCATTACATTCATCATCAGTTTCTTTATCTTCATATTCATTAGGATGCTCTATATTCCACAATTTTCTAAACTCACACTCTTCTTCGTTATCTCCATACTTTGCATGAGCTCTTGAATCACCTAGCTCCTTCCTCATAGACCAAAAGGTAACAATTTTTAATTGTGACCAATTTTTATTTGTAACTTCGTTCTCTAGAGAATTTGGTATTTTTACTCTACTAGATGGTTTATCACTTTTTTCATAAAAATTGTTGTACCTCCTAATTTTCTTTCGATGCAATGCCATAATTTCTGTTAACAATTGTTCAAAAGAAATACTATTCTCAATAGCACTTTTCTCCATTGCTATTTTGACCTCATCCTAAGAATCCTTGTTTCTCAAGTTTTCAAGCAAGGGTTTACTTTGATGTTGAATTCTACTTGCAACATTCTTATTGGCCATAATCATTGATTTAATGTTGTCACATGGATCATACTGCCAGTGATAGATAGCATCAAAATTAAAAAAATCAAAAGATTATGTGCCACACTAAATGCTTTTCTCTCAAATGTGAACCCTCCACATGTAAAAGGTAAATAAGGAAATAGGGTCTTCTTTTGTTGACCAACAAAGTGTAGTTCATCAATACTCTACATCTTCCTTACATATTCCAATGCAAAACCATTTCTGTCACATGTATTGGAAGTTTGTATGGCTGTACTCTCGATCCATAAAATCTTAGCACAATGTATTCTTCCATTAAGTACCAATTAGCCAATTGTATTTCTTTTCCTAGTTGAATGCAGTTTCTACATGACATAGGCAATCTAGGTATTGGAGTATTTGTAATTTCTTGATGCAATGGAGCCAAAAAGTAGTCTAAAAAATGACTGTAGTTCCTTCGAGAATCATGCATCCTTATCTCAATGGTCTATTCATATACTAGAGTCATTTTCTTTTCCTCAACATTACTATAGGGCTGAATCTAAAGCTTGTTGGTTTGAAACATTCCTCTAAATTTGAATAGAAAAAGATAGCACAAGTAAGATAACACAAGTAGGTTGTGAGCCTAAATATCTTGGTGGAACCTCTTTTAATCATTAAAACTTGTTTATGCATGGATTCTACAATGTGCTCAATAAAATTATATTTGACATGTGGAACACCATAATGGATATTATATACCATTTCAAGGAGGCTTGCACCCACTTCTAAATTGCTATCTAGTTTGAGGCAAAATGCTAGCATAGAAATAGTATCCTAAACTCATGGTTTAAAAATATCCAAATCATAAGGAGGCTTATGATCACCTTTCAATTTGTTTCTATCCTGAACTATTTAATTTAAGAAATAATTTTTCTCCATTTCATCCACTGCTTCATAATCACTAGCAAGATTTCCTAGGTCAATGCGGACATTTCCAAATTATTTGGTTGTAAACCCCAACACTTTTCCAAGTTCTTCTGCATTAATGGATAACAATTCTTCTTTTCTATCTTTATTAACAATTTCTCTTTTGTTATCATCATAATTTTGGGCACAAACCATGATAAATTCTGGGCAAGGGAAAACCTCATGTAACATCATGAGCCCTAATCTAGTTACACACGATGCACTGATACTATTAACTTGCATTTGTTTTGCAACCTTATTCTGAGATGAAAATCTAAGTTCTAAGGTATGCTTACCATAGGTTTTAGGATCATAAATATCATGGTATTCATTAGTGAAACCTAGGGTTTTAAGCAATTTTGCATAATATATTTTTTTATCCAACATTGCTCTAGTGGTACTGGTGGTAGACATGCTTATACAATGTGAAATTGTAAATTCCCTATTATTTATCCTTAATTTTTCTTAATTCTTAAGTCTCTTAACCCTAAACCCAAACTTCAAAGTTTGACAAAATAAGATTTTAAGAAACATCAAACAATGAAACCTAGCCGCAGTAATTATTTCACTTACCCGAATTTTGATTCTTAAAAGGATTAATGCTGACAGTTGTGGAAACTGGGTTACTAGAATGGTTTTGTTCGAAGTGGAACTATGGAACCCAGAATAGGGTGGTGCACTGCAATGAGAAAACTGAAGATTGAAATCTCCCCGTGTGCTGACCCTCTCACTTAAATAAAATCACTTAGCAGTAGAAAGTGCTTTTCTTTCAAACATTAAAGTGAATGATACGTCTACGTGTTGCTTTTGGACTACACAATGAGTACATGACTGACAACATTTAAAACAAGCCATTTAGTCCTGCATTGATAGTAAATTCTAAACCGTTGATCTTTGTAAATCTAACGGTTATAGGGTGATTCTAGATGTTTAAGTTCACAAGCCTAGCACTCTGTGCATTTCATTTTGGAATGCAACTAAAACCATACATCAAATTTTCATCAAATGGTTGAGTAATTTATGATATAAATAATAAACATATGTTTTAAAGTTATTTTAAAATTTAATGCGCTAGGATTGACATCAAGGACAAGGGGCTGATAACTTAACGTTGCAAAGGACTTAATAAAATGAATAATGATACCGAGAACTGAGGGAGAAGATCAACGAAAAATTTGAAATCACTAACATTTCAGTAAACCCTAACAAGAGTGACAACTTTTAGTGTATAATGTTTTTTGTCAATTTGATGGCAACTTTATTTTTTCATTTGCATTGCTTTATGTTTTTTTTGGCTAATGGATTGGGCACCTTGAGATATCACAATTCCACATTAAAATTATAGGGTAACAGTTTTAAATTTGCATGCAATTATTTCATAAATAGATAATACTTAATTTCTTAAAGGAAAAAAATCTAATTTGAATAGATTCATAGACACTAAACTCATAAAATAATTCTTTATTGCAAATGAATAATGAAGAATAACACAACCATTTATTTCATTACAACTGAACTACAATGTCACATTATTAGATATCTTTTTAAAGATGAGTGCAACATGCAAGTTCTAAGCTCCTATTTGGTATAAAAAACATATGTTACTTTACATAGTACAAATACAAATGTAAGTGTCAAGCTTTTGCTGGACCGCTGGTGACAACGTAATACAAATGTCTCTTTGAAAATAAATTCATGGGACTTGCCAAGTCAACCATGTGCTCTGAAAATAAATGCATGGGACTTGCCTAGTAGGCTATGGGCACTCAAAATAAATGCATGGGGCTTTCCTGGCCAACCATGTTGGGGAAAGGGGAGCTGTGAAGATACAAAATGTACTTATCCCCTTTGAGAACTAGAGTCATGCAGAAGATGAGGGGTAGTAAAATTGCTCCCATCTTCTACTTGTAGCTTCCATGCACTGGGATAGCACTTATCTCCATCAGAGCTCCTCATCCTGATTTAAAACCTGTTTGAGAAATCAGGTCAACCAAATCAGCTTCTTTTCAATTCCACCCATTCTAAACTTGAAGGAAATTGGTCTTTTACTCTGTAATTACATAACTGGAGGCAAGAGAATTTAGAGTATCCCTAATAATACCACATCATCTTCTTCCTAAATCTTTATTAACCCTAAAAAATGAAAACCCTTATGATACTATCCACTATCACTATCCCTATTTATGGGCCACCAGTGCCGCTACAAGCTTGATTTGCACAAACTAAAAAAATAACTTAATCAATTCATGTAACTTAAGCCTTACATGTACAAATAAAATGTTTAATTTGATTGACATTTGGCTACATGCAAACTGTACCTCAAGCTGACAAGTTGTCAAAATTGCCAGTGCCACTCAAACCAAAAATGATATGAAATCATTACAAATATTATTTCATTAAAGCTATGAGCTATCCAATCAATCACTTCAAATGTTCATATGGAATTAATCACCACCCATAGTACGATTACCAAACTTTCTTCAAAAATATTAAGAATTTCAATTAAATGAAATGTAGTACGTCGAGGCACTGAAAAGAGAGAATGAGCGATGAGCGTTGAGCCTTGATCTTTCCACGTGTTTGCATCTAATCATTCTAGTGTTATTCCAAAGGTTTCAATTCACAAGTTTAGTGCTTCAAAGATTTACTTTTGGAATGCAACTACAACCGTCCATCAAAAATTCATCGAACGGTTGTCGTTATATTGATTTGTGTTGACATTTGGCTACATATATGAAATATCCTTCACACATATTTCCTTCATTACTTTGGTTCAAGGATTGTATTATAAATTATTTTATAAGGTTGATAATCCAGCCTTGTTTGGCCTTTACATCCTTTGTGTAAAACATTCTTAAGTTTTTAAGCCCTGGTCCTACGTTCTTCTTAGGCGGTCCCTCTTTTAAAACAAACTTTATGCACGTGCATATTTCCCCCACTTAAGTTCTTGTATCACTCATCACCAAAATCCTTCAACCCATCATGTTCATTACCACGATGAGCGATGAGCCTTGATCTCACCATGTGTCTGCATCTAACGGTTCTAGTGTTATTCCAAAGTTTTCAATTCGCAAGTCTAGTGCTTCAGAGATTTACTTCCGGAATGCAATTACAACCATCCATTGAAAATTCATCAAACGGTCATGGTTATATTGATTTGCGCTGACATCTGGGTACATATATGGAATATCCTTCACACATATTTCCTTCATTACTTTGGTCTGGGGATTGTATTATAAATTATTTTATAAGGTTGATAATTCAACCTTGTTTGGCCTTTACATCCTTTGTGTAAAACATTCTTAAGTTTTTAAGCCCTGGTCCTACGTTCTTCCTAGGTGGTCCCTCTCTTAAAACAAAATTTATGCACGTGCATATTTTTGCCACTTAAGTTTTTGTATCACTCATTGCCAAAATCCTTCAACCCATCGTGTTCAGTACCACGATGAGTGGTGATTCTTGATCTCGCCATGTGTCTGCATCTAATGGTTCTAGTGTTATTCCAGAGTTTTCAATTTGCAATTCTAGTGCTTCAGAGATTTATTTTTGGAATGCAACTACAACCGTCCATCGAAAATTCATTGAACAATCGTGGTTATATTGATTTGCATTGACATTTCACCACCATTTTTTTTTTATTAGTTTGAGATTAGGTTTAATTCGCCAATGTTTTTTCTTATTCATTTGAAAATAGGTTTAATTCGCCAATGATTTTTTTTTTTGGTTTGAAAAAAAGTTTTAATTTCCAACAAAATTGTTTTTTCTATTTTGAAAACAAGTTTGATTCGCTAATGGAAATACTTTCTAGGTTTGAAAATAGATTTTAATCACCAATGAAAATATTTTATTAGTTTACAAAAATTTGCAATTCGCCATAGTTTTCCATAGACTTCTAGCGATTAGAAAAGATTCGCCAATTAAGATTATTATTTTTTCCTAAAAAATGAAAAAAAATGCCACTAAAATTAATATTTTTATTGGGAAGTATACAAGATTTTCCAGGATTTTACACCTTCGCTAAGGGGGGGTTTCTTAAAGTTATCCCTGCATAGTAGTACCTGAAATGCTTAAGGAGAAGGGAAGAACAAATGAGGGTCATTAAGATTATAGTGAAAGAGGCAATTGACTGACAGAAGAGTTATGCCAACAAGAAACGAACTCTTAGATAGTTCGCAATAGGGGATAAAGTTTTCTTGAGAGTTAAACCTTGTAAAAGTTCTATTGATTTTGGAAAGTCTTCCAAGTTGGCCCCAAGGTATGTGGGACCATTTGAAGTCCTGGAAGTGATTAACCTAGTTGCTTATAAACTAACTCTAACACTTGCTCTAGCTCGACTTCATAATGTATTTCATGTTTCCTTGCTTAAGCCATATCATCCTAATGTGACTCATGTACTTGACTGGAAATCCTTGCAAGTACAGGATCTAGGAATGGTGCTAGTGGAGCCCATTAGAATCCTAGATAGATGCACCGTTAAGTTGCAGAGAAAAGATATTTCTCAGTTTAAGGTCGAATGGGACCAGTACTCAGAGGACAGTGCTACTTGGGAGAATGTGGAAGAAATAGAACACTCCTTTCCATATTTGATTTCTTGAGAAAGAAACTTTAATAATTTTTTTTTTTTTTTTTGGATTGAGATATTATGATATTTCACGCTTTAAAATTTTGATGTTGAAATAGACCTATATATTTTGATGTGATGTTGAATTAGACATATATATTATGAAATATGCTGACCAATTTTTTTGTTGGAATTTACACAACACAACCCAACACTTGGCCACTTGATTAACGTTAGTGCCAAATCCAAACAATATCAAAGCAACTCTAACCAAGAATGCACCCTAAAACCATTTAAGGAAGAGGGGCGAGCATATGGTTAGAGGATCCCTATGATTCAACTTGATACAAAAAGAGAATGCAACTGAAACTGAAATCAAACTCAACGTCAAGAATGTGCACTTAAGATCCTAGTGAGGGTAAGGTGCTAACATAGGAAGGAGTAATTAATTGAAACTGAAACTAACTAATTCTTCCGCTGCAGTGGGCATCCACTTAGTGTGGGGATTCACCACTTGATAGTGGGTACAAAAAGAGATACAATTTCAATTATCCACACTGGTGGTAAACCATCCAGGGGTACTTAATGTGAGAAATGAGAAATAATTGCAGCAATAAAGGACTAGAACAATACTACTGTTTACAGTCTTACAATAAAGAAAGAGAGCTGCAAATTACATGTAAATTACAATAGCTTCAAAGCACATGAGTATTGGATGATCCCATACAATTAATTATCTCTCTAAATACTGAGCATGAGTCAAAATCAGAACTTCTAAAGTTTGATAACAATAAACAACAAATTGAAATGAAGAACCAACAACCCACTAAAATATTCATAACTCATTCAATATACCTCTGAATTGAGTGGTGTCTTTTGCAAAGGCCTTCTAGGAGGTAGGCGCCCAAAAATCATATCACAAAACAACATCAAAACACAGTATATAATTCTTGCACAAATTCCAAAGCACCCAAGAATGGTACGACCCTCCTTGAGGGAAATTTTGTAATAAGAAATCAGAAACTCAAAATAAAAATCAGCAAAATTGTGGAAGGGGTCGCCAAAATCATAGAAATCAGATTCTTAAATGCCCAGAACAAAATAAAAATCACTCACAAAGTTGTATACAAAATTGACTTTCAGCTGTGACTGTATCAACAACTTCAAATTGGAAAAAATCATCAAAATCTTCAACTGTTGAGCTCAATCTGCTAGTCTAATTTGAGAAGCAGCAAATGACCAACTAGGTGTTGTATTTCAAACACGAAATTGGAGAGAGACTAGGAGGTAAGCATTCCTTGAAGCAATAATTCAATTTTCATTCCGACAACATACCAGTAGCAAGGTTCATGGATAAACAAAGCTGGAGCCAGGCTTCTCTTTTATAGAAAAGGAGAAGACTCTTTGAATTCCCTTCAAGGTGCACCAAAAGACACAAAAGAAACTTTTCAAATTTCCAAAATTATTTAATTCCTCAAGATGGCGTCCCATTTGCAAGGCAACATTATAACTTTATTTTAAAATATTAAATCCTTCATTAGAAAGGCATCCACTTTCCAAGGCATTGAGATTTTATTAATATTTTATTCTTCCTTTTATGAAGGCGTCCCCCATGAAGACCACTTTTTAAGAACAACTTGAAGTTATTTTCCTAGGCCAAGGGGTCAACTGCAAATTATAACATTAATGCCTTTATTTAAGAAATTCACCAAAATAAAACCCTTAGAAGCCAGAACTTGAACTCATATAATTGCTCCAACTAAAAATGAAGACATGAAGATTCACAACTGCATACTGCCAAAAATAGTATTTACTATAAATAGTAAACACTCAAAATTGCCTCAAACCTCCAAGCAAGGAAACCCTAATTTTACCTCAACGAGCCTACGGGCCTCCGGAATAGGTTGAAGAGCGTCTGAACTGATCACTGATGAGAAGGGGACATTACATATTATGATGTGATGTTGAAATAGACATATATATTCTGATGTGATGTTGAAATACACATATATATTTTGATGTGGTGTTGAAATTGACATATATATTTTGATGTGATGTTGAAATAGACATATATATTCTAATGTGATGTTGAAATATACATGATCTTGAAATAGACATGTATGTTCAAATTTGATATGATCTTTTATTTTGACTTACTAGATATTAGGACAATGTCTCTTCCAAGAGGGGAAAGATGTTATAGTTCCCAATTTTATTGCATATTTATTATAATATGGTAAATTGAATTATTGAAAAAATTTAATAAATATTAAATGGAGATTTTGGAATTTTCAAAAACTGAATGAAAGAAGTTGACTAATGTTGACTTTGCAAATTTTTGGAAATTATTTTATATGTTACCAAGAGTTGAATGTTATCGATAAATTTGCAAGTGCAAGTGTGTGCAATTGTAGGGTGACAAGTTGAAGGACAAGAACACAGTTGAAGTAGGATTGTTTATCCAGATTGAACGGTAAGCCAGTTGGAATCTAGGTGCACACACCACAAATGGCATGATAAATTGCATTTGAATTATTTTTCACATATAAAAGAATGTAAATTCATGATTTTGAATGTTTTAGTTAATGAAAATGAATGGCTTGTAGATTAAATTGTCTACTCAAACTCTGTGTTTTGAAGAAAATGAAAGTAAGTATTGGATGAGATCTGCTATGGTTTTCTTGTGTCTATGGTCAGTCTTGGCCCCTCTTGCATCATATTGTGCTCTTTGCGCATGATTTTTCTCTTTTCCTTTGTGTACGACCGCATTTACTATGATTTTTTGTTTTAATATGCCTTCAATTGGCTCTAACCCAACAATTCATGTTGGTGTTAGTGGTTCGACGACTCTGCTTAATGGCTCCTCCTTCGAACAAATGACCACAAAAATTTGTTCTAAAAGTGTTTCATGAGGCAAGTATTTTGACTCCCCAACTAATGTGGTTTTACCTTGATTTTGATTCTACTTTCCAATGGCTTGAGCAACATAACCTTGTTGGGTATTTTGTTGGGAGGACTCCCCTTGAAAGTGTGCTTAAAGGATGGGTCAACAAGGCATGGGTCCCTCATGCGGTCTGCCTTGATATGGTCCAAAATTTAACCAAGGGTTTTTTATGTTCCACTTTGCGGAGGTCAATCATGTTTAGGAAATCCTAAACCATGGTCCCTGGTATGTCAGGTCTTCTCTGTTGGTTTTCTAGTTGTGGACCCGAGACTTCGCTGCCTTGGATGACACCAAGTTGCGGGTCCTGGTCTGGATTGAGTTTCTAGGTTTTCCTTTGCCTTGTGTGCCTTTTCTGAGTCATATTGTGTCCTCTCTAGGGAGGTTCATAATTTGTATTGAGCCAGGTAGGTTTTTCCAGGCCCAACCCCAAAAACGGGTCTGTGTCAAAGTGGACCTTTCACAAGATTTGAAGGATTCCATTGATATTCAAATTGAATCTCTTTGGCATAACCAGAAGGTCACTTATTTAAATTTTTCTAACACGTGTTATAGATGTTAGACCACAAACCACAAGATCAAGGACTACCCTTTGGCAGTGCCTCGTACTCCTTCTCTGCCACGGGGGTCTGAAAAGCCTCATCAGACAGATAATTCTATTGCCAAACTTGACAAAAAAATGGACCACAGTCACAAGTCATAAAAATAAGTCCAATGGCTTTGGGATGTCTTCCAAAGTCCCTGAGCTAGCTAAAAATGTTTTAAACCCTTTGGAAAAGGGGAAAGAGTCTTCGGTCGGGGCTCATAGTATTCCAACGCGACCTAGGATGAAGGCTATGCCTCAGCCTACTATCATTATGATAACACAATTGAATGCTTATCCTCCCATGTAGGGAGCTCAAAGTCGGTCTCGTAGTCCTTTTACACCATTAGAAGAAGGTGAATTTGTGTAGGAGAAACATATATTTTCTTCTCTGAATGTTCAAATTGAGTCAGTTCCACTAGAGTTTTTACAAAATCGCTTCTCTACTCTGAGCGAAGAGGAGTCGAAATTCGATGATATGGAGGAGTTTCACTCATGAATTTCCTCTCATGGAATGTTTGAGGTCTGACAGACCTCTCCATAAAGTATTCTGTTAGGGATATTTTACAAAAATATTTTAGTATTGAAGTGCTTTGTCTCTAAGAAGTTAAAATTACTGGTTTTTTGCTCATGTCAGCTTGTCGCTCTATTTGGCTAGCTAGTCAAATGTTTTGTATTGATCATGAAGCTAGGGGTGGCAGAGCTATCACCATTTTTTCCCCATGGTGGAACGCTTGTGTGGTTGACCATGGATCTAACCCCACACATTGGCTCATCTGGATCCTTCTCAACATTGATAACCATTCCTTTGGGATTATTAATGTTTATGCTTCTAATGATGTTGTGGAACGCTCTGTGCTTTAGTATTGGATTGTTGATTCATTGCTAGTTGCTACTTGGTTATCATGTGGGGATTTCAATATGGTTGAGATGGCATATGATAAAGATGAAACTTTTCCATTTAGATGGACAACTGGCGAATAGGAGGCGTGGTTTTATATGTGTAATGAATTGGGTCTCTTTGATCCCAATATTGGTTGCCGCCATTCTCATTCCCTTTGGCACACTTGGTGTAATTACCAGGCTGGATCTAAAAGGATATTTAAGCACCTTGATCCTGCCATGATCTCGACTCAATCTTTCTTCTCTTTTGACAACTCTTTGCTCCCGATTAAGCTGGTAGTTGATGTGACTTTTTCAAACAATTTCCCCATTTCTTTTCACATTGAATGGGAGACAAGACAGCCTCAGGCCTATAAGACGTAGTTCTTTTTGAACATGTCTTTTCTTTCACATCAACCCATGCTGGCCCACATCTGTAGGGTCTAGAATTTGGAGTGTATGCCACCACATAATAAAGGCTAGATTAATTGGTGGAATGATGCTATCACTTGCACGACTAGGTTTCTTCACATTTATGGGTGCTAGTTGGCCATTTTTCACTGACGGTCTTATGAGGATACCATTGCCAACCTACGCTTAGCTACCGAGGCTCTAACAACCAACCCTTTCTCCCCATCATTGCAATTTAGGGTGGTGGAGTTAAGGCACAAAAAAAAAGTTGCAGATAATTATGCTGCCAGAGGTGCACAAATTAAAGCCAAATTACACTGGTTAAAAATTGGTGACTATGCCTCAAAGGAGTTTTTTCTAGCCCTGCATGCCAGATACTCTTCCCCAGGCATAAAAAAATTGAGGATGGAATCTAGGTGCTTTTTGAGCTACCTGATATTCTCCAGGCCTTTTTCAAGCATTATGAACAAGTTTTCACCGACCAAGATTACACATCAGAGTGCCAACAAGCACTTTAGGATTGCCTTGATGTTGTGCCAAATAGGCCATCTTTAGCCTAGAAATCTTTTTGTGAGCAGTTGCTCATTGTTGAAGACTTGAAGGAAGTCATTCATACCATGATGGATGACAAGGCCTCGGGTGTTGATGGCTTCCCCTATGAATTTACAAGGCCCTTTGGGATTGTGTTGGGCAAGATTTACATAAAGTCTATCTTGAGGCTTTTCATTCCAAAAATCTGGGTAATATAATTAATAAAGGAAACATTAAATTCATACCTAAGCCTAGAGATCTTGAGGACATCTACAACTGGTGACCTATCACACTCCTCAATGTCTCATAAAAAAATATTGGTAAAAATTTGGCTCTGAAGATTCGCCATCTTTTGCCTCAGATTGTGCACCCGGAGAAAATTGGTTTCATTAAATCCAAATTTATTTTGGACATCATTATTATCGTGTGAGAAGGTATGGAGTGGGCTAGACATTCATACCAGAAAGCCATTTTTCTCAAAATTGATTTTGCTAAAGCCTATGACGACATTGAGTGACCTCATTCTTGCCATGTTGAAAGCCTTGGGGTTTGGGCCTAACTTCATTTAGGTTGTCCAAATAATTTTCTTAGATGCCTTTGCTTGTATTACCATTAATGACTGCCAATATTTTGCTTTTGGTCTTTTGTACTCTATTCAACAAGGATGTCTGCTTGATCCTTCTCTTTATGTGCTTGTTGTCGAAGGATTTGGTTATTTACTGTCCAATGCAGTTTCTCAATGTGTTAGAGGAATTTCCCTACCTAACTCCCAGGCTCAACTATTAATGGCCATTTTGTTGATGATTCTTTTCTCACCCTCTTGGAGGAAGAGAATAATATTAAGGTGGCTCTTGAATGCCTTCATATTTTTGTCTTGCATCTGGTTCCACCATTCAATGGCATAAAACTCTGTGTTATAGGTAGTCTATTCTGCCCACTCCCCACTGACTTCACTAGTACGGTTGGAAATGGATTGGGCCAGGGGATATCTTTTAGTTTTTGGGAATTCCCTTCACCTTCTAAGCTTCTCCAGCTGAGTTGTGGCAAGCTGTGCTCTCCAAGATTGAGCAAAAGTTGGCCTATTGGATTACCAAGCCTCTTTCTCTAGCAGGAAAATTTCAAGTTTGTTTTAAGATTCTGGCTGCTATGCATGTTTATTACTCCTCTTGTTGGGCTCCTTCTAAGCCCGCCTATGCCAAGCTTGAAAAAATTCTTCATGACTTTCTTTGGGCCTCTGTGGAGTCTCATAGAGGGTTTCACTGCATTTCCTAGGAATTCTATTGCTTACCCAGAGACTCTAGAGTCTTGGGCTGCTCTCCACTCAAAGACAAGGGACTACCTTGTGTGTTTAATGGATTATTAGAGCCCTTACTGGAGATGAAACTTGGAAAATTCTCCTTAGGAATTGCATCCAATCCATCTTCCCTATTCACAGACTCGCTTGGAAGGGGATTGGATTTCAAACCCTTCTGGTTATGAAGGAACTAGTTCAAATTGTGGGAAATTTCATGGCTAAGAGAATTTGGAGAGCTTGGGAAGCGGTTAAGCCTTCACTCCATTGGGCTGGCTCTAGCTTTTGGGATGGGCTTTTGCTCAACTAGTAGAACATTTGGTGGTCACCCCTTTTTTCTAGCAATGGTTAGCCATTGGACAATCACCTTGGCTTAAGGTGCTAAGGTTCCACAAGAAAGGAATTCAAACTTTGTAGCATGTGTTCCACAAACCCACAATGTGCATTATGCAATGGGAAGCTTTTCATGCTTGTTACAATCTCCATAACTAGGATTGTGATACTTATGATGGTCTGGTGAATGCTATTTCTATAGATATGATGCATAAAATGGGAATTCAATTACAAGCCTAGGATTGGCTATAGGTGGCTTTCACTGCATTTTCTTATGATTGAAAGTCTGAACCAGAGGTGGCTTCTTCAATCCTCTACTCATGTTTGGCGAAAAATATTCTCTACCACTTGGTCTACAAGTGTTGAGTTGAAACTTTCCCACTTTGCTTAATGTGTTCTTTTCCAATCCCTATTGGGGGATCAACTTGTTCACTTGGGGGTCTAGTTGACCCTCAGGTGCTCCTGTTTTGTCTGGGCAAGCTAAGTCTTTTAAGCATCTCTTTCAGTTTTGCACCAAACCTCAGTAGTATTGGAATTGGATTCATGACTTCTTTCGACCTTTCAGATTGGAGCCCTTCTCCTGGCATACGGTTCTATTGGGAGATTCACCTAGGCTTCCTACTAAGTATACCCAACTTTGGCACACTTTCAGGGTGCAAATCCTCTTCAATATCTGGAAAGATAGAAATGCTTGCATATTTTCTCACACTCAAATGGATAAAAATGTTTCTTTGTATTCTAAAGCTATTATTTTCTCTAACGTGCTCTTATAGATAGAAGTTCAAGAAAATAAAATTTCACTTGAGGTGGCTCACCTTCAAGTGCTTCTGGATCATTGGGGCAATGCCCCATGTACTATGGTTCGAGTGCCTGCTTTTCCCACCTCCTCTCATAGCCGATTGCCCTTTCAGGGCCGATAGTGGAGTGACTTTTCTCGCCCCTGCTCTCAGCTTACTCTTCGGCATGGTTCCCACCCTCCTTGGTGGTCTTGTTCTCCTCCTCTACAAGTTGGACAGGGATGGTCCTCTAGGGATTAGCGGTGGCAGTTACGGGTGGCCCTTTGATACTAATCTTGGTAGTGGCTCTGGTTGGCCAGACTCTGGTAAATGATTTCTACATTTGGCGCTTAGAATCTTTCCCCAGCGCGAGGAAGATAAAGAGAAGGAAAAAGAAGTTGATGATGGCTTGGGTCCTCCTCCTAATGTCACTCTAGACCCCGCTGATGTAGCGGGAAAAAGATGGATGACAGAGACCTCCTGGCTCTGTAGCATTGCTCTGGTCGCTTGATGGCCTTTTTATTTTACATGTTTGTAATGTTTATGGATTTTTGGACTAGGCCCAAGTGACTTTGGTTTTTGGTTTTCTGGGCTCTGCCCATGTGACTCTCAGGGTGTGCCTTCTTACCACCCGCCCTTTTTTTATGGATATGTAACTTTATCTTTATTAATAATATAGATAGCCACCTATTCATAAAAAAAAGTAAGTATTGAAAAGGAATTCTTTTAGTTTATGTATATGAAAGCTTGAGATGAGATTTAAAAGTTCCTTTCTTAATTCAAATGATAGCATAATGGAACTTATAAGCCATTCCAAAGCAAACAACTTATACATGAATGCATATATAAATATATATACATGTATATAAATAAAAATTCAAATACATACATACATATACATATAAATTTATATATACATTATTTGAATACATGGTAAGTATGAATGAAATCAAATAAATACATACATATATATATATATACATATACACACATACATATACAAATATATGAACATATATTTATATTTAAAATTCATATCGAATTCAAATTCAATAACCAATACATTCATATTGGAATGTGTGGGAAATCAAGCAACAATCTTGAAGGCGACCCACAATGGACATTACCTATTGAAATAATAAAGGCAATATTAAAAAAATAGAGGCCGACAACTATGGCAGGAAAAGCCATAACAGTAACACCCAACTACATGCAAAAAAATGTTTTTTGTTTCCATTTTAGAATGAACAATGGGAAGGAAAAAGAATAGCAAACTTGGGGAAAGAATCAACTAGTAGCAAGGAAAAAAGCAGAGAAAAGGTCGAAGTGATAAAAAAATTAGATGCAAGCTTCATTCAAAAGCTCGTTTATTGAGGTAAATCAGTTACCGTTGAAACAAATTCAATTTTAATATCTTTATTTTTGGTAGTCACTACATTTTGAAGAAAATTTGATAAGCACAGTAAAATGTATTCCTTGTGACTATGTGTACGACCTTGAGCCGTGTGTAGTGTTTGAACGACCACCTCTTTGGGTCATGTGGCCTATGACCTGCTTTGCAAAGAAGTGTCTTTGATGGAGCCTTATCGGCTAGACCAAGGCTTGAAACCTTTAAGGGTGTGAATGTCATGTTAGCTCACACGGTTATGTTAGCCATATCATGGAAATCAACATTTTTATTTTGATAAAATATGTTTTTCATTGTATGTAGTATTGTAGTGGTTTGAATGTCAAACCCATGTAAGGGGTATAAACCCTATGTTTACATTCAAACGTATGATTTGTGTTTTAATTTATATTGTTTTTCCCTTCCATTATAGACTAGGCCGAAATGGTAAGAGGGTTAAGTTTATTTCTCAAAAATATGATCAATGTTTGCATATAGAGGCACCATCGATTAGAGGAAACGATGGAATGATAAGATTTGGTTTCATTTAAAACCATGAAATGTATGATCTTCATGATCGATAGGACTTTTTTCTTGGAAAAGATACAAAAAAGAGTCTGCATGTCGAAACATGTATATGATATAGACCCAACAATTTCTTTGGGTAAACTTGAACACGACTTGTTGTTGGTTGGGGAAAGAATGAACCTGTCATGTAAAAGGGAAGTCATTTTTAGAGTGACCAAGAAGGCTTTGAAAATGGTCTTGAAAAGGGCATGGGTTAAGAAAGAAGCCTTGGTAACCTTAGAGTTAAGTATGGATGCCTAGTTTCAAATTGATGAGTATATCAAACCAGTTTCATTATAATATTTACATAATTACTCACGAAGTTTTAAATATCATTTATATGGAATAATGGACATTCTATTAGCCTAATTTGTTAGAGAAAAATTAAATGTCTTTGCTTGAAATGAAAGATGAGATAGTTGTAGACAATATTTTTACTAGTAAACATCAGTGTTATTTCTCTATTCATTGAGATAAAACACATTCTATTTTAAAAATAGTGAATGTTCTATTGGAAAATAATATTTTCTATCATTAAATGAAACTGTTTGGTTTGAAACAATGATGTAATGATGAAGATAGTGAATAATATTTTGTAAACGACACCATTTTGTTGATTAAGTTATTGTTGTAGCTGAAAACAACCTTTCTCAATAAACTGTTTAGTTGAAACAACGTGATATAGATGTAAACAATGAATGTTCATATGTAAACAAGTTGTTTTAAAACTGTTTAGTAGGAAACAATACTTGTCCTATTTAAACAATGAATGTTCATATGTAAACAACTTGTTTTATAATTGTTTAGTAGGAAACAATACTTGTTTTGTTTATACAATGAATGTTCATATGTAAACAACTTTTTTATAACTGTTTAGTAGGAAACAATCCTTGTTCTATTTAAACAATGAATGTTCTTATGTAAACAACAATGTTAGAGTATCACGGATGTGAGAATGCAATAATAATATGTGTGAAACTGTTAGCATAGACTTGTTCCGATTCTTTATTTTTGACAAAGAAATGTCAAATGGAGTACTATTTTAAGATTGCAATATGAATTAATGTTTATTTCAGAATGTATACACAAATTTTAACATAAGTAGGCACATATATGTGTATACACACAGACTTCTTCTATGCACATACACATACTTGTGACATACCTTTTTTTGTTTTACTACATTTCTTTTAGAAGGAAAATGCTTATGATGAAAAGTAGAAAATAGTCATAAGAGTGATATGACTAATTGTTGAACTACTTTGTGAATCATAAATCTGATTTCTATTTAGAGAGTAAATTAGTATTCTGATTCTTCTTTTGAAGATATTTTTGAAAGAGTCTTTTAATACTTGAACAAAATGATGATACCTTAGTTGACTAGAGCACCTCAGGGTAGATGTTGCTAGAGGGTAGATAGTTGTTATAAGATATTGTATAGGAGAAACTTACCTTTTGGGACAAGTGCTGAAATGGAGTTCAGAGAGTATAGGTTTGCATTACCAGAACCTTTTGGTTGTTATTGTTGCAACGCATTTATTATGCTTGGCCAAGAAATATAGTTCATTATGTATGTATGAACTTTGTGATCTCACTCTCTACCATTCCTAGCATAGATCTTGCATTTCTTTTCTAACTTGTAGATAGAAATTGTATGTTGATGTATGGGCATGCACTAGATTCCACCTTGCAGATTGTTCTCTTGCTAAACTTTCCGTGCAAGGTCAGGAATTCTTCAAGTCAGAAGAATACCAGGGAAACATAAGTTTCGTGGTTGGGTGATAAAGTGCTTGAACCATGTTCTCATCCACCAGTGGAGGCAAGCATCAAGAAGAACCTTAGTTGTTCACAAGACTATTTTAGTCTAAGATGTAACTTGATGTAATGCATTCATGTATATGATGAAAAGTGTACAATGTAATGAATTTAATGTAATGAATTTGTGGCCTTAGGAGCCAATTCAAACCTGATATTGTAATTTGACTTTTGAAGTGAATATATGAATCTTTGACTCATTTTAAATGGACATGTGTAGCTATGTTTGACTTTAGCCACTAGTTATTTCTTTTTAATTTGGATTATATTCATGTGCCATTTATAATAATATTAATTAAGTAATAATTTTGAATGGGTTATTACACCTACTCCTTGGCTTAATTGGCTTATCAAGTCAATAACTTATGTAATACCAGCCCTACTACTTGCTCCAACAATTGACCAGGGCACTTGTAAATGCGACCTTTGATAAAATTCAATTTTATATAATGATTTGATGGATGTTCATGCCCCTTTTACTACCATATGTCTTTGTCTTATGACTGCTCATCCCTATTTCATTTTCCCTTAGGCTCTCTGTCATGTAACAAACCTCTCTATATGCTTCATGACATTGTACTTCTCAAAACCATTATTTTATGTCTGTGTTACAGTATTCCTCTATCTCCTTCCTTCTTTATACTCTATCATTTCACTCTTGAAAATTGGCATACCTATTCATTCATACCATTATATCATATCAGGCCTTTGCATTGCTTCCTATTTGAATTTCAGCACTGTCCATGACATGTTATATTTGATAGTTGAATGATTATCCTTGATCATGGCGGTAATCCTTTTGGAATGAGTGTCCCATGCTTACATTTAATTTTCTCCTTTTTTGTCCTTGAGAATGGTGAATGTCGTGTTGATTTTGACAACCAACCATTATGATTTTTTTGTCTCTTAGCTGTTCTTTGAAAACCTCACCTAACACCTTCTCAAACTCTACCCTACCTTCCTTTGTAGGGACTTACAACATCATTATTTGACTGCTACTGCTGTTATTATAGAAAAACTACCTTTTCAACAATCATATGACACCATTATCATAGGTATGAATTTTCATTTTCATACTTTGATATTGCATAGTCATTTACTCTTTTCATCTTATTGACCATACACCTTTGATGATGAAGAGTGCTTCTCATGACTATCCTTAAGGTTGTTACTCCATCAAGCATTTATTTTTGTTATATTCACCTTCATGATAATACTGTCCTTGACTTTATTTTCTAATAAAATTTTGTCCTTTTGATTGCCATAATGAATTTCATTGATAGGACTACCCTAGGAAGCAAGGTATGTCCTCTTTTCATGGTTGTCATCATAAAGGACTGTCATAGATTGTTAAAGGTTTCCTTTAATAACTTTTTCCTTTTTGTCCTTATGATGACTATTCATTACATACCACTATCATAGGTCTTCTGTACCTTCTACTTTACCACAACTCTTGGATGCTTCATGAATTCATCACTATCCACGATTGATTCATGCCCCTTCTCATATACTAGATTATTGTTATAACCATCTCTCTATAATCTATTGAAGCAATCACTAGTTTTCATTTTGTGTATCTTCATATGCTTCTCCAAAAGTTAATCTCAATAATATAGGCTCCTCCTCATTCACTTTTAACCTTCAAAGCTTCAACATTTTCCCATTATCATGATGACTACTCTATGCTTGAGTGTAATTAAACTTCCTTTTAAGGGGTTCTTGATTGAGTTCATGTGATTAGATTTTTGGAATGTCATTGATAGGTTTACTATGTTCAATATTTTACTATTATTCTTTGATAGATTTTTTCCAAGCATGCATAGCTTGTTCAAAAGCACTTGTTTTAGGATTTTAGCCATAGCAGCAAGGCACTAAACTATTTAATTAAATGCTTTGGTAGACATGTATGGAAAATGTGGTAGCATAGACAAAGCAGTGAACTATTCCATAAAATGCCTCGAAGAAATGTGGTCTCATCATGATGGAATGCCATGACAATCCGTATAGAAGCAAGGAAACAATATGGATTGTCATGGCATTCCATCACCACACGACCACATTTCTTTTAGGCATTTTGTCAAACAGTTCACTGCCTTGTCTATGTTGTTGCTTACTATTATGCTTTGATAGATTTTTTCTAAGCATGAGTAGCTTGTTCAAAAGAACCTATTTTAGGATTTTATCCATAGTAGCAAGGAAGTGAATTGTTTGATAAAATTCTTTGGTAGACACATAGGAAAAAGGTGGTAGCATAGTGAACTGTTTGATAAAATGCCTCAAATAAATGTGGTCTTGTGGTGATGGAATGCCATGACAATCCATATTGTAGCTGCTGTAATATGGATTGTCATGGAATTCCATCACCACGAGACCACATTTCTTTGAGGCATTTTATCAAACAGTTCACTATGCTACCACCTTTTACATACGTGTCTACCAAAGCATTTTATCAAATAGTTCACTACCTTGCTGCTATGGCTAAAATCCTACAATAGGTTCTTTTGAACAAGCTACGCATGCTTGCAAATAATCTACCAAAGCATAATAGTAAATATGGATTGTCATGGCTTCCAACACTATGGCTAAATAGTAAATATGGATTGTTCAAAAAATATATCAAAGCATAATTCTAAATATATATTGTCATTACATTCCAACACCATGGTCTTGGAATTCCATGACAAGCCATAAAAAAGCAATAGAAACTGTTCATTACCTAGTCTATGGCTTGTCATGGCATCCCAATCACCATGGTATTGTAATGCCATGACAATCCATATTTACTATTATTCTTTGATAGTAAACACCCAATGTTTTCCAACCAGCATATACATGCACAATATGATTGGAAGTTGGAAAACACAGTGTGAGGTGAGTCTATGTCTGCCAAAACACATTGGCAATCCATAGATCTAGTAAATCATACATAGAAATAGTTGATTTCCTTGTCTATGGCTTGTCATTGAATTCCAATCACCATGGTGTTGCAATGCCATGACAATCCATATTTACTATTATGCTTTGATAATAGACAGCCGATGTTTTCCAACAAGCATATACATGCATAGTATGATTGCAAGTTAGAAAATACACTGTGAGGTGAGTATATGTCTTCCAAAACACAATGTCAACCCATAGATAAGAAATAATACATAGAAACAATTCATTTCCTTGTCTGTGGCTTGTCATGGCATTCCAACTCACATTGTGTTGGAACACAATGACAATCTAGATTTACTATTATGCTTTGATAGTAAACACACAATGTTTTCCAAAAACCATATTAATGGATAGTGTGATTGCAAGTTGGAAAACATAGTGTGAGGTGAGTATATGTTTGCTAAAACACAATGGCATGCCATAGATAAGCAATCATACATAGAAATAGTTCATTTCCTTGTCTATGGCTTGTCATGTCATTCTAATCACCATGGTGTTTGAATTCCATGAAAATCTAGATCTACTATTATGCTTTGATAGTAAACACACAATGTTTTCCAACAACCATATACATGCATTCTATGATTGCAAGTTGGAAAACATAGTGTGAGGTGGGTATATGTCTTCCAAAATACAATGGAAATCCATAGATAAACAATCATACTTACAAAAAGTTCATTGCCTTGTTTATGGCTTGTCATGGCATTCCAATCACCATGAAACCATATTTCTTTGAGGCATTTTTCAAACTATTCACTACCTTGTCTATGTTGTTGCTTACTATTATGCTTTCATAGAAAAGGAAGTGAACTGTTTGAAAAAATGCCTCAAACAAAGGTGGTCTCTTGGAATGCCATGAAAAACAAATGTAATTGGCAACTACAATTATCACTCTAGTATGAATGATTAATATCTTTGAGAATAGTATTTGGTTGCATAGGTGGACTTCCCTATAGTTGTGGGTATGGTTTTAGAATATATTATTGATACATATACTAAAGATGACAATATATATCTATGAGCCAAACTACATTGCTTGTTAAATCAGGTGTTTCCCATTTTCTAACAAAATTTGGTTAGGGGGTCTCCATTTGCAAATATCACTCTAATTATCATCATATATCTACAATTATCACTCTAATTATCTGCAATTATTTTGGAAAAAATAGTGGGAGATGAGTATGTCTACCAAAACATAGTGGCAAGCCATAGATAAGCAATCATACATAGAAACAGTTCATTTCCTTGTCCATGGCTTGGCTTGGCATTCCATTGACAATGACACCACATTTCGTTTAGCCATTTTTTCAAACAGTTCACTGCCTTGTCTCTATTGCTGCTTACTATTATGCTTTCATAGACAAGCCAGTGAATTGTTTCAAAAAATGCCTCAAACAAATGTGGTCTCATGGAATGCCATGACAAAAAAATACAATCGTCAACTGTAATTATCACTCTAGAATGAAGAAATTAATATATTTGAGAATAGTACTTGGTTGCGTAGGTGGAGTTCCCTATAGTTGTGGGTATAGTTATTACCTATGCAATGTGAAGTAACTGCATAACTACATTTAGTTGACTATGGAAAAAAACTATATTGTAATTTAATTTTTTTTATCTATCTATCAACATCTACTTATTATTTATGCAATGTGAAGTAATGCTTTCCGTTTGAAAGATGTGTAATGCAATGAAATGGAAAACACTAGGTGTTTATAAAATTGCAACTTGCATCACAACATACCCAAACCCTCTTGGTTTTTAATCCTGTATATGTATGTGTGCATTACAAATAGCAAGAACACTGATTTCTTTCCATTATCGCTAATAATGAGTAAACTTGTTCAAAGTGGTGAAACATAGAGTGTTAATGGTTCTTGGAAAACTATGGGTGTTTATAAAATGATGCCTTTCATTACATTCCTAAGGTCTAAATAATAAAAGCTTTTAAAGACATTCATATTCTTTTGTAAAATTATAAGATGAAAACACTAGGCTTTACAAAACCTGCAACCCACTTAATATTTGAAAATAATTTACAAACAAAAACCCTCGTAATGTTTTACAACCCTTTACAACTAACAACCAAAATTTTATTAGAAACCTCTCAACTCACTTCAGATATTTTTTTAGTCTCCCCCTACCTTCAACCTTCCACTTGCAACTCCACTCTCCAACCTTTCACTTTCAACCTGTAGAATGAAAGAGCAAAAAACATAGAGTGTTAAAGGTTGTTGGAAAACAATGGGTGTTTATAAAATGGTCTACATTTCATTACATTCCTACAGTTTTAATAACAAAAGATTTTGAAGACAGTCATACTATTTTCTAAGATTCCAAGTTCTCAAAACATTGAGAAACCTACAACCCACAACAACAACACACCTATGTACATACAAAAGCACATGAAACCATACATAAAAACATACAAAATATAACCTATCTACATACAGTTGGTTAGAAACCCCTCACCTCAAGTCGGTTGGTTGTCTTCCCTGCTTGCAATGCACCCTTGCTTTCCAACATTTCAATTTCAACCTACAAAACGAGAATACCCAGAACATAAAGTATTTTCCAAGAACAATACTCATTACAATTTAAAACACACATCACCACCCTTCCTGCCCACACGTGACAGATAGCTTCTCGCATAAGGAAAAAAAACACTGGAGTAATTTGATGACGAGACACCTCCTCGCTTTCCTCACTATGACGTTTCCTTTTGTCTGCCAATTTTGTCACTTTTATCATTCGTCCGGTGGGCCCTGCACTACTCCATCTCATCATGTTATGTATGTTTCCATGTATGTTGTTATGTATGTTTTTATGCATTTTTGTATGTACATAGGTGTGTTTTTTCTACACTTTAGTCACCTCCATTGCATCCTAGTGTCGAATGGGTACGCCAAAGAAGTGTGGAATGTCAATTAAGATAAATTTTGGTCTATATTTTTCATACATTTATGCAATACATGAAGTAAATTGGTAGGCCATTTAGCAAATGATGTTGTTTGTGTAATAAAGGTCTCGATGGAGAAGTAATAGCTTCAAATAAACTATGCATCCACTTATAGGGATCCAAACATTATTGAAATAAAACCTCTAAATTAGGAAGATAATCAATCTCCATTACCAAAAGACTCATGCCATGTTTGCAATAAGGAGATAGGGAGAGAGAAAGGGAGAGCTAGGGATGATAAGAGGGAGAGATAGAGAGAGAGAGAGAGAGAGAGAGAGAGAGAGAGAGAGAGAGAGAGAGAGAGAGGGAGAGAGAGAGGATCAAAGAGAGAGGAGAGCGATATGTAGAGAGGGAGAGCAAAGAAGAATGGGGAGAGAGGGAGATATAGCTAAATATATATAGAGGGAGAGGGATAGACATAGAAAGGGGGATATCTTTTCTTCCCTCTATTTATCTTTATCTCCCTATCTCTTTATGTGACTTTATCTCTATCTATGTTTCTCTCCTCTTCTCTCTCTCTTTTCCTTTATCTATTTTTCTCTATCTCCCTCACTATCTCTACCTCTTGCTCTGTCCCTCCTTACTCCTCTATATCTCTACCTATCTCTCTATATCTCTTTGCCTCCCTCTTTATCTCTCTATTTCTATTTATCTTTCTCTCTATCTCTATCTTTGTTTCTCTCTCTCCTCTCTTTTTTCTCCCTATACCTCTTTTTATCCCTTTATTTCTATATTTGTTCCTCTCTCTCTTTATCTATCTTTATCTCTTTCTCCTCCTTTGTCTCACTTTCTCCCTCTCTCTTGCTCTCTTTCTCTTTCTTCTCTCTCCACATATCTATATCTTATCTCTATCTCCCTCTCCATTTTCTCTTCCTTTCTCTCTCTCTCTCTCTAAATATATGTTTGTCTCCTTAAGTGTGCAATGGGTATATTGAAGATGTCTTAAAGGTGAATTATCATATCCTTAATCAAATGGCATGCTACCTTGAGCATAACTCCCTAAGGAAACAGGTCATCTTTGGATTGTTGACATGAAACAACCAATCGAAAGTTAGTTTCTCTTTTCTCTCTCTCTTTTCCTTTGTATCTCTTATATTTGTCTCTCATGCTCTATCTCCCTTTGTCTATTCATCTCTCTTTCAATCTCTATCTAATTTTGTCTCTTTCTCTAATTCTTTATCTTTTGAGTTTCTCTCTCTTTATTAGTCGATAGGCTACATATAGTGTGAGATTTGAGCTTGAAACAAGTCTCATGCCTGCAAACCACTATTGAACTGTTGGAAAACAAGTTTCAGCTGCCATTTAAAGGTAAAATAACTATAGTTTAATGGTAAAATCCTCTAATATATCAAGTAAAAGCCTCCAAAATCTCACTTATCACATAGAAGTCAGATTTAAATATTGATTTGACAACTGGATGGGAACATTCTATTTCCATTTACAATATTTTTTGTCAATTTGATGGTAACTTTCTTTTTTCATTTGCATTGGTTTATGTTTTAAATATGTATGTAAATATTTCATAATCAGATAATACTTAATTAATTTAATTTGTTTTATATAAAAGTATATTAAATATTAATTATAATAATTTCATATTTATATTTATTAATTTTTATTATAAAATATATATAATAATAATATAACTTATATATAATATAAAATAGTATATATAAGTTATATTATATATAATTTAAGCTGTATTATATAAAATATATATAATATATTAATTATAATAATTTTAGATATGTATTTGATAGTTTTGTTAAAGAATATAATATATAATAATAAGTAGTATAATTATGTTATTTATAATTTATTTTTTATTATAAAATATACATTATATATTAATTATGCTAATTTATACTTAACTACGTAGGGTAAAGGATGTCGTAATGTTAAAACCTAAATGTGCTCATTATTAGGATCTTGGCCGTAATTTTCATTTTAATAAACATACTCTAAAACCCTCGTTGAAACCTTATTTTCAGGGTGTAGCTCATCGAAATGGAGAAGTGAAAGGTTGATACCAGTGAGGAAGGAAACCAATAGTGGTGGGGAAAGCAGAAAAAAATGGAAGAAAATAGTCAAAAAAATGGCAAAAAATGATATAATAGATGCCTTCTAATATTAATGCCACTACAGGTGAAAAATGTCAAGATTAGTGCTAGTATCAACGAGAATCAATGTTAATTCTAAAATCCTTGCAAATGTAAGAATCTCCATTTTTCTTTATTTATTATCAATTAAATAAAGAATTCCCAAATGGCTTAGATGGGGCCCAACATGGAGAGGTTTGGAATCCTAGAATCCCATATTACAACCATTGACAAGTAGACGACATCGAGAAAATAAAAGTGGGAAATGTTTGGAGCCATGAATGACAAATGACGAATGCGAAAAAATTTTGACGATGAAAATGAATGGCCAACGTTATTTCCATCGTATTGCATCCTTCCTTGGATGATTTAAGTTGTCGATGATAAAAATTAGCTCGTTCATATCAAAAAAGGATATGCCTTCCCCATAAAAAATATGTCGAGAGATATCCTTCTCGAGGCATCTATTGCACTTTTATGTGACTAATTCATTATAAAATAGACGCCTCGAGAAGGATATCTCTTGATGTATTTTATATATATTATTAAAATAATATATATATGCTAGTAGCATTCACAGTGGGACATGGATGACAAAATTATTATTGTTAGGGTTAGCGTTAGGGTTAAGATAGGGTTAGGATTGGGGTAAACATTACAAATATGGTTAGGGTTATGGTTATGGCTAGGTTTAAGTTTAGGAATAGGGTTAGGGTTAGGGTTGGAGATTGTGTTTGGGATTAACATTTGGGATAAGGTTTGGGCTAGGGTTAGGGTTACTATTATTATTAGGGTTAGACAAAAACTGAGGCTCAAAGTTGGGAATAATTTTATTATTTTGAATAGGGTTAGGGTTAGGTTTAGAGATAAAATTGGTATTAGGGTTGGAGTTATTACTAGGGTTAGGATTAGGGTTAAGTTTACGATAATGTTGAGGGTTAAAGTTATGAATAGAATTAGAGATAGAATTAGAATTTGGATTGAGGTTATTATCACAATTAGGGTTACTGCTAGGATTAGACATAGAATTAAGATGAAAGGTATGGTTAAAGTCAGGGTTAGGATTAGAGATAGAATTAGGGTTAAGTTTGGGGTTAACTTTAGTATTGGAATTAGGGTTATGCTTATATTTTAGGGTTAGAGTTAGTGTTATTATCAAGATTAATATTAGGGTTGGGTTGAGAGTTATGGTTGAGGGTTAGGGTTAGCGCTAAGGTTAGACAAAAATGAAGGTTAAGGTTGGGAATAATTTTATTATTAGGAATAGGGTTAGGGTTAGGTTTAAAAATAAAATTGGTATTAGGGTTATGCTTAGATTCTAGGGTTAAGGTTAGCGTTATTATTATGATTAATATTAGGGTTAGGTTGAGGGTTATGGTTGAGGGCTAAGGTTAAGGTTAAGGCTAGACAAAAAATGAGGGTTAAGGTTGGGAATAATTTTATTATTGGGAATAGGGTTAGGGTTAGGTTTAGAGATAAAATTGGTATTAGGGTTATGCTTAGATTCTAGGGTTAGGGCCAGGGTTATTATTAGGATTAATATTAGGGTTAGGTTGAGGGTTATGTTTGAGGGTTAGGGTTAAGGTTAGGGTCAGGTATAATAATAGGGTTAAGATTGGGGTGAGTATTAGTATTGGGGTTAGGATAAGAGATTGGGGTTAGGGTTAGAATTAGTATTGGGATTTTCATTATAGTTAGGCTTAGGGATATAGATGAGGGGTAGGTTTAGGGGTGGGGTTAGCATATATAAAAAGGGCTAGGTATAGAAATAGGGTGAGGGTAAGGATTAGGGTTAGATTTAGGTAGGATTAGTATTAGAGTTAAAATTAGGATTAGAGTTGGATATAGAATTAGGATTATGGTTAGGATTAGGGTTAGGGTTAGGGTAAGAGATATAATTTGAATTAGGGTTATGGTTGGAGTTACAAATAGTATTTAAATTTGGGTTGGGGTTATCATCACAATTACAATTAGGGTTATGATTAGAGATAAAATTAGGTTTATAATTTGGATTAAAATCAAGCTTATGATTACAATTTGAGTTATAGTTAACATTACAGTTTAAATTAGAGTTAGGCATACAAATACAAATAGTTTTAGTGTTAAATTTATTGTTTATGTTAGAATGTTATACAAAAAGTAAATATATAGATATTATTAATAAATAATTTATTCCTTCTCAATTATTATATCAAATTTTGTAGCACAAACATAGTAGATGAAATAACAAGTAGTAAGCTTGTATGAACCTACTGAATCATGAAGCAGGTGTAGAACAATCAAGTTCAAATTCTGAAGATAACTCAAAGGAGGGTAATTACTTAAGTATGAAGAAGAGCTCATAGATCCAACATACAAGTGTGTTGTACATACAAACAATTATTTGTTAGCATTAGTATTGGGATTTTCATTATAGTTAGGTTTAGGGATATAGATGAGGGCTAGGGTTAGGGGTGGGGTTAGCATATATAAAAAGGGAAAGTTTAGAAATAGGGTGAGGGTAAGGATTAGGGTTAGATTTAGGTATGGTTAGTATTAGAGATGAGATTAGGATTAGGGTTAGATATAAAATTACAATTAGGGTTAGGGTTAAAGTTAGGGTAAGAGATATAATTTGAATCAGGGTTATGGTTAGGGTTACAAATAGTATTTAAATTTGGGTTGGGGTTATCATCACAATTCCGATTAGGGTTAGGATTGAAGATATAATTAGGTTTATAATTGAGATTAAAATTAGGGTTATGATTACGATTTGAGTTACAGTTAATATTACAATTAGGATTACAGTTCAAATTAGAGTTAGGCATACAAATAGAGATAATTTTAGTGTTGCATTTATTGCTTATGTTAGAATGTTATACAAAAAATTAAATATATAGATGTTATTAATAAATAATTTATTCCTTATCTCAATTATTATATCAAATTTTAAACAACAAAAGGGTGATGCATCAAGTAATGATAATTTAAAATTAAATATAAAGTACAAAAAATTATAATAATGAAAAAAATAATCTTGTTCATAATACATATATGATTACAATTCAAATTAGATTTAGGCATACAAATATAGATATTTGGATTGAAGAAGACATTGCTTAATGACACATCAATATATAGATATTTCAATTTAGATAAACATAATAATAAAACAATATCATAATAATAAACACTAATACAAAAAGATTTACAAAATGCTTTTTAAATCAGATTTAGTCATATATACATTGTGTAAATAGTTTGTAAACATCTATCCAAAAATATATAAAATATTATCTATCATAAAGTTAAATAGTTTCAAAAAAATCTCATTTAATCAACCATGGATGAACTGGTAACAACTCTACATTATTACAATCTCGAAGAATACTTCACACTTTGATTGTCACATTGGACTTCACAACATACAAGCTAGGTGTCCCATAATATGCATGTAACAACTTGAATGATGGTATGACACGGTGCACTTCAAATATGATGGAGTAGTTGAATTTAAATATGAGAAGCAACCATTCCTCAAGTGTACCCATGTGATAACTAATTCAAGATTTTCTAGGCTTAAGGAATCTCATGAATTTCATGCTAAGCTCATTGGGAAGATTATGCACATTGATGATCACTGTTGGCATTATTGTGACCTTCTAAATGCATCCAACAAGGTAAAGATCTTGAAGCTCATGATAAAGAGAAATTGACCAATCAAAAAATCTTGAATCTCTACTTGTAGATGATGAAATTGAACATCCAAGCTCATTCTCACCTTAGATTGATAGAGGAAGTTAAAGTATTTAGCATAAGTATCATGTTTTCTATGATTGAACTTTGGTCCATTACTGTTGATTCTCATTACCATCTTGTCCCTCAACCTATAGGGGGCACTCAAATCCTCTATCTAAAGGAGGACATTCCATGGAAGATAGAAGTGATAGTTGGTCAACCAAGTAGATACCCATGTATGTACATTATGTGACATATTGCTTACCTGCATCAAAAATAATTATTAGCTTTGATATTTTTATTATACTAAAAATCATATTTTGAGAAGATATATGATACATTTTTTTAAAAACCACATATATGCTACAAAATATAACTACACAGATACATAAGCATTTAGTTAACAATAACCATAAAGACAACATAGATTATGTGATTGAAAATTATTAAAACCATATTTTGAAAAGATATATGACACATTTTTTAAAACCACATATATGCTACAAAATATAACTACACATATACATAAGCATTTAGTTAACAATAACCATAAAGATAACAAATTATGTGATTGAAAATTATTAAAATCATATTTTGAGAAGATGTATGACACACATTTTTTAAAACCACATATATGCTACAAAATATAACTACAGATATACATAAGCATTTAGTTAACAATAATCATAAAGACAACATATATTATGTGATTGAAAATTATTAAAATCATATTTTGAAAAGATATATGGCACACATTTTTTAAACCACATATATGCTACAAAATATAACTACACATATACATAAACATTAGTTAACATTTAATAGTTTTTCACATATGAAATCATTGAACCAAAAATAAGTACAATTGTAGGAAGTTTATACATTATCCAATTAATCTTGAAATTCTTCAACAATACAATTGGCATCACCTTCATTGTATTGTTCATCATAGAATAATTTAGTCAAGAAGCTACAAAATGTAGCTATTTTCTTATACGTGGCATGAAATTTTTTAATAGTTTAGATTCAATTGTTATCACTTATTCTTCTTCTTCAATTGCATGTGTTTGGCTTGCTGTCACTTCAAGTTGCATGCAACAATTTTATTGCAGTTCTCTGAAATGGATCTTCCAAAATTTTCAATTTTAGTTTCAATAAATTCATTTGATTTTATTAAAACATTCGATGGGCTTGTTATAGATTTTTTTGATGTAGTATCTGGAACATCATTTATTTCATTTTGTTGTACATGATTTTCCATGACCTAAAAGGAAAGACACCTAGATTAAATCATATTTTAAGTATTGACAAGTTGTCTACCCTTTTTCATTTTCTCATAACGGTCATATGTGAATGGTGGCATAATTCTTAGGTCGTCTAGAGACTTTACACGGGATATGGCAAAAAATTTCAATCATGTTCTTTCTCTTGGTCCAATATTCAATGGTGGATTTTGAAAGAGTTAAACCCTGTGATTTATGAATTTCCAATTCCCAAGCCAATCTTAATGGTATTTGGATTGTCCTCCTTAGGTCCCTTTGTATTGTCCAATATCAATGGTGGATTTTGAAAGAGTTAAACCCTGTGATATGAATTTCCAATTCCCAAGAATCTTTGGTATTTGGATTATTGCACGGTCATCAAATGGTATTCCTAAATAGCTATCAAACTCAACCATTACATATGTTGGTGGTTTTGGTGGAACACTCCAGGTTTGTATACAATCTTTCAAATATATCCTAATGCTCCATTCACAAGAAATGCTTATATACAAAGGTTTGAAGTCAACATTACCATGGAATTATTATAGATCAATAATTATAGATCAAGTCCATCATTTAATGGTGATTGGCATGTCTCGAAAACTTATTTTTATAAATACAACATATGAATTTTGTGCACGGTGTCTCATTATCATGTTCATCATGAAATATATAATTCTTGGATGACTATCAAAGTGATGATCCTATATCACAATAAATGCTTGAAAAATTCATGAAGATGCACTCGCCTCATTCGTGGTTCTCACCAATCACATCTACCATCGGGAATAATGTTGGGAATTCCATATCAAGTAATCCTAAAGTGACATATTCATTTATAGGAGATGCACCTATTCCTGGCCAATCCATCAATGTCATCGAATTTGCATCAGAGTTATTAACCCATGCATGAATCAATTCCATTTCTCTTCGGGCATTAGGTGGCCTAGAAGCCATTGATATTGTGTGCTCAATTATATTACCTTGATCTGTCTACATGATTGGGCCAAAAAATATGATTTCATTTGCATTAGAATCAAATTCCATATGCATTTTCTGTAATCTGTTGAAAATATTTTCATCAGAATTTCGCGAAAGATCATTTAGAGCATTTTCATTAATTTTAACATCTGTATAAAACTTTTCATGATCTACTTTGTATTTTAATGCCTTATACACATGTCTATTGACTGTAAAGCTATAATTTGTGTCATGTTGATCCCTTCTTCAAACAATAATGATTGGAAATTTTTGTATTGAATGTGGCAAAACTTTTGAAACATGTTCCACATTTTGTGGAAAACTTATCATGTGTCCTTTGTATTTATACTTACCACCTATTGCAAGTGTAAATTATAGTATTGGGCTCATACATGCAAAAAACATTTCTTCCACTAGAGTTGAATTTGCAAGCTCATCTGATTGTCGCCCAAGATCCATATTATTTGAAGCAAAAAAATCTATTATTTCCTCTCTCTTGTCGACATCTATTACAAATAGGACCTTCAGAGGTACAACATACTTTGATTCCTAGAGAGCATTCTTGACTTGAACATAACACATGTTTGGTGTTCTAAAGCCATCTAGTTGATGTCAAAATTGTATTTGGAATCTATGAAAATCTGCTTGGAGCATTCCATTTGGGTTTGGTATATTTTCTACATTGCCTTGTAAACCTAAATTCATCTGAATTTGACTTTCATGTTGAGGTGTTTTTGGTACACATTCTATTGAGATTAAATTTTCACTTTGAAGATTCAATTCAATATTTACTACAAATGGATGATTGTGTCTCTTTCTTGATTTGGGATCAATTTGTTGCCTTTCTTGCCTTTTAAAATGAGAGATTTGTTCATATGTTTGTTGACGATTATTTCTAATTACATTTTTTTCCTCTCTATTTTGAAATTCTAATTCTTGTATTGTTACTTCTTCTCTCCTACCATTTCTTTGTCTTTCATATTCACTGTGTTTTCTTCTTTATTCTTCCCTTTGAGCATTTGTCATTTGTTCCTGTCATTGTCTTCGATATTCTCTTTGATATTGTCATCTTTTCTCCTCCAATTCAAAATTCAATCTTGGTGGCACCATAGCTAGAAAAGAAAATATATATATATTCTTTTAGCATTGTAGTAGCGTAGATGCTTGGATTTGAAAAATTAAAGTTGTTGAATGGTAGATCTATTTTTAATTTATCGTAGTTTCATTTTGTATTTCAAAATTTTTGCAAGAGAAATATTCAAGATACAATACAATTTTATGTGACTATTGAATAAGAATTACAATTGGAATGTAGTTAAATAAATAAAAAATAAATTTAAACTTAACAAACTAATTAAATTTTATTCCTTTATTATCTAACACTTTTTGATCATCAAGGTCCCTCGAAGGGCTAGATGAGAGAATAGAGTGATAGATAAAAGGTTAAAAACTATCCTTAACCTTTTATTAGAATTGTGTTCATGCAAAGCCATACAAATAACAAAAATAATTTAAAAAAATTATTAGAATTGTGATTACATCCACCTGGCAGCATTTCCTTCCAGAAAGAAAACAACATTCATATTTGCAATTAATTAATATCATAAAAAATTATAGTTAAACTACATTTCGTTATTATTTAAACTTTTTGTGTTAATTTAACAAGCATCAAAATATTTTAGACCCCCTTTGTAAAAATCCATTTTAGTTAGTATTTATCAAGTGTAATGGTTCTTAATTCCTTTGATGTCAAATTGCTCATCAAGTTGAAGTCATCAAATCATATTGTGTAGTTGCAAAATATTGGCTTTAGATATTTTTTGCACAATTTGACCTAGATTGGCCGAAAGGATTCAATCGAGATTTTTTTTTAGCTGGTTCCTATTGATTGTGTTTTTTGCACAATAACAGCCAGATAGAATATGATATCCTATCTCTCTTGAAAGGTAAATCTCTATCGGCAAGCCTCAAGAGATAACCCCAAGGTCTCTAATGTTAGGTCTTGATAGTGCATAAACAACTCAGTAACAAAATGTGAAAATGCTGGTAATCACAAAGGGACCTTACTACGAGCAAAATACTGAATCGATTCTATCAGATTTAACAAACTGGGGATGCTTCGATCCTTGTTTTAACCCAATAATTAAACAAATAGAAAAAAGAGAAAGGTTTCAGAGAGATTTCTAAATCTAATACTACTCCTAGGATTAACAATGAAAGTAACCAATACTCAGAAGGGACCAATCCTTCAAAACTGATTTCTACTTGACCAAGATAAATCTACAATCTCACAAAAAATAGTGCAATCTTATGAGGTGTTAATATTTTTAAATTGTAAACATTCATTCAAATAACCCTATTACAATTAAAATGAACGAATCCTTACAATCGAACTTAATCATACAGAATATAAAGTCCAGGCTAACTTTGCAAAGCAACTAACAATCAGTTGGTTGCGAAAAGTATGGACTGAAGGATTGTTGCAACATTCAAGTGTTGAATCACAAACATTATTGAACCCAAATTTAATCTAAAAATTAACCTTCTCAAAGCAATTTTAAAGATGGAATAACAGGAACCATGCAAAACAAAAGAAACAAGTATGGCACCAAATCACAATGTCATTTCTTGTATTCAAATTGTTCACTGTAGCAACAATTCTAGTTTTCTGTTACAATATTTGCTTGAGGGCAACTACCTGCTAACTTACCCTACTTCTAAATAGCTCTGCTCAAATTCTAACCTTCTAATTATTTCTAATTGTTCTAACCCTTTACAAGTGAGGCGACATGCCCAATATATAACAGCATGAATATGATATCCTATCTCTCTTGAAAGGTAAATCTCTATCGAAAGCCTCAAGAGATAACCCCAAGGTCTCTAATGTCAGGTCTTGACAGTGCATAAACAACTCAGTAACGAAATGTGAAAATGCTGGTAATCACAAAGGGACCTTACTATGAGCAAAATACTGAATCAATTCTATCAGATTTAACAAACTGGGGATGCTTCGATCCTAGTTTTAACACAATAATTAAAGAAATAGAAAAAAGAGAAAGGTTTCAGAGAGATTTCTAAATCTAATACTACTTCTAGGATTAACAATGAAAGTAACCAATACTCGAAAGGGACCAATCCTTCAAAACTAATTTCTACTCGACCAAGATAAATCTACAATCTCACAGAAAACAGTGCAATCTTCTGAGGTGTTAAGATTTTCAAATTGTAAACATTAATTCAAATAACCCTATTGCAGTTAAAATGAATGAATCCTCACAATCGAACTTAAGCATACGGAATATAAAGTCCAGGCTAACTTTGCAAAGCAACTAACAATTAGTTGGTTGCGAAAAGTATGGACTGAAGGATTGCTGCAACATTCAAGTGTTGAATCAAAAACATTATTGAACCCAAATTTAATCCAAACATTAACCTTCTCAAAGCAATTTTAAAGATGGAATAACATGAACCATGCAAAACAAAAGAAACAAGTATGGCACCAAATCACAATGTCATTTCTTGTATTCAAATTGTTCACTGTAGCAACAATTCTAGTTTTCTGTTACAATATTTGCTTGAGGGCAACTACTTGCTAACTTACCCTACTTCTAAATAGCTTTGCTCAAATTCTAACCTTCTAATTATTTCTAATTGTTCTAACCCTTTACAAGTGAGGCGACATGCCCAATATATAGAAATCCCTAGGAAACCGTCGGCAAGGCAAGGGCTTCGCAACTATAACTCAGCACAACCACCCAACCAGGAGAGTCTTCGAAATGGGTCAAATAGGCATTAAATGCACATCCCGTCGAGGTCGGCCTGGGATTCGTGATGTAGCTCAGACGACGTGCGGGAAGATAATAGGGAAGCACAAATCGCGCCGTAGCCTATCATTAGCTCCCTTCCCTATTATCTTCGCGCCGATCTGACTCTTCATGTGGCTTCAAGAACACTGCATCTAAGTCGGCCACAGGTGGTATTGGCAGAACCCTAAGTCGCCTCTCAATGGACGCAATCTCGTCCCTTGAGTGTTTGACCGACCCATCCCAATCTACCTTATATGTCACATGCTTATCAATAACTACAAGGTAGGTGGCTGCATCATCCAGTTGGTGCTCAGAAATAGAACCATCATCAAGTGGTGCATACACATCGTGCCACCATTCTCTCAACTATTCTAGGCTCAGGTACTTGGGTGTAATCTTCCTTCTTCCCGTCATGATTTCAAAGAAGGCGATGGAACCATTGTAAACCCCAGTTAAGGTGTCATCGATCTGTTTCCCTCGTTTGTGAATCTTTTTCAGCACCTTCTGCCTAATTTGCAATGCCTCGAACCATTCCCACGGTTCGACAGCTCTAGAAGAAGGAAGGATTTCGTCACTCACCAATTTGTCCCGAGTGTACTCCATTAGAGTTCTAGTTTTCTGCAGAAGGAGGTCTGTATCCTCCTTATCTTGTGCTAACACCTGTTTCAACCACTCAGTCCCCATGACAACATCTTTCCCTGTTGACAAAATTTCCTTAATAGCTTCGTCACCCTTTTCTTGCACCCCTTTCAACCAATTCACAGTGGCTAGGGTGGAAGCTTTCATCTTTTCTAGCTCAATTATGGTCTCCTGAGGCAAAGGATTGGTAGCAGAGGAAGAAGGATTAATGGCCTGTAGTGGTTTCATCAATTCCTCCAAGCACTTCTTGAGATTTTCATTTTCTTTCTTTAGTTCCTGCTTGGTTTTCACTTCCCTTCTCAATCTATCCACCATAACTGCACTGGAGACCTCATAGTCCTCAATATCCTACTCAACTGACGTAGGCCCAAGATTAAAGGTTTGTATATTATAATCATTTCCAGCCACATCGTCTCTATTTTTATTTGGAACAAGGGTAGCAATATGAACCACCTTGTTATGTGCCTCATCTCTCTCAACCCGTGAGATCACCCTAGCCTTCTTCTTGCCTTTATCTTTTCCAATCCTGGCTAGTAGTGCATCCCAGTTTGGTGGACTGTCCTCTACAACCACCTGTTTTCTCTTTATTTCTTTCTCCAGCCAATTAGGGACAGTGGACTCCAATTGTGCTCCACTCTGCCCCATTTCTTCTTCATGCTGATCTCCCGCTATTTCCTCATTCAAATTCTATTTCTCAGGGGTCTCATCCTTTTCACTTTCTTCCTTTGCAACATGCTCCTCTTCATGTGTAGGTGATGGATCCTTTACTGCCTCTACCTCCCTTGGAGGAGATTCAATTGCCTCAGTTCTAACAGGAGAGTCTGCATGTGCAACCATGGGGGACTGCATTATCTTTTCAATTTCTGCCTCTGCACTGTGGAGTTCCCCTTCATGAAACTCCTCGCCTCCAGTATCTGGATCCTCATCAACCTCTTTTGTCTCACCTAGTTCACTTTGGGTTTCATGAGCGAGAGGGATGTTATCATGCTGCTTCTCATGAGAAACCACTAGAGGTAGGTCAGCCTTAGGCACACTATCCCTGGGAGAGGGAGTCCTAGACTTCCTTACATATACTTTGGACTTCTCCTCCGAGCTTTCAAGATTTATTACCGGTGGGGCCACTTCTTCCCCAACCTTGGAGCCAGTCTTCTCTGATAATTTGACAATTCTTTTCCTCTTAGGCACATGAGCATCAGCCTCAGGACTTTGTTTTTCAGTCCCTTTCTGCTCAGGCTTCTTAGTACTAGTCCTTTTCTTAGCTTTTGGCTTCCTTTGTTTCACTGTTTTTTGAGCCTCTTCTTCTTGAATGCCTTTAGATTTAATTTTGATAGGGGAATCCAGCTTGCCCTTGCCCTTCAGATCCTGCTCGGTGGACTCCTCAGAAGTGGAATGGGAATCTAAGTCCCCCATCAGGGCATAGGTGCATTGTACTCCCTTATTTTCCAACTCCCATACTGTGTGTTTGAGCCACATCCTGGTAAATTTGAGGACTTGATCCATCAATTGTTTCAGTTCTGTCTTCTCCTCTTCCAACCAATCCACATCACTGATTGGCCTATCCTTTATGCCTTCATAGGCATGATCTTGGATCAAATTCCCATCGTCCTCCAATTGATTAGGAACTGCCCTTATGTTGTACAATCGGACTGCATCTACTGGAAGCCGAGAGAATTTCTTCTTTCTGACCTCATACTCATCATTGCAGTTGGCCCAATTGTCCTCTAAATCAACCTTATGGCTGTAGTCTCTACTGGCCTTCTTTTGAGCTTCCCCTATGATGTCAAATCTGGATCTCTTGGAGTGGAAAGATAAGCCAAGAGCACTCAATTCCTCTTCTGAAGCTTGGGTAGAACCAATGGAAGGACATACCTCTCTAGTGCCAATCCTTAGGGGAAAATCCCCACCAAATCTTGTCTTGTGTTTGTCCTTTTTGACAATAGCATCGAAGTCACAAATCTGCCTGGTGACTTCCAACAAAATAATGTGATCAGTGGGGTACCTTGGAAGTCTGTATGGGGCCTTTTGACAGCCATCAATCTGGATGTAAGAGAAGGTTGGGAACTGAATAAACCGAGCTCCATATTTCCTGGTGAGCTCCTTAGCCAGATTTGAAACCCTGACATGCTCTGCTTCCTAAAGCATTCTGGTGATATGCATGGTGAATGCATCATTTTCCCTCCTATAGTCAGAGCTTCCTAAACACAACTAAGGGAAAACTTCATAGATGATGTCCTTCCCAAAAATTCCCTTTGTATCCAATCCTCTGTAGGGATGGAATCTAGCAAGTGCATAGACCAAATACGAGGTCATGGTGAAGGTATTTGTCTGCAATACATTGAACAACTGCTTATGAATCACTTGGCTGATGACCCCTGCCCAATGGTAATCAATTTTCTCTTGTTCCATCCTTACAATCACATGTCACATCCAATTCTCAAATGTACCAGCACTCCTCAATCCAACCACCCTACTCAGAAAGGTGATGGCATCATAGTACTCCTTGAATTTTTCTCTGAACAACTGCTTTGACAACTTGGAGTAGTGAGACTTGGGCTTCTCCAGCCAGGAATTGATTAGCTGTTGTGACTTTACAGTCTGGTCATCATAGAATTCTTGAGCTGCCTCAATGGTGAATCCCACCACATGAGATCTGTCCGACATGTCGAAGGTTTGGGAAATGGAGACCGGGTTGAGTTTGGCAACAACTCTCCCTTTAGGCCCAATGATCCTTTGTGTATCCTGATCATAGTGCCTAGCGCAAACAAGGACTAGCTCATAGCATTGTACTATAGAGGGGAAACCGGCTACGTGGGACAAGCCTGACTCTTTCATTCTCCTGGCCACCAAAGGAAGATCATCAGCTGCCATTCTTTCTTTAAATCCCTCGTAGTCCCAGAGGCCAACATTGGTATCAGTGACTTCTGACCAGACAGAAGAGATCTTACTCTCCGGGACCTTGCTCTTAATGTCTAGCTTGATCCTCTCTACATCAGACAATGAGGAACCAGCTGCTACCTTGCTTGACTCAGCCCGCACTCAACATGAAAACATAGTAAGAACCACAGGAAAGCAAGGTTAATCTATCAAAACACCATTCAAATGTATCTCATATAGTCAAGGTGTTGTTAAAATTCACATGAAATGACCACAACAAACTTCGGGTTTCAAGACCATCTGTGGAATCTGAGCTAGAGAAGAATTTCGAGAAATTCCAGACCGATCAGATTCCAGCAAAAAACCCAATAAACACCTACTTAATCATCAAACTTGATCATTTTCAATCAATAAATCACATGAGGGATCCAAATATGACATGAAATAATAATCAAATGCATCACAAATTATAAACGGATTCAATTATTTCATGTTTCTTTATGTTTCATCAACTTTCGAGGAAATCCATGAGGGACGGATTTCCGCAAAGAACGAGCCAAGGAAGATCCTCGGGAAATCTGGAAGATGGTGGATTTCAGAGAAATCCAGACCTGATGGATATCCACGGTTTAGGCACAATTCTGGACCACGGAGATTCTCGGAACGCAAGCTTCGGTAAGAGTTGAGATCTCGCGGAGAAGTCCTGGTGAAGCCATGAAGTTATGCCGAAAGATGTTATCAGAAAAGGTATCGCTAAGACATGGTGGTCTCGGTGTAACGTCTGAGCGAACAACGATATAGCAAACAATATCGATATGATCAAAGGTCAGACGGGGTAAGGTCTTGGCGAATGTATCATGTCTCATCGACTGATGGGTCCAAGCAAACACTTCGGCCAGACTTAGGTTTTCGATAGGAGGTCCCAGAAAAGTGGCGATGTTTTACCTACTAAGGCATGGTTCAAATTCGACCAGAGGTCTTAGCGAAGAGATCTAGGCTCGCTAAGAAAAGAAGGCCCCGCCACAATGTCATGGCGACCATTATGAGTCTTGCCAAAAACGAAGATTTCGGCAAGAGTAGGGAGCTCGCGGTAAGGTCTCAGCGAAGCATGAATGTCTCCCCGACTGAAGGTCACTCGACAAGAGTAGGGTATGTTCGGTGAAAGGTCTCAGCGACAGGATAGAAAATTGGCAAGATGAGAGGAGCCCGCTATGAGCTCTTGGTGATGAGGTTTGTCTTGCCGACAGAAAGACCTTCGGCATGAGAATCACAGTTTCCTGGTGACTAAATACAAACTCGAAAAGGCATTGGCGAGACACATAATGACCTACGTGACATCTCCCTGACTTCGAAAGGTTACAACGACTGCAAAGAGCGAGGCTCGATGAAAGCACAAGTGCTTGGTGGGAGGTCTCGTCGAAGGACAGAGGTCTTAGCGAAACAAGTGAACATCAGTAAAGCTATTAGATCCTGCTATGACATCTTGGCGACTAGGACTTGTCTTGCCGAAAGCGAGTATGAGCAAGCATGTCGATGAGACATCTCCTCGTGGGGTGAGGTCTCAGCAAAAGTAAAGGTCTCACCGACTGATATGCATAAAGGATTTCATCGGTGTAAAACGATAATGTCACAGCGATCCAACATGAACCTAGGAAGATCACTTCGGCAAACCTCATGGTGATTGACATGATATCTCAGCGATCTCAAATGGTCACAGTGAAGGGAATCCGGAAGGGACAGAGAGTCCCGATTTCATCCAGACATTGAACCAACTATGGATTTCAACAAGTTTAACTTAGGGCAAGTTAGGGATGGACCTCTCATGAATTTTCTCTGCATTCTAGGTCAATCCTAAGACGAAATCACCCGATAATGCACTACCCTAGGTCCGAACCCTACTCATCCACCATTAGCACGCAGGAAAGCTCATAATTTAGTTGTTTCCACTGTTGAGTCATCACTAGGGTTTACTAATTACTCTCAGGCAAGATTCATTAAAATGCAGGTGGACACATGAACTCAAAACTCGCTTGGGAAATGACAAAGGACACAATACCGACCAACCCTAGCACGAAATAAACACATACACATGAATTCAAATACCAACGTGCTATTCATAATTCAATTCAAAGTAGAGCAATCAGACACATACCATTATAAAGCAGGAATTGGTCTTAGAAGTAGCAAATGCGAAGCTCAAGGGTGGCCTCAACAAACACAGGCGATAACGCACTAGAAATCACCCCCAAAATAGTCAAGTCAAAGCTGAAAGTCCCAAAATCCCAACCGAATACTCACAAGAAATCACTTCTCAGCTCAAATGAGGGTAAATAGTGAACATAATGGCGCAAAAGATCTCAAAATCAAGTTAAATACATTGCTCAGAGCATGCACAGAGCCATTAATGCAGTCGATAAGACAGCCAGAGAAGGAATTCAGGAATCCATCAACAAGGCAAAATCCAGGAAAATCCAGACCACGCGGAAATCCGTGAAGACCAAAATTTCCCGAACAACAAGTGTCCAACCGGAGTCCAAGCAGGATCTGAGAAAATCCGACTAGGGCGAAAAATCCCGAATCCGAGCAAAAGCCCGAAATTCATCCAAAACTTAAGATTTTCAATGAATAACCTGGGGAAACACTTAGGCAATAAAAATAAACATTCAAGCACCTGCCTAAGGTAAGACGAAACCTCAAAAGAAAGGGCCAAAACACCAAAACCACAACGAAAGAGGGGGTCCCTGCTTACAGTGGGGTGTGTGTGCGGGAAATTGCACAACAGTTCTTAGTTCCCTCTTATGTCGAATAGCTCATCAAATTGAGGTTCTTAGTTCCCTCTGATGTCAAATTTCTCATCAAATTGAAGTCATTGAATCAAATTTTGTAGTTGCAAAATGTTGGCTTTACAATTTTTTTGCACAAATTGACCTAGATTGGTCGAAAGGATTAAATTGAGAAATTTGTTTGAGTTGGAAGAAATTTTTTTTGGAGGGATATTTAAGATTCTATTGAACATAATATGGAGATTTTTCAAGCCAAAATTCCATTATGTTTGAGAAATATAAAATTTATAATATTTTGTTAGGAAGATTATGGAAACAATTTAAGTAGGAGTTTTTGAAAGGTTGGAGAAAAAATAATTAACAAGGAGCTTCATGGAGTTATTATACACAATGTGGCCAAATTTAAAGTAAAAATAAGCTTTCAGTCAAAAGATATGAATTAATCCTCTTTCACCATGGTCACGAATTCATCACATGTAGAAATCATAATAGTGAAAATATATAAGATCAAAGTTTTCTCATGGTTTTAAAATCTCTTCCATTGCTTTCTTGGAGCTTTTCACAAGATTTAAAACCTTTTCAAAGCCACTAAATATGCTATTTATGGTCATAAAATTCATTCCCATTTTCGACATGCATTGTGTTTTAAAAAGTTAAATGTTCATAAGAGGCTTTTTAGTGGTTCAACAACCACCTTTGGGACCCAACACCAAGTTATGAACCTCCACTAATCCCTTGAAATACAGGTGTAGCTTAAATATCACACACTAAGGGTTTGACTTCTTACGTGGCTATGGGTCCCATTCTTACACTGTTCAATCGGATTCTCATCTTCTGTTTCCCATTTTCTTCTCCATTGTACTCCTTTGACTCTTGAAAATCACAAACACTGCAACTTCCGTTCAATCCAGATGTCTAAAACTGATGGTTAAGTTTGAATTAAATTTTCAAATCTACCTCTCCTGCTCAAGCAACAACAGGAGGATTTCTAGTGTAAGATATTCCTTTTGAAAGAAAGCTTCTTTGATATCTTTTTTTCCCTGCTGCTACTTCTTATGGAAGCCTAGCTTGTTGCTGCTGCTTCTTCTTTTTCTTTGAATAGCAAGAGAAAATATGTAACACCTCTCTAAACCCAAGCTGGTAAGATAGTATTTTGAGTTTGATTTGATATTCTAACTATTAAATGTTGTTATAATGAGATTAGACATTGATGGTTAAGGGAAAAATATTATCATGATTAGTCATTATTCTGGATTACATGCTTATATGTTTATATATTGTTATCATTGCTTATGTATGATTATGGATAGGAAAGGGATGATGTCGTAACACTCATATTTGAGAGGCTTACGATATCATGACTCCCTTCCTGATGATTGATGTTGCTTTGGACTATATGTTATATGCACATGTACTTTGATGTATAATTAGAGTGATGCAGGTACCGAGTATCAACTCCGCTTGGATCCACAGGCCTGAGCATACTCCTATTCCCCGATGGTGGTTACTGGAGGTAGTCACATGCCAAATTTCCCCTACCCTAGCCCATTGTACCCTGTTAGGGCAATGTTTCTGTGTTGATGTCTTACCATTTGGTTACCTAATGGTAACGTCCGAAGCACCTTTCCGCCATATGTTCCGGTGCACCTCTTAGTTGTATGTGGTTTACCAGTATGTCTTGCCGAGGTATTTTGTCTTGGTTTCTGTGAATTTGTTATGTGGATATATATTTTGGTTGTCAGTGTTATGATGTGTTTTCATTGGCATCTTTTCATGATTTTAAAAATGGTATTTTATAGTATTTTATTGATGGGAGATTTAAATGGTTTTACCCATGAGATTCTAAAATATGGTATTTTAAATGATTTTTATTGATCATTCGAGAGAATGACATATTTTATTTAGAAATTTTAAATGATTTTATTAATCCTTTTTGCAAGCTTTTATAGTCTTATTTAAATTTATTTGGGGGAGCTTTGTGTATTTTAACGATTGGATTTAAAATATTATTTTATTTGAGTAGAGAATATTGTATATTTAGTGATTTCAATTTATTGCCTTGGTGAGGTTTAATAGCTTGCTTAATAAAATGTTTTATTTTATTTTATTGTGCGGAGGAGTTTAGTTACAAAAAGAAAATGGGCAGCCTGGTCTTTGATATATATATATATATATATTTATTTATTCATTTTGTTTTGGAAGGGGAAGGAAAACCACATGAATTGGGCGACATAGTTGGGGAGAAATGTGGAGTTTTTGCTGAGAAGATTTTGTGGGCTTTTGCTTGTTGATTTCAGCACGTCATTTCCTCCTGGCTGTCCCAGTTTGGAACCCAACCATGCCTTATACTTAGAGTATTCTCACATTTCAATTTTGGGGTAACATTGAGGTATTTCATTTGTGGTTCTTGAATTCCTTTAATTTTTGGTGCTATTGAATGCAATTTAGCGTAGAAATGGAAGCTTTGTATTTCCTTGTGGAAAAATCATTTCTTTGTTCTTTTTATGAATACTTTGGGGATGAATAATGCTTGTTTGGATTCAAATTGCTGCCCTGTAGTTTTTCTTATGGTAGACTTTTGGTGCATTTCTGTAAATCTGAAATGGGTCTTTGTCAAATTTGATCTCTGGGTACTCTTATTTTACTTCTTTTGCCCAAATTGTAAAAAACGTGTTTTTCTCTTGCTGCTCATTATCCTCTTGATACAAATGAATTTCAAGGGTGGATTCTGGGCACTTTCATTTTTGCCCAAATTTGTGCCTTCTTGTTAAATGATGTTTTTTGATGTTATTTAACCGTTTGATATAAATGCAAAATAAATTTAGATTCCGTGTAGAAACACCCATATTTTAAATGGGTCGTTGTCTGATTTTTAGTCTAGGCAACTTCATATTTTCATATTTTTCTCGCCCAACTTGGCAAAATGACGTTTTCAGAACAACACCTCATTTTTGGTTCTAAACTCAAAAATTGAAGGTGGATTCCAACTTGAAACGCCAAAATATGAATTGGGTCAGGCTTAGAATTTTAATCCGGGCACTTTGAATTTTTATGCCTTTATTTCATGATTGAAATCAACTATTTGAATGATTAGCAGCAAGTTAGCTTGGCTGTTTGAAATGGTTTCTATGATTGAAAATTATGGATTTTCTTCATTGTTTTATATTTTCTTTTGGATTCCTCATTTGGTTAAATGAGAAGGCCTATCCGTCTGTAGGGCGTTGAGTTATCTGTTTGCAGGGCGTTGATACGGGCATGATTGAGTCTCCTCGTCTGTATGAGAGTTTGTACTTAGTTCTGTGTGGTGCCATCCCTTTGAGCACACATGATGACATTCCATTCGGTATATACTCTTGTTCCTGTTACCTTAGTAGTCATGAGTAGTACCTGGCATATTATTGTTTGGGCATCTTCATGTGTTGACATTGACCTTAAGTACTGTATTTCATGTTTGCTCCATGTCTGATGTGAGTATTGGCCTTTTATGTTACCCTTGCCTTGTTTTCTGCTTGGGCCTTGTGACTACCTCTGAGCACAGTGGGGTGGCCTATTTTGAGTCCACATGGTAGGGAGGCGTTGCCACCACCATTGGGGACTGACGTATAGGTTATTGGAGCACCAAATAGAGTTGTTCTCCCTTATACTTGTCTTATATGTTGATGTATTTTATTTTTGGCTACGCCTTGTACTCTTGTATATTCCTTTATGAATATTGTACCCTCTTGAGAGAGATGATGTAATTATATAATTTAAATGAAAATAAATGTGATGATTTATATTTGGCTTACGAGTTCTGGTGTTGGTATCAGACTCGCTTGTATCATGATGATCATTATGGATTTTTCTTCAATATTTTCCATGCAAAAATCAGAGTTTTGGTTGTATTTTTCCTTCAGGTTTTAGTCTGCAAAAGTTTAGGTGCATCGCCGCCTTTTGTTTGCTGTTCCGTGTCATTGCTGCAAAGTTCTGAAGCATCGGCATAGGAAGTTCCGGAGCATAGGTTCCAGAGCAGGAAGTTCCAGAGCAGTAGGAAGTTTCAAAGCACCGGTGCAAGAAGTTCAAGAGTAGAGGTTCTGGAGCAGTTCAGAAAGTTTCGGAGCAGTGGGTTCTGAAGCCACTAGTTCTGTAGCTGGAAGTTTCGTAGCTAGAAGTTCTGTAGCTGGAACTTCCGTAGCTGGAAGTTTCGTAGTTGGAACTTCTGTAGCTGGAAGTTCCGTAGCTGGAAGTTTCATAGCTAGAAGTTTCGTAGCTAGAAGTTCCATAGTAGGAAGTTCCAGAGAAAAGTTTCTGGAGCTATTATGTCTGCTCCTGTTTGGATTTTTCTCTGGAGAGTGGATTAGTCCTCTCCTTTTGGTAGTGCATTCAACCATGCTTGGCCATATATGTTGTTGGTATATTGTATTGTAAACTGTTTTATGTGTAAGTTATTCTTTATGTTTTCAATTTTTTTTTTATCTTGTCCTCTTTTGGCTCTTACCCTTCGGGGTTGTGTAGCGAGATGTCACCAAATACATCTCTAGAGCATTTAGATAGTTAAGTTGGAAATCCTCTAGTAGACATGTATGCAAAATGCAAAAGCATAGATAAGACACATGAACTGTTTGAGCGGATGCCTCAAATAAATGTTGTCTCATATAATGCTATAGTTGCAGGATATATGCAAAATGTGTTTGTGGAAAATGAATTAGAAACTTTCAACTAAATGCAATTGGCAGCTGTAAAGCTAGACTATGCCACCTTTTCCAGCATTCCTTGCACCTCTGCCAAAATGGGAGCTTTGGAACATGGCATGGACATCCATCGCATGATAATGGATAGTGGAATGTTTTCAAATGTTGTAGTCGCAACTGCCCTAGTAGACATGTATGCTAAAATGTTGGAATCATAGACAAGGCAGGAGAACTATTTGACATAATGCCTCAAAGAAATGTTTTCTCATGGAATGCCTTGGTTGCAAGACATTAACAAAATGCATCCAAAGACATCAAATTTTTAAGGTTCTTATTATTCTTTATTACATGCCTTCATGATTGAAAGCATCACTTATTAGGTAGTGATGAGTTGTATATGTATTTGAATATGGGTTCTTGGTGGGAATGTTTCTAAGAATATTATTCTTGAAAGAAATATATGACAAATCTAAAAGTAAGTGTAGTTCCATAGGGGTAGTCCCTCAAATACTAGAAATCAAGGAAGCATTGTTTGTCTATATCAATAAAAATTCTAAATATAGAAGAAATTTACAAGATTAAGCAAGGTATTTTTTAATTGAATGTTTTTTATTTTTACCTATAATTCTATAGAGTTCATCATGAAAGATTACTCTTTCTTGCTAAGATAAATAAAAAAATTAAGTTCAATGCAATATCTAAATTTATAAATTCAATACCTAATACACTCAAAAATTAATTGTCCTTATTTGATGGGAGTGATTTACATTACACAATTTGCATCTTCATGTCTTAGTTAATCTAATGAATTATTTCAAGATATTTGTTGAGGATGTATTGTTGAAACTATTTATTCACTATTAGAAGGGTAATATAAAATATAACTATATTAGCTTCTCAGATAATTATATTTCACATTACGAAAATTTTCAAAATACTATTATTGAGTAGTTTAGAGATGAAGTTGATCTTAGTAGGTTAATTGCATGGCTTTCTAATATTTAGAAAATAAAAATGAATCAATTTGTCCATTTAATATTAAATAATCTCACTTTGAGGGGTGATAAATATCCCTAAGCATGTAAGATATATTATATAAGAATGTTTGAGATTTTATCATGGAGTCTTTGATCCTAAGTATACTATTTTTTCAAAAGAGATGAATCTCATAAGTGTCTCATAAGCTTATTATTGAGGCAAACATCAATGAAACCATTAGGGTATCAATGATGTTACATCTTACATCCAAAATTGTTTTTATTGATAATCCCTTAGATTTGGATGTTTAGTCTAATAAGTTAGCTATAAATATTTGTGATGCTAATGACCAAGTTGTAGTATATAGTGATTCATTCCTTTGGTTTGAAGCATTCCAACAATTAGATACAAAATGTGCTAAAAGAGAAGTTCTAACAAAAGAAGATGAATAAACTACTAATGAAGTCAATTTGGCATTATTTCTTAATAAATTTTCTAGTAGATTTATTAATGAATTTGGTTACAGTAATGAGTCTCATGTAGCATGTTACAATAGATGTGATAAAAAAATAAAGAGCCTATAATATGAAAAACTAGGTCCTTCACATGCAGTGCCTCAACTTTCCATATTTAACTTCAATTATCTAAATGATGGTTTCAATTACCTATATGACTCAAGTGTATATGATTTTTTCTATTTTGATTATAACATTAGTTTTTCATGTTCCAATAATATTTTACAAACATTAATAAAGTTAACCAAATTGATAGTAGAAGTAATAAATTTGGATCTTTGTGCAAATGAAGAAGAAGATGAGCTACACATTTTAGGTGACCTATATTTTTAACCCAATATAGTTTACTTAAGAGAATTTTCCTATATTTGAGAGTTTTGATTGGGATTTCCTAATAAAAAGTTTTCTTTATAAAAATCATGTAGCCTAGTATGTCATTTTGCAACATGTGAATACAAGGCATTTAAGTTTGATATTAATATATGTAAAGTGGTTTTCATTTAGGACAATGTCCAGACATTAAATTATGAAGAATTTTATTTTCCTATGTGTTGGGATAGATTCACTTTCCAATAATGATGAGCCATGTAATATTAGCGTAAATACTTGATGCAACTATGGTAATGTTAATATGCATGATTTCTATGTGTTCCATAGTGAGCTATTTGATTCATATAAGGGCCCAAAAGTTAATTTTTATTCTTGATCTACAACCAAATATGCACACGTGTACATTCTTGAATGTATGAGAATAATTATATTTTAGCTAGGTAGTAATTGCATTATAATAAAAAGAATGTAATAACTAATCTAAAATGTTGTTTTTGATTTAGGGAGGTATTAGTTTTATGTTTTCCTATAACCTTTGGGTACAAGAGGTCCTTGTAAAGGATAGTGTATCACATTTTTTGTACGGACCATTGTAACTTCATATGTATGCTAGAATATTCCTAGTTGTAATTGCATGTCTCTAATATGTGGGAAATGTTGTTCATTGCTAGCCTTTAAGTTTTATGTTTCTCTTTCTTTTATGTTTAATTTGTATTTGTACATTGTTCTCATGCATTTTAGTTTGTGGCCTTATTATATTCTTCTCTGTATCTTCTTGGTTTGGTATGCTCTATTAGAGACTTCTAGATTCTTGTTGTACCTTTTGGACATTTAAGTCCCTAATAAGAGGTGTTGTTGACATCCATTCTTGGAATAACCTATTTCTATCTCTTTATAGTTTTTTAGAATGCTTAACATTGGCAATCAATCCAAGAAATTCAAATTAGGGTTTCATCCATATCCCTATACCTAGCTATATGATTGATGCCCTTTTTTATTTGTTTCTCCTACATATGTTTATTAAATCTTTATGATTTTGATAATATTTTGTGTTATAGTGATGGTGGAATATTATAACAATGCCTAAGTCCCTACTTTTCCCTATATAGTTTACTTCTAATTGGTCATTGACTTGTGATAGGTAAAAAACCTTTTTGTGTTTGTTCAACAACAAGAAATTCTCACTTTTGTGCTAACACATTAGTAATGTACATAGTCATATGTACTCTCTTTACTCTATAGATGAACAAAAATGGTTGAATTCTTTGTTGTGAATTCTATCATTTATCCATTCAAAAAAGAGTTGTTTGTAGTTTCTATTCTATGCCATGGACTTAAGGGTCAAATAGTTATTGGTCAAGATGGTGGATGCCTAATTGGGCTTGCATCATAAAGGAGTAATTCCAAATATAAAAGTGGCCCAATGATTTATGTTTTTTGGGATTTATATTTATTTGATGTTCTCCTTTATGAAGGCAAATGAGAGTGTGACATGTTTTATTTTTTGAATAAAAAAAAATGGCTAAATAAGTGTAGTGTAACTTCAACCGTTATGTTTCATCCTTGGCCACCAATCCTTACCAATTATTTGAGATTATTTAATCCATGAATATTTGTGTAGGCTTGATATAAATACTATAAATTGAAGAGGTTACATTAATAATACATTTGGCTTATATCTTTCACTTTCACTATGTTGTTGATCACAATTGTGGCTCCACAAATCCTAAAGACAACACCAAAACCAAATTCTAGTGAATGTCAAGATTGGTTTGTGGGATAAAGTTATGATTAGATAGTAGAAAAATATTAAACTATATGTATGAATTAGAAATATCTCATTCATCATTAGGCTCTTCTATATCAATGTAGGTTTTCCTTAATGCATGTTTTTGATTATTGGAAAAGTAGGTTTTGAAGGGTCCATGAAACCCTTTATAACAAAAATAGGCTACTATAAATAAAATACAATTAAAACAAGCAACTCTATTTAAAAAATGATGTTACAAAATAAGCATTACCACACCAACATCATACAATCAGCCAAAAATCAGCAAAAAAGTAGATGACAAATTACTGCAATTTTTTTAAGATCCTAGTTGCTTCCAAATCCCTAGAGATGACCTTCTCATGCATCTCCATAACATCTTCTAGTTCTCAAGCTAGAATGACAACACTTTTCTTCATCTTTCTTCTAGTTCTGATATAAAGGGTCCGCATGTCCATACCCTTTTCCATATAACCTTTCAAGCCATCATCATCCACTTTGTGCACTTCTTTCCCTTTAATAAGTGGTTCCCCAATTCATTTATGGGAATTCTCATTCAAGATAGATAACCTCTGCACATAGTATTAATAGAGTCGATTTGCTAACCTACACGAGAGTTCTCAATCCTCATGAATTTTGTTAACCTTCTCCTTAAGAGAATATAATCTAGATTCATGATTTTTCCTCAATTTTTTAGCATCATCCTTAACCTTATTCAAAACTACATTCATATTCTTGACCCTATTGAAAATAGATATCTCCAATTTTCTATTGTTAATAATGTCAGTATTGATATTAGTCATCGAATTCACCTTGAGATTAATTTGTTTTACTTCAAGTAGAATCCATTTAAAGAGTTTGAAGAGGTTCCCAATCCCATCCTTTGCCAATCTGATAACATCATTCAGGTCAATATTCTCCCAATTGATAGACTCCTATAAACTAGATGACCCCTCGGGTTGAACATTGCCACCAAGAGAATCCAACTTTTCTTTTCCTTTACCCACAGACTCCACACCAACAAGAGATACATCTAGGTCCACCAAGTCAATAAATGCCCTATTCACATTAACAACAACTTTAGGATCCTCAAACTTTTGAAGCTTACCTATCTCACCCACAACATCACCCTAGAATTTCACTTTTCCATTCATCGCCTCTACCACAAAGAAAATCTTCTTATCCTTACCCAACTCAAGGTTTAGGGCTTTCTTCCTTGTTGAGACTTTCCCTCAACCTCTTTCTCACCTTCCACTACCAGAATTATTCTTTTAACACTCAAAGGAAGATCTATGACTCCACTTTTTTACAACTCTAGCTCCCTTTCTTAACCTTAGTTGAACTGTTACTCTTGAGCCTAACCGAGGGAGACTCCTCAATTTCTAAATCTACATGCAAACCACCAAACCAAGAGGAGCTAGCCTCTTTCTTCCCCCTTTTCCTGGGATGATTTTCAAAATCTTCCAGAGAAACAGAGTCCTCTTCAAATGAACCCGAAGCTTCACCCCCATCATCCTTTCCTTCAGAGTCATTACCCATTTCATAACCAAAGAGGACCTCCTTAAGCTTACGAGCTCTATTTAATTTAGGTACTTCCAGTACATACTTGACTTTTACATATTCCATAATTAGAAGCATTAGACCCTCATGCAAAAAGGGGTTATTGGGGTTTTTTATAAATTCCATGATTCCATTTTCCAGCGAGAGGAGCAAATAAAAAGGGAAAGACACCAATTTATTATGCCTAAAGTGGTTAAGCAACAAGAAATGATAACCATGAAGTATCTTATAATGGCCATGGAAACTTCCCTCCAATTGGGCTTAATGGAATGCCGATCATAACCTCCACAAGCTAATATCTTAAGCTTTTCCCATTGCTTCCCTTTAAAGAAATTGACCAAAGCTGACTTAGAAGCCAATCATTTCCCCTCAAAAGATAACTCGATAATCTTCACAATCAGGTCCTCCACAATACTAATCTCCACCCTGAAGACTCTCAACACCCTATTATTCCAACCATTAACAAAATCATTGGAAACTTGTGAGTCAAACCCATGAAGCTTCAACATAAAAGGGGTAACCCTAGTGGGCCATTCTCCAAGATTTCCCAAACAATGTCATTCACTTGAAATTCTCCATAGGTAACGGGTTCCATTCTGCACCTATCACCCCCCATGGTCACCAAAACATGACTGAACATAACTTTCTCCCTAAAAAGAAACACCAACAAATGAAAATGAAAGTTCTAGATACAAAGGAGGACGAGGAACCAAACACTCATAAACCATGCAAAACTAACAACACAAGGACTAGAAGTCATTATGACCTCTACGATCGAAATGTTTTCATAAGCTTTGCCATACTTATCATGACATTTGTGGAGCTTCACATGTCTTTTCATATTAATGAGGAAATTATGAAGCCAAACTCCTCTAACTCCCAAAACATCGATCATCATGTGATGTTTGATCATATTTAATAAGATTTTGAATCTAAATAGGGGTGATAACTTGAGATTCACAACGATTAGTAGAGGACACCCCTAAATTGGCAAGGCAGACAACTAAGCAATTAGCTTCATGATAAACATGGGATACATAAAATTCCTCAAAAGAGTTAAATATGAAAACAATATCCTCAATAATATGCTCAATTGACTAAGAAGAAGGATGCACCCTCTTAAGACAATTGACAATATTTAAAGAATCGAGCTCTCCAACTAGATTTTTCTAACACTCTTCTCTTGAGTGAGCTTCATGCCATGATAGGCTGCAGAAGCTTTTGCAAAGTGGTTTGTCTGGGTTCCCAAAGGGAGCACCACCGCAGAAGCTAGCCTACCATGAGAATCACGTAACACACCCCCACAAGCAACAAGACCTAGATTTCCTTTAATAACATCATCAAAGTTAACTTTATACTGGTCATGAGGAGGAGCTTGCCACACCACACCCTCCCTTAAGTATTTGGCCTTGCTCGGGGGAAAAATAAATAATTTTCCTAAGGTATGTTGATAGGACAATAAAAGAGATAAAAATAACACTTAATTCATCAACAACTAGAGCTAATATATGATAAACCCTTTATTACATCAAAAATTTCATACCCTTACAATTTCACATTTTTTTTTAGGCATTCTTTAGTGACCATTCCAATATCATATTTAGGGATCATTTTAATGTCAACTCTGGCCATTTTCCTTCACCAAATTATCAAATTTTCTATCACATTTTGTTTCTTCTTATTGACATAAAATCACATGTTAAATTTTGAATAATTTCTCTAAGATATGAGTGTAATGCTCTTGAGAATTTAGATGATATTATAGTGTCCAATTTAAATTTCACAAAATTTAAATGTTTCTTCTTTACCAATTACCTAACATAGACAAAAGATAATACAATTAATCTATAATATGCAATTAAATAGTTAACCTAACATAGGAAACATATAATACAATTAATCCAAACAAAAAAATTATACAAAATAGCAACTGTAATTGTGAATCATCCTCTCCCATTTCCTCCGGTTATGACATCTTTCCATTTAATTTGGAATTTTCATCACCTTTTATTTTCTCTTTCTCTACCTCCAATTTTTCATTTCATACGTTTTTAGTTTTTATAAAAAATTAATTAAACATCTAAGTTATCATAAAATAAGTCTTTGATAGATACCCCAACAATGAATATTAATAGTGATCTCCATTGCACTCTATGCATCTAATTTTTAAAATCCAACATGATATCCTGGATTGCCAAAAACTCAAATAGAAAATAAAAAGTTAATACAAATTTCTTGAAAATAGAAATAAAACCTTGTTCCCTCATGTAAGTCTAATATGGTGCACATTATTATAGTGAATCCTATTTTTTGTATCACTTCATTTAGTGTCACCAATAATCCCCACATGAAAACTCCTAGTGGATATGAGGATCCTTTTAATATTTTTGATTAGGGGTAAAAAGTAGGTTTTGATGGGATCCTAGAACCCAGTTATCATAAAATAAGTCTTTGATAGATACCCCAATAATGAATATTAGTAGTGATCTCCATTGCACTTTATGCATCTAATTTTAAAAATCCAACATGATATTCTAGATTGCCAAAAAATCAAATAGAAAATAAAAAATTAATAAAAATTTCTTGAAAATAGAAATAAAACCTTGTTCCCTCATGTAAGTCTAACATGGTGCACATTATTATAGTTGATCCTTTTAATGTTAACATAACTACAATTTTATTTTTTTATAGGGACAACATTTTGATTCCCACTTAGAGGATAGACATAAGTGCATGTTTAACTCTAGTTAATTGATGGCTTAGATTTCACTCGATAGAATAATGAATAGGGTTTTTTCTTGACTTAGGATTATTTCCAAGGCTTCTTTCCTCTTGGGGAAATGTGTTCATTAGAGATTGAATCTAAGACATCCATAGTAAACAATTTTCTTGAGGAGTTATTAATACTTGGAAACAAAATTAGGCTTCAATATTATAAAGGAATCTAGTCTCAAAGGATATGATTGATAGAAAAATTATCACGAAGGGACTTACAAACTTATTATAATTAATTCAAGAAAAAATCTTCAATACTTAAATTATTTAGACTTTAGATCATTGTATCTTGCAAAGAGCCATATGATAATGGATTCAATCTAGGCTATTAGAATTTTCCTCAAAGGGTTATGGTATTACTTCCTTTTATGACTTATCCATAGGGTTTATATAATTATCTCTTAACAAATCTTGACCATCTATAAGACTTGATTTATATCTAGGTATATGCTCAATTTATGACATAAGAGAATTACTTACCAAATTTAGGAATTACATAAATATTGCATGTTAGCCTCTAACCCTTCATGGCTCCAATTGTCTAGATCATTCCCTCTAGGTCAAGTACACTTAAGTAGCTAGGTTCACTAACTAGAACATTATAGAATCATGCCACATGTCTTATAAATTAAAACCCAAATAATAATATAAAGTAATGTACTTAAATAGGAAGTTGTTAATCCTTAAAGGTTTCATAATTAGCTTTAGAAAATGATAATAAAACACTAAACTTGTACTAATTAAGCCTTCTCTGAAGTTCATACAAGCATTAAGTAATTTATATCACACAAAAGAATCATGGTATTCAAAAACTAATTCTATCTTTGAGGTGATGGGTCAAATTTTACATAACTAGTTTACACAGTATTATAATCTTTAACTATTAACATATCCTTTACAATTCTCTAGACTGTACAACTTAATGCCTTAAGAAAAAATTAATAACAAGCCTCTTGATCCTTAACCAATAATTTGATGGTTTTCAACTTTCACCCAACAATCCTTAATGCTTCCTACTACACATATTTGATGGAGTCCTTAAGAAAATCTACCCCTTTCTCATATAAACATATTGGGTAAACAAATATCACAAAGTTCATTACAATAGTCAAATATAATCACATAGTTAGATTCATGAATTTGGAGATAATATGCATTCATCTTTATTGTGATAAAAGTTATTCATTGATTCATATAATGTAGGAACATGTGTTACCAATTTACTATTAGAGTGTAGAGTACTTTGCTTGGATGCCAACCCAAGTATCATGCCTACTTTTCCTCCTATACACCATTACAATGATTTGTTCAATTTTATAAGGATGTTATTGAGGTGTGTGGCCTTTTAGAGGTCTTCAACCCATTTGATTGGTATAGTGATTCTAGAATCTAAGCAATTTTATAGCTAATTTCTAGAACCAATCCAAGATAACCATGAAATCCACCACTTAACCAATCTAGGAAAAATATGACATCCACCCATTAGCCAATCTAGAACTCAATATCACTAGATTGACCAATTGACACATGCATACATATAGACACAAACATGTCTCTAAACATTTGAGTCACAATTACATTCAACATAATTTGGGGGGCTACAACCACTCCAATGATCCCTAACACATATTAACAAGGAAATACCTTGATCACAATGTAACACCTTGCTATACCAAATCAGCATTATCCAACTTTAAACTATGGAAAGACATGGTATTCAACTTGTAATAGAGATATAAAATATCCCATCTCTACTAGGATGACCATCATTGGATTTTTGATTGACCAAAATGACCACTATGTTACTTTATGCATGAATGACCATGGAGCTATTGTCTTTATAAATTGGTGACTATACAACTCCATTGAGGCCTGAAGGATGATCAACAATTTAGTCCACAAAGTCTTCCTTGTGGTTAGATCAAATGCATATTGTGCTACAATAGATCAAACTCATACACGATGATCCCAACATAGACATGAAACCCATGATTTCACAAACATTGAATGACATATTCACACAACAACTACATTGAGAACTCTAGTTTGAACATATATCATCACAATTTAATAACATCACTAATCACACTCACATAAAACATATCCACAATATTGTTTTACCAATTTCAATCTAAACATATACCTCATCTAAAACTTCCTCAACTCTCCTAATCTCATATACTTGTATGATGAATTGTAATCTCATATACTCTTTGCTAATTTGTATGATGAATTGTAATCTCAAATGCTCTTCACTAATTTGTATGATGAATCGTAACTACAGTTATGGTATCAAAATTACTCCAAAAGTTGAATATGTAGGTTTTATGAATATATCGCTACATTTTGCATACACATCTAACAGAGCAGTTCCAAAGCTCCCATTCATTACAAGTTGGGAGGATGCTGGCAAAGGTTGTAGAGTTCGACTTTACACCAGCCAATCGTATTTGGTTGAAAGTTTCTAAAGCCTTTTCAACAAATACAATTTGTTAATATCCTGCAACTAGGGCATTCCATGAGAAAACATTTCTTTGAGGCGTTCTATCAAACAATTCTCATGCCTTGTCTATGATTCCAACATTTTTGGATAAATGTCTACCAGGGAAGTTGTGGCTACAACATCTGAAAAATTTCCGCTATCCATTACCCTGCGATGGATGCCATGCCCTGTTCCAAAGCTCCCATTTTGGCAGAGGCGCAAGGAATGCAGGCAAAGGTGGCGGAGGCTGGCTTTACAGTTGCCAATTGCATTTAGTTGAAAGTTTCTAAATCATTTTCAACAAACGCATTTTGTGTATATCCTGCAATCATAGCATTCCATGAGACCGCATTTATTTGAAGCATCCGCTCAAATAGTTCACGTGCCCTGTCTATGCTTCTGCATTTTGCATACATGTCGACTAGAGGATTTCCAACTTAACCGTCTACATGCTTTGGAGATGGAGTTTCTCATGCTATTCAAAGAAAAAAAAGAAGCAGCAGCAGCAAGCTAGGCTTCCATAAGAAGTAGCAGCAGGGAAAAAAAGACATCAAAGCAGCTTTCTTTCGGAAGGAATATCTTGCACTAGAAATCCTCCTGTTGCTACTTAAGCGGGAGAAGTAGATTCAAAATTTCAATTCAAACTTAACCGTCAGTTTCAGACAACTGGATTGGGCGGAAGTTGCAGTGACCGTGACTCTCGAGAGTCAGAGGAGTACAGTGGAGAAGAAAACGGGAAATGAGAATCTGATCGAACAGTGTAAGAGTGGGATCCAGAGCCACATAAAACAGTTTATGGGACTCCTCGTACTCTCAATATGAGGGAGGCACCTAACTCGTGCTCCACAATACGAGGTGTACATACCTTACCCCCTGCAGGATTTGAACTTGTGACTTCTCTTTCAAGAGTACAAGTTCTCTACCATTAGACCCCCTTAGTGTGTGGTTTAGACCACGCCCAGAATACATTAAAATGAAGTGTTTGTTGGCAAACTACACGAGTTCTATAACCAACGTCTAAGTCAAGGTTTGTAAACCTATTCATCTCCCGACAATCCTTTCAAAACCAAAACAAAGGGGTTTATTTCTTGAAGCAGTGTATGAATAGGAGATTTAGGGCAATAAATGCTCTAGTGGGCGTGTATGCAAAATGCAAAAGCACAAACCAGGCGCATGAGCTATTTGACAGATTGCTTCAAGAAATATGGTTTCACCGAATCTTATGACTGCAGGCTATACACAAGTGGATTTGATGATCTGATTTAGAATTCTCTGTAACCTTTGCCAATGTCCTCCATACCCACTCTAGAATGAGAGCTTTGGATTTGCGTATTGTCATTAATGAAAATGTGAATGGAGGAAATGCCTCAGTAAACACAGATTTAAATGCCATCTCATGGTAAACACAGATGTAAATGCCAAAATAGGAGCTTTTGAATGGCATATAGGCATCCATTAAAGCACAATGAAGGGAAATGTTTGTCAAATATTATAGTTGGAAATGTTCTCCAAAAAGTAGAATTACAGACAATGCACTTGAACTATTCAGCAAAAGGTCTCAAAGAAATGTTATTTCATGGAATTTCATGATAGGCGTCCAACTTGATTCTATGACCTGTACTAACCTCTTACTCATAGCTTGTAAAATGGGAATGAAGTCTTTCCTGATTTAGATCTATTATTGCAAAAAATAATACAGATGTTAGTGACGATCAGCTTGGGGAGATGTTAGTAATTGTGCCTCGGTGTTAGTCATTACACAATAGGTTTTTATTCTTCTTCATTATTTCAATAAGTTTGGCTCTTGGAATGTTTAGTGGAATTGTTCAATAATTTTCTCTGTGATCTTAAATTTAATCTATTTGAAAGTCATGGATTTATATTTATTTGATGATATGTCTGTTACACATGACAGGCCTCATTGAATATTTTGTTCATTTCTATATGTTTTTTTTGTAATTTGTTTTCCACCCTCTTATTTTAGTAGGTTGCAAGAGTTAATAAACTCTTAATTTGATTTTCTCTATTCTCGTTTATGCTCTTATCACTCACACACTCTCTCTCTCTCACACACACAAAAAATCACAACTGGAATACTATTAAAAAACCAGTCTCAATATTAAAATGTGCTCAACTTGTTCAGGAGAATCATATGAAAATCAATTTTCTCCATGTTGTCAGCCATTGATTTCCTAAAATAAGAGGGATTTTTTTGTGTTACTCTGTTGGCTGTTTACCCTTTCCTTGAGAACCTGTTGTCTATTGTTGTCAGACATGGGTTAGTTTATTTTGTTTTGTTGATATATTGTTAGAATATTTTAACTATTATTGTGCATAATTCTGATAATTATTTACAATTGCGAAGCACTGCTTGGACTAAATACCTTAACTGATGGGATATGGTTAGATATGACCATAAGAAGTAAAGTTTCAGAAGCCATTGTATTTGTGCCTAGAAAATATTTGTGCTCCTAATGCTCCCATGCAAGGGAGTGTAGTGGAATAAGTGCACATAATAAGATGTATCCTACAAGATGTGCAATGCCATATGCTTTGAAAGCAGAATAAAAGAGAGCTTATATTTTATGGTTTGTAGATTAACTTATATTTGGGTTAAGCCACAATAGTGGTTTACAATTAAAAGGAGGAAGGAAATTTCATTTTTTTGTGTTTCAACTATGTGAAGGGGTTCGGTCGAACTGACACGTGTTTGCACGAACCATCCTAGAGGTTCGTTTGAACCATAGGGTTTGGTCAAACCCCATGTTCGACCGAACCCCTCAATGTATAAATAAAAAAAATATTTTATGGGGTTCGATCGAATGGGGGTTCAAACAAACCCCTTGAAATAAGGGATAAAAAAAAAAAAAATTGTCACTATCGTCGACATTCCTTTTCTGTTTTGTGCATGTGCGGCGAACGACGAACGTGAACAGAGCTCAAATGAATGGTGAACAAAATTCCTAGGGGAAAAATGTGCACCACCACCTCAAGCCATAGTTCATCAACCTTGAGCTCCATAGCAGTAGGTTGGTAAACTTCAAATTGCATTTGTTTGAAAAATATTTAAACCCTAAATGTGAAATGTGAAACGTTTTAAATTTGTAGATTTGAAATTGCATTTGTCTATTTGAAATTTCATTTGCTTGAAAGTTTCTAAAGCCTTTTCAACAAACTTAATTTCTATTATGCTTTAATGAATGTTATACCCTGTTCCAAAGCTCCAATTTTGGCACAGGCAAGGAATGTTGAATTTGGCTTTGTATTTGCCAATTCCATTTGCTTGAAAGCTTCTAAAATGTTATCAACAAACCCATTTTGTGCATATCTTGCAATCTTTATATTCCATTAGATGACATTTCTTCTAGGTATTCTGTCAAACAATTAACGTGCCTTGTCTATGCTTCCAAATTTTGCATACATTTCTACTAGGGCACCTGCCAATTGCATTTGCTTGAATGTTTCTAAAGCCTTACCTGTTAACAAATTTATTTGAGGCATTATATCAAATAGTTCATGTGCCTTCCACATTTTGCATACATGTCTACCAGGGCACTTGCGACTATAACATCTAGTAAAATTCCCCCTTCCTTGATGATTTGATTGATGTCCATACCCTGTCCAAAGCTCCCATTTTGGCACAAGTAGAGGGAAGGTTGTGGAATTTGACTTTACAACTGCCAATTGCATTTGCTTGAAAGTTTCTAAAGCCTTTTCAACAAACCCATTTGTTGCATAGAGTTGTTTTCATCACCATGTTTGATAAAATATAATGAAATTAAGATATTAGTAACCATTGATGTTTATTACATTATAGAATTCTAAAATTTTGATGTATCCTTGAACTTGTAAAATTCAAATATTTTATTCTTGTAATAAAATTTCCATAATGTTTGTACATGTACAATAAGAAACTTGGTAACATTGAAGAAAATCATTGAAACTTGCAATGTTATAAGGAAATTTGACTTGATCCCTTCTTATGCATAGTCAAGCCTCATTGATCAATTCCTTGATTTTGATAACATTTAGAAGACAACAAGCAGCAAATGTGATTGGGATTATATGTATGTAATTATGCTTAGTGCTTGAAATTTAAGATTTTGTGTAATGGAATGTGATGCATTGTCCATGTTAAAGAGACCTAGCGTAAGAAAGTTAGGGTTTTAAGATTTTTTTGATACAAGGGTTGGTGTAGTTGATGTGACTAATGCAAGAGATTGTGTAGTGATAATTGACTAATTATTTGTAAAAGAAAGACAAAGTTGGGTTTTCTTAAAAATGGATCAAATTTATAGATTTATTGAGGATATAGATGACCTAGGGTGATGTCCTCTTACACATGTCCTAGGGAATAATTTGAAAGTTTTGGCATAGAAATTGATGGGTAAAGACAAGTTGGAACTCAAAATTTGGGCAAATCCTCACCTACGAATTTGAACTAGGTCAAGGCACTTGCATTTTTGAATCTAGCAAAGAAAATTTAATGTTCTAAAAGCTTGAATTATTTTTAGCAAGGATAACATGATATTTTTTAAGTACAAGCTTAAGTTTAAATCTTGCGAGAAAGCTAAATTGAAATCAAAATTATATGTTTGAGGCTATGCATATAAGACACCCATACAAAATAGTACAAAAGAAAGGTCCTCGAAAAAATGTAAAGAATGCACTTGTAACCTATACAAGAGCATTAAAATTTTGAAATTAAACATAAAGAATAATAAGATTTATATTAAATATATGAGGCTATTATATAATATAAAAAAAGACTATTGTAAAGTTTAAATTTATATTTTAATTTTAGGGTAAATACTTTTGGTTGGATTTATGAATTAAAAATAGAAATTTTGAAAGGGCCCCACCCTTTTACAAAGACCCACCCTTTTACAAAGACCAATAAAGAGACAAAAAAGGATCAATCATATTGGCATGGAACAACAACAAGAAAAATATAGTTGTAAGTTAGAAAAATAACATCCAATTAGAAATACTCCACCAATAGTGGCAATGTATCTAATAAAGAGGGTCATTTTCCCAAAAACATTAGTAGATCTATCATTTCACAACAACTTGAATCCAAAATTCTTCAAGGAACTATATCTTATTGTCAACCTTATCCTTTTCCATGAATGAACCTAGTTCCTTTCTAATGGAGTTTCCATCTTTAGTTTCCAAACTTGAGACCAAAGGGAATAAAGGGTTCCTATAATCTTTTGAACTTGAACCTTCTTCATATTTTTAAATTATTAGAAGGAATACCAAGAGGTGAATGTTGCAATTCAAGAGAATGGTAGAGGCAATGAACTCCAACTAATCCATCTCTAACATGATTCTTGTCTCTACCAATCTCCTCTAAATTTCTCTTGACAAGACCTTCTAAATTAGTCATGTCTACAAGAGGACCAACCACCCCTCGATTATGCCCAAAGGGAGCCTCAACCAAATCCTAAGGTAAACAAGGCTCCATCTCATCCTTATGCATTTTGTTCAACCTTTCCTTCCTCTAAAATTCCTACACCTATAAAATACATAGCTATCTACACATGACAACATGGTGAAAACATAAGAAAATCCTATAGCATGACATGTTGAACCCAAATAACCAAATTCAAAAATAATTTAATCTATAAGTATAAATAGTTTGATGGTAGAAACTTTATACATATAAAAATATGATAAATGTGTGATTATTTTTCTTTCCAATCTATAAATTTTTGATGTGCTTGGCTATATAATTGAGATGATCCACTCATAATGTAATGATAAAAATTTAGTATGTATGAAAGAAATATTTATGAGACATCAAACTGCCATTCTACATAACTCTCATGGAAATAAGAATATTATTTTATTTTAACTAAAGAAATTGTGTGTACTCTATCTTGAACTACTAATTAATTTTGAATTATATACTTATAATTTAAAATAAGAGCATCCTTTGTAACATGGAATAGATAAGTTAATTAATGAAATAAAATTTATGTTTTTATATTAACAAAAAATTACAAATATATGGAACTCATGCATTGAGAAATTGACTAAGACAACTCTACATATGAGAATTAAGATGCTCGAATAATTTATATACCTTCTTTCAATAATTAAAATTAGAAATTAATACTTGGTTCATATTGTATAATCACACTAGAAACCAACAATGGAAGATTGAGAGTCTCAACTAAGAATTCCACCTTATAGATAACATTCATACTACAAGCCAACAACTAAAGACCAAATTTCATAAATAAAGTTCATGTGTTATATATCATGCCTTTGAGGGGTCCACAAGTACCATGAGCCTTTTGAAATCCTTCTCCATCTAAATGCATCCATTCCAAGACCATTGGGAGGTGGGTATCCCAAGTTCCTTAATTTCTTGTAGGAATTTAATCAAGAGTAGGACATTGTGACTTTGGCATGTAAATTTAAATCTAAATGCGCATCCAAAAAATACAAATTCAATAACTAAATTTAATTCAAAAAGTGGCCCGCCATCTATGGCCTTCTATAAACTTCTCGAAGATGTCATTCCCATAAATGATAAATTAAAAGTTAAGTTATGACTTCACCAAAATGACATGAAATTATCTTTCTAAGATGTCATATTTGCATAAATCCCTCAAAGAAATTTTTAACTAATTTTAAACACTCAAACAAATACATATATATGAATATATACTTCATTTATAAATTCTTGGAATATATCAATCCATCACAATTAAATTCTTAGACATCATGCATAATATTTTTGATGTATTCACAAAGCCACCTAGGGTCTCATAAAACTTGAGTAGGTGAATACCAATATGCATATCTAATGGTGGGGTAAATGGAGGGGGATTAGGAGTAAGTTCATATATATCTATTACTTATTTTTCAATCCAATATATTGGTTGGAGAGGTTGCATTTGAATAGGAGTGAAGATAAGGTCTATTAAAATATGACTCACCATCTTCTCTATTCTTAGGATTTTGGAGTTTATCAAAATATCCTTTGTCGATCTCAACCAATCTTTGCTTCAACTTTGAAATCATCCACACAATCCTCCCTGAAATATTCAATATGTGAAACATAATTATGAGGAAGATACAAATAATCCTTGACATAGCTTTTTGTATCAAAGGATAATTTGGTTCTATAATTTTAAACTATTTCCAATTTTGAAATCTAAATACAATCAATAATCTATTTAATCGAATAATCATAATTTTAAGGAAAACATAAATTACTTGAATCTTTTTAAGGTCTCTCATTAGATTCTACTTACTCTAACTTAAATTTTAAAAACAACATTAAAATCCACAAAACAAATTTCAAAGACATAATAAATTATTACAATATTATTTAAAAATCTAATTGTAATGAACATGTTATAGTAATAAATATTCAAATTTTAAATCTATGAAAATATATAACCAAATGATCCTTAGTTTTAATATATCATTTTTGATGAGAATATTGAATATTATAATTTTTTAGGCCAATCTTTAGGCACTAATTCACCATTGTTAAAATGATCCTTAGTTTATTCATTGTTTTTTTCATGATTATAAATTTTTAGAATTTCTATTAAACCAAACTCAAAATAATGGTATAGATTAAGATTCTTGTCTTTATCCTACATTTGGGTCATGTTTGATTCTAGATTTATTATCATAATTAGAAGTTGTATAAATTGTTATTATATATATTTTTAACATATATAAAATGTATGGGCGGATTAGTGAGATATTTAAATAAAAAGTATGCAATATGAAGTCAAACTATATTAGATTTGATTCTTAATAAATTAGTTTTAACAATTCAATTTATAGCTTTATGCAATCTATAAGTTTAAATAGTTTGATGGTATCTAAACTTTATACATATAAAAATATGATAAATGTGTGATTATTTTGCTTTCCAATCTATAAGTTTTTGATGTTCTTGGCTATATAATTGAGATGATTCACTCATAATGTAATGACAAAATTCATCCTCATATGGAGGATTTTATATTATCTTCCATTAAATTCATCCTCTTTATGAGATTCTTATGGAATATTGATATTCTAGTGTGAATTCTTAATTTTAGACATGTCTTAACTAGATCAATTTAGGTTCAATGAAGGCAATAGAACTTTTTTTTCACTTACATAATCCTATTTTGAAATTCATTTATGTTAACAACTATTAAATTAGATATTTTTATCCCCAATTATTTTCAAATAATTTTACACTAATCTTTGTTTTCTTATTCTTTCTTTCATTGTTTCATTTAAAATTTGAACCATTTAATGATGCTATGTTATAGATTATAGTTGTCTTCCAATTATTTTAAAATTGTTCAACCCTCTCATGGTCTAAATAATTTTACATTCAACAACCATGTCTAAAGTACATTATATACCCAACCTCTTCCCCTATTTAACACACTCATAAACCTTGTTACTAATCTCATTTGAAGAGGTGGAACAACCAATCTTAGAGGGATCCTCATCCATAGGAGAGAGAAGGGAGCCATCAATCTAGGCTCTAGTACTATTCTAGAAATAGTAGAACTAGAAGCTAGAATCCTAACAATGATAGCCAAGTTGGATAATACACAAGTTTTCATTTTCAAGGGATTGGGGAACACTTATTGGATGGGTATTATTTCCCCTTCACCACATTTTGATTAGGATTAAGAATTGAAATAATAAAATTCTCAAATTGGTATAAGAAAAAAATAAGCCCTTAGTGGAGGGGAGCTCATTTTTTTCCATGTGCAACTCTAATAATAGATTTCTTAAATTACATGAGTAAATGAAAAGGGAAGCTAACAAGTCACATGCATCTAAGATTAGTTATAAGATAAAAGTTATAGGATAAACAACATTTATAGTTTCCTTCTAGGATGAAATAAATAATCAAGTAGAAACATTTATATACTTGTGAGGAAATCATCTATATTTTCCTTCCTCTTGTATTTACTTTCTTTATGAGACTTCAAGCCCTTCATGGATAAACCACTTGTAGTAGCTCAATACCTTCCTCAATGGATTTAAAGGTTAACCTTCTTACTTTTTAACCAAAATTTTAATAACATTCAATTTTGTGTAATTTATGTCCACTATTATCATTTTAATTCAAAATAATGTAAGAAATTTATATATTTATTTAAAAATTAAAAAATCTTAAAATAATAGTTTTAAATTAATTGAAAACATGGTTGGACCCCTCTAATTTTGTGGAACTATTTCTTAAAAGCTATTTTAGTTGAATTTTATATAATAGGCAAAGGAAGCCACATATGGCATTAAGACCTTCCTTGATGGTCTTTAAGTTAGGAAATTTTTAATTTCATTCATAGGTCTTGAGGTATTTTAAACAAAAGTTGTGTTTGGAAAAAGGTATTTGGTACAAACTCCCAAAAAATTAATGTTATATGTTTATGCTATTAACACATGAAATTTTGGGCCTTAAAATAGCCACATCATCCCCATATTTTAATACAAATGAGACATTGAGGCTTTATGTCACTTATAATAGATCTACAATTAGTTGATATAGCTCCATTTAGATCAATCCATATATCCTAATTTCTATCAAATCATAGGGTGTCAATTTCAATAATTACACAATGAAGCACAACAATTTTTCATTTGCTAGTAGAGGGAACTATCTTATTATGCCATTAAAATAAAATATAGGTCCTCAATACTTTTCATCTTTATTTTCCATCATTACATTGAACCTTATAAGGGACATCTTCATTGGTAATCATCTAATGCATAAAGACAAATAATGTCAAACAATAGCCAGGTTAATTTTATAAATAACTTAAAATAATTTATAAGATGGGTAAACAATAGAGTCAATCGCATAATCTATCATATACTTATCAATCAAATTTCATAGATCATGTCTATTATTCAAATGACTAGCTTCCAAATAAAAGCATCCTTCTAAATAAATTAAAGTGTTCAATTATGGTTACATGTTACCAATTTTACTTCTTGTAAAATAACATAATCAATAGACTCATTAGAAATTATATTTACAATCTTATCATCTGTCTCATTTTCTTCTCTTATTTATGCCTTCAATAATGACTTGATTGATTTTACATGACCACCAATGTTAAGTAATGATGTTTTGTGTGCAATCTAGTAATTTAAATTTTAGAACTATTTTAGATTATGTTTTAAATTTAAATTTTAGAATTGTTTTAGATTATGTTTTGTGTGCAATCTAGTAATTTGAATGTTTTGAAATTATTAAAAACTATGATAGATGTTGAATGTTTTTTTGTCAATGGTATGAAAATATTATTGATGAGTAGATGAATTATTACAACTGTTTTAGATTTGTATTCCCTTTATCTAGATATATTATTTACCAAGGTCCCATTTCTCTTTTAGGTGTACATACATATATATAACATGGAAAATGCAGATCATGTTCCACCTCCAGATTCTTTGTTTGCAAATACCACTAATGAGATTAAAAAATTGAGAGACTCATTAGCATAGGGTGCAAACCCAGGGATATATTTTGAACCATGCATGTCAATATTACATAGTTTAGAAAAACTAAGAGATGAACTTGAGAGGACTAGTGCATTTCCCCCAGATAGAGTAGCTGCTATTCTTTCCCACATGTAGAAGTACATGGTGATGTTCCCCTTAAATAAATACAGGATAGTGTGACTAAAGAAATGATAAAAAACACTTGTTTTCCTTTTTATCAAAATGTACGTAAGGTTAGGGGATACCAGGTCACAAGATGTGTCGATTGTGCCATGGCTGAATTGATCTACCCACAATTGCTCGTAGCACATGGTCAATACCCAAACAATGACCAAATTCCATTATATTTTGTTCAGCAGTTGTATGTTGAGGTCCATTTGGGCCTCAAAGTTAACTACCTGGACATTCCACCATATGTTGGTCATGGGCGTGGCAGGATTTTCGATCGACCCATCTATCATTGAGTAGATAGACCAGCCCCAGTGTTTAGGGCATTGGTTGGTGAGAGGTCTCCTGCTCTCACCCCAACTCTAGCCCCCATAAGATATGAGGTTGTCTTTGCTTCTCAAAAGGAAGCAATTGACACTGTAGGTGACATTGTGGCTGCCACCACTAGGATATCTGATGATCGTGTAGGTCAGTTTCCCGATCCATGCTATTTTCAGCATAGTGGACCACCATGGATCCTTTTACAACGGCCGACATCCCTACTCCTACACAACTTGATGCACTTACAGGAGGGTGCTTCCACAATAACGGGTTACACTTTCTGGGACATCCTGATTTTGACCTGAAATCACATATTTTTAGAAAATACAATGATTTATGATTTAAAGGTTCCATTTAAATTATTTTAATTAAAGAGGGATTGATCAAACCCCCTTGGATAGAACATTGTTAGATTTAAACCATACCAATAATCGAGTCTCCTCTACACCTATTAAAATGCTGATAAAAAACCACTTTTTATTTACCTTTTGGGTGATCAAATGAATTCATTTAAAATTTATGTTTTGTAAACCTATAGCCCTTATTATAAGCTTCCCAAAAAGTATAATTTTATATATGTTTAATTTGATTATTATATTTATTTTTTATTTCTTGTGAACGTAGGATTTTCAATGAACATCAAGTTCTTTATTTCACACATACGAAAACATAGAAAAATAGAGAAAAAAATTCTAAAAAATACATGTGCACTAGGTATTGATGTCCTTATTCCAACAAAAATAGAATAAGTTAATTCAAATGAATACAAAAAAAGTTATGCGGGCCGAAGTACACCTCTGTCCAAATTATAATTACGCCGACTTGGAAAATTAATTAAAAAAAAATATGTAACAAAAAATTATGAAAAAATATCCATTCCCTAGATATTGGTGTGAAAATTTTGTATTTTAAATATTAGAATTGTATCCTATCTATAAAAAAATTTACATGGGCCGAAGTAAACATCACTTTTTAAAAATGCTGATTAGTAGAAAAAATAAGTTATTAAAAATTACATAAAATGATTCACAATTTATTTTTTATTTAAAAACAAAAAATATAATTATATTCTACACAAAATATCCAACAAATGACTAGTTTGATTCATCTTCAAAACCTTAATGGTTTAGCTGCTATATGTGTAAGAAAGTGAATGTCTAGTGAAAAATCTTGATTTTAATGTCAAGTTTGGCCAAAAATTGTAACCCATTATTGTGGGATCACCCTCCCAGAGATATGGCACACAGGACTCTGCATTCTTTGGCTGAGGACCTGTTGGAGGCATATGCCCACATTGCATCAAACTATGGGATCAATATAGAGAATTTCAAAGATCATTTGGCACACAGATTCCGTTAAGCTCCAGGATCCCATCACTCTCAGCTGAGCACTAGTGTGCATCAGGATCCACCTACAGTTCATTCCACAGCTGCACAAAATATGGGTTTTATTGATATGTTGATTGGTTCTGGCTCATCATTGCTGATGCCATCTCACCTTCATAGTCCTATACATTCATCATTTATGGCACGACATGGGATAGATCAGATGGATGGAAATGTTGATTCGTTGCTTGACCGTTTGGTGGATATGGTGGAGGCGACCGTTTCAGAGGACTTAGGTCATCCGATATCAGATGATGTGCATGTGCATGTTTCAATTCTTTTTTAATTCTTTTTAAATTTTTGTTTTAACTAGATATTCATGTAAGTTGATATATATGTATATATATTGTTACAGGTGGACATACCTCATGTCACTCCTAGCCTTGGTCCAGATCGTGTACATGATCGACATGACTCTGTGGATGAAACTGTTGCTAGTGGACATGTGAGTTTTAAATTTTTATATATACACATGTATATGTACATGCAATATGTATGCATAGATCTAGATAGATATTTAAAAATACAAGTTCATTTAAAAATAACTTTCATAAAATTTATTTAATATAAATTATATGTATTTAACACATTTTGTACACAATTTTATTTGTAGGGCTCAGCACATCCATCAAAGCAGGACTGTTCTCATTCAGATGGTTGTTTGACTAGGAGTCGACATTCATATTAGGCCTTGCACACTAGATTTATGATCTTTACTACATGTATTTTCTTATATGATAATCTTTAGTATTCGAGATTTGATAATCTCTAACTTACATTTTCTTATATGATATACATACATTTGCTTATTTTTTGATCTTTAGTATTCAACATTTGATGATCTCTAATTTACATTTGCTTATATGATATGTACATACATTTTAGATTATATGATATATACATACATTTGCCTCTTTGCTTATAACATGTGTTATGTTTATACATTGAATCTCTTTACATGTATGTACATGTGTTTGCTTATGGTTACATGTTTACATGGTATATACATATGCATTTGCTTTAAATATTCAATAGACATACATGTTTGCTTATTTGATGATCTCTTACAACTTACATTTCCTTATATGATATACATTTGATCTCTAGTAGAATTTTAGGAAATCAATGTCACTTTATAATTAAGTTCATTCATGTTGATCACAATAAGTATTTTTTAAAAATGACTTAAGCAACATGAACCATTGAGTTGAGAAAAAAATATAATCTTTTTGACAAGTATCTTGAAATTCAATTCAAATATAATTAAGAAAATTCAATTCAAATTATACCTCTATTATACATTTTTGACAAGTAACAAAATTCTAAAATGACTAGATATGTTGTGCATACCTATGCATTAAATAACAACAAACTCCACAATGAAATAACTTGTTTTTTTACCACTTGATTCATTTAAACTAGGAGATCTAGTTATTCCATGTACACTAGAATAATTTTTTTCCCATCCCATATGCATATAAATAGAAGCTTATTTTTCATTATTCTAGATATCAAATTGCAAGATTAATTCACATTTATATCATTTGGAGCATAGATTTTGGAGAAGAGGTTTTTGCACATTTATCAAGGAGGCAAATATCAGAGAGACAACTTTTCATTTTTATCAATCAAGGAAAAATTTGGAGGAGAATTTAACTAAGCTGGTAGAGGACTTGTTTTGAGTCATCTTTAAGTTGAAGAAGAAAATGGGACAACAAAGAAAAAGAAAAAATGTGTCTCAACGAAAATTGTCAAAAGAAGAACAAAAGAAGCATGAAAAAAAATTGCAAAATTATCATAGAAAGAAACAAGGTACATGCTTGTTTCTTCTCTCTCTCAAGTGTGTGTTTAGGACTTTTATTAACACCTCAATTTGTTTTTCTTATAAATATATTTCCAATAGTCATCTTGCATAGACATTCCCTAAATTCTTTATCATCTATTTCCAATTGCTTTTGTTCCATAGAATTCTTAAGTTCAAGAATCTTTGATTTTATTTGTTTCAACTCCACTTAGATAACTCATAGTCTCTCACTTTCTTTGCTTGCATGTAAATTCAAACAAAAAGCAGGAATTTCTCAAGCTGGAGTCAAGCCAAATCTAGATATTGGATCAAACGAATCCGTTGAAGAACACATGGACCTTGAAGTTAGGGAGGAGACCCAAGTTCAAACAATGCTTGTTGGAGATGGGTCAAGATCACTTCCTTCTACTGGTATGGATGAGAATATAAAACTAGTAGAAACTTCTCTCACTTATAGCATTGTGTCTTATCACTTTGTTTGCTTTCATACGTAAACTTCACTTATATAGCATCATCTCTCACTTTTGTCTGCAAAATATTTTGTGACATGTAGGAAGGGCTCAACAAGCAGGAAGTTCTCATGCTCAAGTTGAGCCAAATCTAGACATTAGATCAAATGAATTTTCTCAAGAACACATGGTCCTTGAAGATAGGGAGGAGGCCCAAGTTCAAACAATGCATATTGGAAAGGCGTCAGGATCACTTCCTCCTACTGGTATGGATGAGCATATAAAACTAGCTGAAAAGGTGAGAAAACAAATTTCTCATAGAAATTTAGATCATTTACTTGAAATGGATATGGAGAAACTAAAATGTTATGCCAACCAACCTTATAATAAGAGAAAGAGGTCAATGACTAAATATGTAAATGGAATAATCAATCATCATTTCAATCATCTTGATACACTTGAAAAAACCCAATTGTTATCACGTTTATTTCTTCATGATGAGCTCAAAGAGTCATTATAATTGTTGGGTGTACATTCGGCATCAAATAAGAAGAAACACATGGGATTACAAAAGGATATTGTTCAAAATGTTAAAAAGGGTTTAGATTCCATTGGGAAAGGATCTTGATCAGTGGATAAGGCCACTACAAGAAGGGTGATGTTGACATCTATTGTACATCAAGATATAGAAAGAAAAAGAAAAATGTCTACACTTTCAACTGAAATTGGTTATAGTAGAACCACATTAATAAAGTATGAGAAAAAGATAAAGTTTTTGGATGAGAGTTTAGAAGGAAATTGGGCAATTATGTGTAGAGCTCCCCAGTCTGACAGGATTTAAGATGTTAGGAACTTGGTCTCAAGTTTTTGCAATGATCAGACTCATCCATCTTCAAATACTAGAGATGTTATGAGACACAGGATTCGACCTGGTATTTATGAAAATCATATCAAATATTGGCTAGACATAACACAATTTGAGATGTATATGACCTTTTGTAATGCATATCCTCATATAAAGATTGGGTGGCAACAATGTTTCAAATGTTAAAGCCATATTATGTGAAGATAAACATTTTTTTTGAAACTTGTTGTTGTCGTTATCATATTGAATTTGATCTCTACTATCAGGTGTTTCGAAAGATGAGAGAAGAAAGATGTGGGTTTCAAAATGCACCTCCTAAATAGGCAAGTTTGTTCATAAAGTCTATATTATGTGATCATGAAAATGGACCTCAAATAAAATGCATAAAAGGAATTTGTAAGACGTGAAAATTTGGCTAAATTTCCTTCAAGAATTGAGGATCCTGACCTAACAAAGACAATAAATTGCAAGAGGTAAGTATTGTTTTTAGAGAGTTTGTTTGTTTCAATTTGATTAGATCGTTATTTGAATTCTCTTTAATGTAATGTTTCATTGATTGTGTGGTTCATTACTTATTCACATATTTTACTCACACAGGTACAAGTATGTCAAGTTGCAAACAATTTTGAGAAAGAATCCACAAGGTTGAAATATGTAGAAGAGGAGATTCCCATTGGAAAATTTATGGAATATTTTTGAAAATTGATACGACTATACATACAACATTCCTTTTTTGCTAAGTGGCAATCACAACAGTTCCAAACATTGAGAGATACTTTCCCATGTGGAACAGTTCTATCAATAGTTGACTTCAAGCAGAAAATTACTCCTTTGTACATCAAAAGGAGATTCAATCAGAGTATTACTTTTCAAAGTAGATCACTATTATGGTTCATGTGTGTTATCGACATGCACAATCAAAATTGGATGGTGTTGAGAGTATAGATGAAGAACGATCCATTAAGAAAAAATATCACTTTTATATTAGTGATGACAAAGAGCATGACACGCTTTTTGTCCAACATTGCTTTACAATATTTTTTGAGAATTTGAGAAGTGGGGGTGTAAAATTTGAAAATCATTTTGTATGGTCATATGGATGTGCAACACAATTAAAATCTTCATGACCATTCTATGCACTTTGTAGATATCATAAAATCTACAAAATATCACATGTTTGGAGTTTTTTTGAGAGTGGGCATGGAAAGGGTGAGCATAATGGAGCAGGAGCTTGCATCAAATGAGCTTTAAGAAAGAATCAAATGAGTTATCCAGAAGATCGTATAGACAATGCACATGATGTTCTTGAATGGTGCAAGAAACACTTTGCATCAAATGTGGTCGACACATCTTCAAGAACAAATCGACACATTCCACATAGAGTGTTTTAGGAGATATTGGGTATGTATAAATTACATTAAATAAAAAAATTGAATTAATTTAAATTTAAAATTTATATATATATACATATTTGTTCACATAAGTTTTTTGTTGTACATGTATCTAGCTGTGGACAAAAGATCGATGCATGGATGCAAGAGGGTATAAAAAACAAGATCTTTGCATTGTGTTAGGAGTTCGATAGTCGCCATGGATGGACATTAGACACAAGGGATTACTCTTGTTTTTGCATTGAGTGCATTGTAGGAAACTTTGATTATACATGCAACAATCAAGAACTTGGATATGTTGGTAAATGGGATACAATGCCACTAGTTGTTTCAGAAACATATGATGAAAACGAGGAAGAAAGATTTGAAGACATTCCTTTGATTTCAATTGATTATGACCATATTTTAGGATTGGTTAGAAAAGGTACATGTGTAAGTTTTCAATAATTTAAATATTATATATATCTAGTTAGTGATCTTTAGAGACATTTCTAATTTTTTTTATATTTTTTGTGTAAATTTGGTGTACAGGAGATGTTTTTGTAGTCATAGCAGAGCCTGGAAACATCGAAGGTGTTAGCTATTATTTATTGTGTTGCACAAAAGAGAGGAATAAGCTAACACAACCTGAAACAAGTGATGGAATGTCATTTCCCACAGGTGAGTTTGAATTTAAAATTTTATATACATTGTATTCACATACATGTGCACATTACATTAAAAACATTAAATATATATTGTACAAACCTTGAGCACGAAAATGTTGCACACGTTCATATGTCTTACCTTAGGTTCATTTTTACCATGCAGGTTCTGTTGTAGTGCAAGGGACATATCTAAAACAAGTCAAAGTTGTTCAACATGGGATTCATTTTGTTGACTATCAACCTGACAACAAGGTATATCAATATAGTCACTTAATAATTGCTACTGCCCTACATCTTCATGCAGTTCCACATGCACGTGGTCAAAGAAAATAGAGACTAGATAGTGATGATCATCAAAAAATTCTACATGTTATTGACTTGAGTGGGCTGAACCAGAATCTTTGACTTAGATTATATCCATGGTTTTCAAGTTCACTTGTAACCCTATACATGTTCAAGTGAAAACTTATAGTAACTTGTACATAGTTGTAAATCATTGTGTAAATTACAATTATATTTACATATTTGTTCCATGGAAAATTCTTAAGTTCAAGACTCTTTGATAGCATCATCTCTCACTTTTTTTGGTTGCATGCAAACCCATATATATGCTTTCAATCCTTATTTGAAACCTAGTAAAGTTTTTAAAAATCATTTTGCCTAAATTACAATTATATACAACTTATATTTGTTTCATGGAATTTTTAATTTTGAAAGAATCTTATATACAATTATATACAACTTATATAATTTGTTCCATCGAATTGTTCCATGGGAAATTATGTAAAATTTAAAATTAAGTATTATCTAATTATAAAATTATTGTACACGTATATAAAACATAAATAAATGCAAATAAAAAAAAAACCCTAACCCTTAAACCCTTAACCCTATAACCCTAAACCCTTGTACCCCCTACCCTCTATCTCTCTCCCACTCCTCCCTCTCTCTTGAAAGTGTCTCCCTCCTACCCACTCTCC